>CM069408.1:298724543-298747043 GCA_035609135.1 Eleutherodactylus coqui | reverse complement strand
CTCTGCCTGCAGAAACAGAAGCCGGTCTGAAGCCGCTGATATGGAAGATTAAAACTGAAAGTGATAAAATTGGCCTCAACCTGAATGTAAAGAAGACTAAAATGATGACAACTGCAAAAAATGGCCAAATTCAGAGTCTATGCCAGAGATAAAACGTGGGATAGCAATGGGGCGAAGTGCGATGCTAAACATGGACAAAATCTGGGAAAGTAGGGATATCGGTATAGCAACTAAACGCAGAATGGTGCAAACCACTTTTCCCCAGAGCTGGACTGCGAGTGATAGAAGATAGGAGGAGGACTGATGCGTTTGAGCTGCTGGTGAAAGCTGTTGTGTATACCCTGGGCGGCGAGAGGAACAAACCGAGAAGTCCTGAATGTATAAGAGTTTTAGGCAGAGAGAGGACATAATGTTAGAGACAGCGGACAGACAGTCGGTGGGGTTCTGGAGGAAAGGTGCGGAGATATCATGGGAGGAGGTGTATAGCTGGGTGTCGTCAGCATAGAGATGTACTGAAAGCCAAATCTCCTGATGGTTTGTCCAATAGGGGCTGTGTAGATGGAGAAGAGGAGGGGGCTGAGGACTGAGCCCTGGGGGACCCCAACAGCAAGGGGAAGAGGAGGGGGCCAGGACCGAACCCTGGGGGACTTCAACAGCAAGGGGATGAGGAGGGGACTGAGAACCGAGCCCTGGGGTGCCCCAGCAGCAAGGGGAAGAGGAGGGGGCTGAGCACCAAGCCCTGGAGGACCCCAACAACAAGGGGAAGAGGAGCGGGCTGAGGACCGAACCCTGGGGGACAGCAACAGCATTGAGAAGAGGAGGGGGCTGAGCCCTGGGGGACCCCAACAGCAAGGGGAAGAGGACGGGGCTGAGAACTGAGCCCTGGGGTGCCCCAACAGCAAGGAGGAGAGGAGGGATCCGAGGACCAAGCCCTGGGGGACTCCAACTGCAAGGGGAGGGGACTGAGCCCTGGGGACCTCAACAGCAAGGGGAGGAGGAGGGGGCCAAGGACCAAGCCCTGGGGGACCGCAACAGCAAGGGGAAGAGGAGGGGAGGTAGAGCCAGCAAGGCAGATACTGAAGGAGTGGTCAGATAGGTAGGAGGAGAACCAGGAGAGGGCAGTATCCTTTAGGCCGATGGAGCGAAGCATACTGAGGAGGAGTTTGTGGTCAACAGTGTCAAATGCTGTGGAGAGGTCGAGGAGGATCTGTAGGGAATAGTCACCCCTCGATTTAGCTGTCAAGAGGTCGTTTGACACCTTTTGTAAGGGCAGTTTCTGTCGAGTGAATGGGACGGAAGCCGGACTGTAGGGGGTCGAGAAGAGAGTTTTTTCTAAAAGAGATAGCTTATAAGGCAGAAGTAAACCAGGCGTTCTAGTAGTTTGGAGATGAAGGTGAGATTAGAGATGGGTCGATAGTTGGCAGCATCAGTCATGTCCAAAGTCTGTTTCTTTAGCAGTGGGGATATGATGGCATGTTTGAATAAGGAGGGGGAGATGCCAGAGGTCAGAGAGAGGATAAATATAGTGGGGAGATGGGAGATGACCACTGGGGAAAGGGATCAGAGGGGGTGTGAGGGGAGAGGGTCGCTAGCGCAGGTAGTGGGGCGAGCGGAGGAAAACAATCTGGAGACTTCCTCCTCTGTCGTTGGTCTGAGTACGGAGGGAGAGCAGGAGCCAGATGCAGTGCTGACAAGACTAGGGTCAGGGCTAGTCTGGGATTATTGTTGAAGTTATTGTTGATTTTCTTTTTTGAAGTAAGCAGCCAGCTCTTCGGCACTGAGATCCGTCAACGGGGGCTGAAGTTTAGGGCTGAGAAGGGAGTGAAAGGTATCAAAGAGCCGTTTAGGGTTGTGAGATAGTGAGGAGACGAGAGAGCAAAGAATTCTTTGGCATGGTGGATGGTGGAGTTGCAGGTTCTGAGCATGACTTTGTAATTGAGAAAGTCTGGAACGTTTGCGACTTTCTCCACAGCCGTTCAGCACAACTAGAGCACCGCCGGATGAAATGCTTTATCCAAGGCATGTTTGAGAATGGATGACCAGACTCCGACTCAGGGAGGGCAAGATGACCGGACTCCGACTCAGGGAGGGCAAGATGACCGGACTCCGACTCAGGGAGGGCAAGATGACCAGACTCCGACTCAGGGAGGGCAAGATGACCGGACTCCGACTCAGGGAGGGCAAGATGACCGGACTCCGACTCAGGGAGGGCACGATGACCGGACTCTGACTCAGGGAGGGCACGATGACCGGACTCCGACTCAGGGAGGGCACGATGACCGGACTCCGACTCAGGGAGGGCACGATGACCGGACTCCGACTCAGGGAGGGCACGATGACCGGACTCCGACTCAGGGAGGGCACGATGACCGGACTCCGACTCAGGGAGGGCACGATGACCGGACTCCGACTCAGGGAGGGCACGATGACCCGACTCCGACTCAGGGAGGGCACGATGACCCGACTCTGACTCAGGGAGGGCACGATGACCCGACTCCGACTCAGGGAGGGCACGATGACCCGACTCTGACTCAGGGAGGGCACGATGACCCGACTCCGACTCAGGGAGGGCACGATGACCCGACTCCGACTCATGGATTTTGGTCATGTAGCAGAGTAGCTAAAAAAATCTATAATGCTTGGGCAGATCAGTGGCAAAAGAAGACCCGACCGCCAGAGGACACGACGGCTGATACTGTCAGAGCGGATACTGGCATCGATATCACACAACTGAAAAAAGCAAAGCCGAAAGACATGGAGGGAGCTTTTAGGGTAGCCAAGGGTCATGAACGACTAAATGGCTAACAACAACACCTCTATATACACTGCAGTACCTCATAGTATACTGGTGGGGGATTGCCTACGTCCGGCGACCCTGCGTACCTGTCTGTGTCTTCATTTTTCTGTACTGTGGGAGTGCGGGCTGGAGCACATGTGCGGTACAGATTTTTTAATTTTTTTTAACTCCTGCTTTTCTGCGGAATCCGCTCCCCGTCTGCAACGTCAATTGTGGATGGGCCACGCATCAGACGGCTTCCACTGACTTCCACTGACTTCAATGGAAGCCATCCATGCTGGAATTGCAGTGAAATGGAGCATGCTGCGATTTTTAATTTTTTCATCTGCTAGCGGAAACTGCAATTAATAAAATCATTTTTCCATAGCATGCTATTATTGCTGCGATATCTGTGGCGGAGCGCCCGTGGACATGAGGCCTAATGTATACACAGAGCTGTGCAGTATATGATAATATACATATAAGAATCCTCTGTATATACACATGAAGATGTGTGGTGGAAAATGGACGCGCTATAAACGCTCACTGTTGCCCTCATCCACTCTCAGCTCGATTATTAAAACTCGCTGCTCATCACCCCCCACACCAGACTCTCCCCCCTCCAATCCATCCTGAATGCAGCAGCCAGGATCCTCTTCCTATGCAGCCGCTACTCGGACGCCTCTGCCCTGTGCCGGTCGCTGCCCGTCAAATACAGAATTCAATTTAAACTCACTACCTTCATCCATAAAGCCCTCCACAGCACCGGGCCACCCCATGTTGTATCCCTCATCCACAGCATCGGACCGCCCCACGTTGTATCCCTCCTCCACAGCATCGGACCGCCCCACGTTGTATCCCTCCTCCACAGCATCGGGCCGCCCCACGTTGTATCCCTGATCCACAGCATCGGGCCGCCCCACGTTGTATCCCTCATCGACAGCATCGGGCCGCCCCACGTTGTATCCCTCATCCACAGCATCGGGCCGCCCCACGTTGTATCCCTCATCCACAGCATCGGGCCGCCCCACGTTGTATCCCTCATCCACAGCATCGGGCCTCCCCACGTTGTATCCCTCATCCACAGCATCGGGCCGCCCCACGTTGTATCCCTCATCCACAGCATCGGGCCGCCCCACGTTGTATCCCTCATCCACAGCATCGGGCCGCCCCACGTTGTATCCCTCATCCACAGCATCGGGCCGCCCCACGTTGTATCCCTCATCCACAGCATCGGGCCGCCCCACGTTGTATCCCTCATCCACAGCATCGGGCCGCCCCACGTTGTATCCCTCCTCCACAGCATCGGGCCGCCCCACGTTGTATCCCTCCTCCACAGCATCGGGCCGCCCCACGTTGTATCCCTCATCCACAGCATCGGGCCGCCCCACGTTGTATCCCTCATCCACAGCATCGGGCCGCCCCACGTTGTATCCCTCATCCACAGCATCGGGCCGCCCCACGTTGTATCCCTCATCCACAGCATCGGGCCGCCCCACGTTGTATCCCTCATCCACAGCATCGGGCCGCCCCACGTTGTATCCCTCATCCACAGCATCGGGCCGCCCCACGTTGTATCCCTCATCCACAGCATCGGGCCGCCCCACGTTGTATCCCTCATCCACAGCATCGGGCCGCCCCACGTTGTATCCCTCATCCACAGCATCGGGCCGCCCCACGTTGTATCCCTCATCCACAGCATCGGGCCGCCCCACGTTGTATCCCTCATCCACAGCATCGGGCCGCCCCACGTTGTATCCCTCATCCACAGCATCGGGCCGCCCCACGTTGTATCCCTCATCCACAGCATCGGGCCGCCCCACGTTGTATCCCTCATCCACAGCATCGGGCCGCCCCACGTTGTATCCCTCATCCACAGCATCGGGCCGCCCCACGTTGTATCCCTCATCCACAGCATCGGGCCGCCCCACGTTGTATCCCTCATCCACAGCATCGGGCCGCCCCACGTTGTATCCCTCATCCACAGCATCGGGCCGCCCCACGTTGTATCCCTCATCCACAGCATCGGGCCGCCCCACGTTGTATCCCTCATCCACAGCATCGGGCCGCCCCACGTTGTATCCCTCATCCACAGCATCGGGCCGCCCCACGTTGTATCCCTCATCCACAGCATCGGGCCGCCCCACGTTGTATCCCTCATCCACAGCATCGGGCCGCCCCACGTTGTATCCCTCATCCACAGCATCGGGCCGCCCCACGTTGTATCCCTCATCCACAGCATCGGGCCGCCCCACGTTGTATCCCTCATCCACAGCATCGGGCCGCCCCACGTTGTATCCCTCATCCACAGCATCGGGCCGCCCCACGTTGTATCCCTCATCCACAGCATCGGGCCGCCCCACGTTGTATCCCTCATCCACAGCATCGGGCCGCCCCACGTTGTATCCCTCATCCACAGCATCGGGCCGCCCCACGTTGTATCCCTCATCCACAGCATCGGGCCGCCCCACGTTGTATCCCTCATCCACAGCATCGGGCCGCCCCACGTTGTATCCCTCATCCACAGCATCGGGCCGCCCCACGTTGTATCCCTCATCCACAGCATCGGGCCGCCCCACGTTGTATCCCTCATCCACAGCATCGGGCCGCCCCACGTTGTATCCCTCATCCACAGCATCGGGCCGCCCCACGTTGTATCCCTCATCCACAGCATCGGGCCGCCCCACGTTGTATCCCTCATCCACAGCATCGGGCCGCCCCACGTTGTATCCCTCATCCACAGCATCGGGCCGCCCCACGTTGTATCCCTCATCCACAGCATCGGGCCGCCCCACGTTGTATCCCTCATCCACAGCATCGGGCCGCCCCACGTTGTATCCCTCATCCACAGCATCGGGCCGCCCCACGTTGTATCCCTCATCCACAGCATCGGGCCGCCCCACGTTGTATCCCTCATCCACAGCATCGGGCCGCCCCACGTTGTATCCCTCATCCACAGCATCGGGCCGCCCCACGTTGTATCCCTCATCCACAGCATCGGGCCGCCCCACGTTGTATCCCTCATCCACAGCACCGGGCCGCCCTACATTGAATCCCTCATCTCAATCCATCACCCAGCCCGCACCCTCTGCTCTGCTAACGAAATCAGACTGAGTGCCACTTTAATTCGAATCTCTCATTACCACCTCCCAGACTTTTCCAGAGCTGCATCAGTCCTCTGGAATGCGCTACCCAAAACTATCCTGGCAATCCAGGACTCACAAAACTTCAGGAATGCTCTAAAAACACACCTCTTCAGAGAGGCATACCACATCTCCTAAACCAAACCCCCTGTACTCCACCCGATAACATGCTCTATGACCTACTGACTGCAATCCCTGCTAGCCACCAGCAACCGCCCCCTGCAGTCACACCAATTCAGCCGCTATACGATCTGACCATTGTCTATGTGTGTAGCATCCCTCACTCTCCACCCCGCCATACCGGGCACATCTCCACCCCACCATACCGGGCACACCTCCACCCCGCCGTACCGGGCACACCTCCACCCCACCATACCGGGCACATCTCCACCCCACCATACCGTGCACATCTCCACCCCACCATACCGGGCACATCTCCAGCCCGCGCCTGCCATTCTTTGAAAATCTAAGAAAATCCGTGTTGCCAATATCAACCAATCACAGCGCAGCTTTCATGTCTTATACTGTGGCGGTACATTGAAAGCTGCGTTGTGATTGGTTGCTATGGGCAACACAGATTTTCTTTTGGACAGCTTCCATAAGAGTGTGGTGCGGGGCTTGTATATTCCAGGACCGCTATTCATAGAATCACCGCACAACACCCGGACATACACACACTACACCAGATATCAAAAGATGCGCCATTTGAGCACGATAGACCCTGCGCCAATACTTCTTAAATCTGACTTTGTTTTTAGTTTCATCCTGCTGAAAAATACACGAGTAGAATGTGAGCTGCGATTACAACAGCCGACCACAAGGTGGCGATACGTGACTGAAGAACAGATTCTTCATGGCAAAGGAAGATCTGCGCAGCTTGTGTGTGAATAAGAGTCGTCATCCTTACCAGATTTGTATCAGCAGCCCCTCGTCACACGTCCCGGGGTCTTTAACCAGCCTCTCGTGTTCTCTAATTACGGCCCCTGAGGTTTAGTGGAGAGCTGCATGAAAACAGATAGCGGCTCTGTGCGTACGCCTTAGGTCGGCGCCGTGATGCGTTTGTACGATTGTTAGGATTATCGTTATGTATATACATTGGTCCATAACAGCAGAACGGGTCACATAACAACCTGATGAGGGTCTCGGGGGGGGCTGGAGTGTCAATCTTCACCAGCAGAATTGGACAATACAAATATATATAATATACCCTGAATGATCCCTTTATTACAGCCCCACAGCCTTTTATTAGGGATTCTGAACCTTTATTATAGCCCTTGTATCTTTATTACAGCCCCGCCCCCCACTATTAGATCCCTACCCCTCTCATGATTGGCGCTTCCCTGTATGGTAATTCTCCCCGTGACCCCGCAGTGCGGCATAAAATCACGTGACAAGTTTTCCGTGGATCAGTTTCAGTGTGAATCCACCTTAGATGGGAAAATCCAGCGATCGGAGCGACTTCCAACGAGGCCGGTCATCGGTGCTAGACTAGCCGGGGGCTCACTGCCAACCGTGGGGGGTTTCTCGTGTAACGGTGTGGAGAGAATACAGAGAATGGCGCGATGGAGGCAAACATCCAGTGAAAGGGGATCCTGTGGACGGAAACAACTCATCAGTGAAAGGGGTCGGAGGAGGATGTCAGGAATCGCTCTGACCAACAGGCTGCACAGTCAGCTGAATACAACGCTGGAGCTCCAACTAACGTGTCCGAACGCACAACTCGCCGTTCCTCCGCACGGATGGGATAACAGCGGACGACCACTTCCAGCTCCATTGTGTCTAAGAGAAATAGAAAGACTCCAGCAGGCAAAAGAGCGCAAAACTTGTATCACTGAGCAGCGGAAAAACATCTCCTGGTCAGATGGATCCAGATCTCTGTCGCTGATGGGAGGTCAGAATTTGGCGCAAGCAGCATGAATCGCTGATCCCTTCCTGTCAGCCGGTCAGAACATGTCAGCACCTCCATCTAATCTGCAGTGACTACAAGAAGCTTCCTGTCCGCAGGGGCCGATATTCCTGCAGAACCATGTCATCACTGAGTGGAATCTACACCGCGATGAATCTCTGCGGTTCTAAAGGCCAACGGAGTCCAACGCACTGCGAGATGGGGGTAATAAAGTGGCGCGTGTGTTTGTATATATAGTTTATTTTTCTGTGTCATGTATACCTAAACCAGGCCGATGATGTCATATGGACAGTTCTATACAGACCGTCCCATCACTGGGCGGTAGGAGCTTGTCCCCCGGATCCATGGGCCAGAGATCGCGAGCGCTCAGAACCCCCCATTAGCTTCCCTCTAGTTATGGTGGTCCTGTTCCCAATGGCTTCCACGTATCCAGCAGATAATGGGGGATCTCGTTGCCTTATAACGGGGCTGTCAGGTTTACTGGATAGAATAGACTAGCCAAGAGCAACGGACGTCTGATGGAAAATCGCAGACGTGCGAACGAAGCCGCTGCTGGACATAATGGCGGATCATCAGCTCTTAGCTTCATTTCCATAGACTTGAATACGGAGAGCATACCCTACACGGCTGTGCTGCATGAAGTGTGTGCCCGCACAGGTTCTCCTAACGCCACGGACTCCAAATATCGCAGATCTATAGCGCTCCAGACCACTATGGGTCACATGACCGGACGCATCTGGGATTTTGCATACTTTTTTTCCCATCTGTTTAATGGCTAGCAAAATTGGAAAAAATGACGTTACAGCAAGTTTTTGAGACTACTTAGGTCTGTGCATCAGGCATGGTAGAGCAAGGCAGGATCACACATGCTTTTAACCCTTTCCAATCCAATTTGTATCCTGGTTTTCCTAGGGGGCTTCCTCTTTTTCTGCCGTTATACAATGGCGCTATCTGCTGGCTAAAGCCAGTACTGCATGAGGTGACACGTTGGATAGGCTCCGACAGCAGAGAGGCTGGCAATATACAGTAAGAGAACCCCGACGGACATCATCCAACATCGGAGCTGTACAGCCTTAAATCCTAATGTCTTCAGAGGTCAGACAGTGGATTGGAAAGGGTTAATGCAAACACAACACATTTTAATATGTAACAGTGAGAGTCACAAACCAGGCCTTCACAGCAAGTGACTTGGGAACAACATACTTCCCTCAGTCCTCAACTTGCAGGATGGAGCACAGCTCGCACCCCCTACAGTCCTACGCGCCCCAAAACTACTGGCTGGAACCACTGACCTCTTATTGTAAGATGGGTCAGATGCCTAAGCCTCGGTGACCCAGCCCCGTACACAGGTACTCGCCGCCCTCCGTGGTCAATAGGCTTTTATGGAGCAGCAAGGACTAAACTTATTAAACTTTAAACCTTTCAAGGGGTTTTCCGAGTTATCCCTTTTATATAGTTCTGGACCTCACGTGGCCAAAGCTACGGTGCCACGGCGCCTGACAAGTGACGTCCCGTACACCTGATACGCAGGCCCCTAAGATAGAGGCCCCCAAGGCAGGTCCACGGGACAAAACTGGGATTTTGCATACTTATTAGTGCCGGACTGTAGAGCCGAGCTGTCGGTCACAGCAGCGCCACCCGCAGGGTAAACATTACGATATTATTACATCAAGTGTGCAGATGTCCGTCCCTTCCAGCAGCGCGCCCCGTGTCCCTATAGATGGCTATATCAGTCGGTCTTATCTAGGGGCCTGCTACATATAATAACATGGCGAACGCGGGGGGCTCACATGGATTTAGCTCTGCAGGAGAAGGACCCCGATCCGTTTTTTTGCGCGGCGCGGTCCCACTTTGTTTTCTTGCTGTAATCTCTGGATTTCTCATCCTATATTAATAGCTCCGTCACACAATGCCGGCTGAGTCACTCGCTGAATCACGGCCCTCTGCTCTCCTCCGCTCTTCGTCTTCTGCTGCTCGCAGTCTATGATTGTATCTTAACCTAGTTTTCTTGATGAATTGTCGCCTTTTGAACCGTCTTCTGGTCCTTTTACACTGATCAATGGCATTGGTGCTTGTCCATCTGGCCAATTCAGAATGTAGGGGGGGAGAAATATCCCTTGTACAATTATTCATCCCCCCATTTAGTTTTACCATTCACCAGCACATCCCTCTTTACACGGGAGATGAGCTGCCCACAGCGAAGATATATTGAGGCAATTGCATAAGTATTAGCTCACATATATGTACAGGGGGTCCAGAATGTCTTCACACCCTCTCACCTTGTCATGTTGTGGCCTTGTGTCCCTATCATTCTGCACTGAGTACTCCGTAATGAAAACTCCCACCCTGCAGTGACATAAGTATTCACACCCCTGTACTCAGTATTAGTCGGAGCCCCTCTGGCAGGGATTCCAGCATCCAGTCTGCTTGGCTATGATGCCAAAAGGTTTGCACCCCTGGATTTGGGGATTTTCTGCCCTCTGTCAGTTGGATGGGGGCCGTCTGTGGACAGCCATTTTCAGGTCTCTCCAGAGATATCCCATTGGCTTCAGGGCTCTGGCCGGGCCACTTAAGGGCATTCACAGAAGCAGAGGTGTAACTTGAAGCTCCCGGGCCCCGATGCAAAACCTGTAACGGGGCCCCCAACTATAATGCTTTACTCATAGTACTGGGTTACCTATATGGAGAAGAGAGGCCTTATGGGCCCCCTAAGGCTCCTGGGCCCGGGTGCAACCGCATCCCCTATAGTTACGCCCCTGCACAGAGATGTCCCTAAGCCCCTCCTGTGTTGTCTGGGCTGGGGTCTTAGGGTCATTGTCTTGTTAGCAGGTGACCCTTCCGCCCAGTCTGAGGTCCCTTGAGCTCTGGATCAGGTTGTCATTATCTCTGTACTTGGCTCCATTCAGCTTTCCATCCACCCTGACCGGTCTCCCCTCCCCCTGCATGATGCGCCACCACCAGGATTCACTGGAACTTAGACCCCCTTACCCCCGAAACCCACATAGCTAACTGTGGCAAGGTGCGGAGAGGGCGAGCGGGAGCGCAGTGAACTGCGGCTGGCCTGCCTCCTCCCCCTGCATAGAGGGACAGCGTATATTGTCCGGGCGTGAAAACCCGACTGATATACGGACGTCTGAATAAGCCCTTAAGGTTCTTTTTACACCAGCGGCTCCGATGCGCGATTATTGTCCCAAAAAGCTGAAAGTCGCGGGAACAAAGATGTGATTTTCTCGCAGCAAAATCGCTGTTACCTTAAATGGAAGATGAAGACAGAAAGGCTTTTGACCGACTATCCTAAGAAACATTCTAGGACAGCCGACTGATATGATGATGATGATGATGATGATGATTATTAATCGCTCCCCTAAAATGATCATTTGTTGTTTAATTTCACCTGAAAAATGATGGTTTGGGTTGAAATCATCCTTTTCCATCAACTTTAACGTGTTTGGGGACCTTACTGCAGGATAGTGGAGTACAATACATTGCAACTAGTTATTAGCCATTTAAGGACACAGAGGGGTTAACTGCCAGACATGCTAGTGTAATCTATTGTTCGCTGTTATCAGTTTATGTGCTTTTACACAGAAAATAATTATCCTTTGGATCCCTGCGATCCAGCGACATTCTGAATAATTATCGTTCAGAGTAAATGCTGCAGCGGCTGAAGAAGTCATTCGCTTCTGATCCATTGTTCTATTTCCACCTGCAGTCGGTCACTTCTGACTATGTCTGCTTACTGTGAATGGAGGCTGCAATGATCCCGGCCCCTCCACCTCCATACACTGAGCCATGATCGTTCCTGGGTAACGATTAGCGCTGGGACGACCGGCCGGGCAGCTGGTTCCCGACCGATCGTTCAGTGTGTCAATACTGGCCACGCCTCTTATAACGCTGCAGTATATATATATATATATGCCCATCGGTGCCATCCTTGACCGCAGTGGAGTTGTTTCGGCCAACATGATGGTGTCTGCTTCCTTTGGTTCATGTTGGCAGCTGCCTGTCCAGTCGTGAAGCTGCACACAGAACCATACGATGGCACTGGAGGACATCGGCTGTCGGATGAAGAGTCGCCGCTCGGGGTGTCTTTTTGGGCACAAATTCAAGAATTCTTCACACATTTGTATTAAACAAAAAAACCACCATTTATTGGCACAATGAAGGCTTTCACCCCCAGTACATCACACACAGGAGGATTATTGCATTGTACCCTGTAGTAGTCCATCATGAAAATGAGCAACAGTTTCATCATACAATAACCTCAACCCCTCTCCAGCAGATGAGGGGTTAAGTAAACAATCCAGTGTCAACCCCTTCGTAGGCAACAGTAGAGGATTCAGGCCTTCCTGCCGAACTAAGGCTCCAGGATCAGACCTTTCAGTACGAGGAACTTCTCAGGACGTGTATTGCTTGATTATTGCAACAAAACATAAAGTGTATATATGTATGTATGTATGTATATGTGTGTGTGTATGTATATATACATATAGTGCATTAATCTGGAGGCGCAGAAACAGCAGCAGCACAACCCAAAGTGACGCAGTAGTAATACTGAAACTCCAAAGACCCCCCCCCGCCCCCCAACCTGTCGCTGTCATCACTAGAATAAATTGACTTTGGGCATTGTGCAGGTGAATCCAAAGGTCGGGGGACGGCAACAAGCTGTGAAACTACTGGTCCCAGCAAGCCATAACTAAGCCAGAGCATGCTGGGAGGTGCGGTTTCTCAGCAGCCGGTGCTACAACTTGCATGCCAGATTGCTGTTGTTACAATGTTACAGATGTTGAACATTGTAACCTTTGTTGTTCATATTTTGTAAATATGACATAAAGTGGGGGTCTAGTTGTAAACTATTAATAATCTTTACATAAGACAGGTCCTCAATAGTAGATCACTGGGCGCCGTCGCTCAGAACCCCACCAGTCAGCTGTACTCATGCTCTGAGCTGATTGCTGCAGGAAGCAGATAGGCTTGGTGTTGCAGGACAAGTTCCCACAGCGAACCCGGCTGCAATACTAAGCCTGGCCACTACAGTAAGAACAGAGCTGTCTGCATCCTACAGCAATCCGCTCAGTGAAGGACCTTGCTGGCTTTGGCGAACAGCTATGGGGCAGGGGTCTTGGGTCACTGAGCCTGCCGATCTACTATGACCTATCCTAGTAATAGGCCTGCACTAATTTACAACTGGACAAAGTTCCCTTTTAAAAGAAACACTCCAGGCACAAATTCTGGCCAGGGACCGGAGGGTGGGGTTATGGGACCTGGTGCCATCCTCGCTCACCATTCTGTAGCTGAGCCACTTGTTCCTGGGAGCACTCCATGGCGGCTGAAGAGTGCTGCGGTGCTCCTGCTCTCACGGCCCAGGGCATCAATAGTCAGACACGGAATGCTGCTTTCAGATTGACCAGTGCTGATACATCGGGGCATTATGTAGTATCTTAGACTACCGCTGTGTCAGGTAATCTAGAAGTCATTGCAGCCACCTTGAAACACTGCAAAGGGGCCTCAGAATGAGGAGAAAGCAGAGTGCCAGGTAATAGACTTCCCCTCTCCAGTCCCTGGATAAATTTTGGCCCCGGAGTTCGAGGGTCACTTTTACACTCTACTTATCAGTGTGTTTGCCCTGCGCTTCCGTCCAGCAGTAAATGGTGATGCAAGGCTGTGGGTGTGAATTGTTGGACAGCGTAATCTACTGTCTGCAAGTCAGACTCCTACATACATGGCTCCTTCTCGCACCCTGGGTGAATCCTTTAATTATTTGTTGCATGGAGGACCTGAAGGATAGATGCCTCTAGGACTACTACCACCCCCAATGACCTGAGAAATTGCCAAAGGAGAAGGCAAAGTTGATGCTTCTACCCACTATCCATGCTGAGAAACACCAACCCATTACGATGCTTATGTTAACACCTACACTGCTGGCTACAGCATGCCAGGCTGCTCTCCGTCCTTAGGAGAATGCAACTACCTACAATGATATTCACTACTGTGGCAGGTGACTGAGCACGGCCTGGACCGGCAGAAGGGGCGGTTGTTCAAGTAAAACTCAAATCAAGTTATAAAGGGGACGGTGTGCGGCACCTTTACCCCCAACGACGGGGACTTATGAAGTAGTTCATGTAACAGCTACCTAAACACAGAGAGATCCTGTATCAATATGGGAACTTCCTCAAGATGTAAACGGCAGAATCCGAGCAGTCGGAATGTCAAAGTCATTAAAGCATTGGACACAACTATGAACGCATCAGTTGGTCGCGGGTCGGTGTGATACCAGTGTGAGATATTGCACATTTAAAAAAAACTTCACAATTTATCCGCATCTGAGAAAATCCCGTATCAACAGGATGATGTAGCAGTTATAGGACTGAGTTTTAACTGACGCATGGGAGACCTGAGTGGGACAGGAGTTAAGACAGTTGTTGGGAAAGTGAAACAGGACCCCTCAAAGTGCTGTCCAAGGTCCATCTCTTCTGCGAAGAATGACATAGTGTCCCTTTTGCAAGACATGGAGACTGGATGGACAGTGTTTTTGGAAGAGAAGATCTCGGTCTCGTAGTGGAGAAGTTGACCCATGAAGCTAAAGTTTGGAGAGATAAGGCTGCGGCGTTGCTTGATGTACTCAAAGGCCTCCTCCAGGCGGAATCTTTTGGTTTTCATGAGGTAGGCCATGCATATGGTAGGAGACCTGGAGATTCCAGCCTCACAGTGGACCAGGACCTTCCCTCCTGCCATTCTCACCGTATCTGCACAAGAGAACATATAGTATATAAGTAATGGAAGGAATCGGCCATATGTACCAATAACTAAAGTCAAAGAAGCATTGATAATGAAGCTGACTTCAGCCAAGCAATACATATTGGCTAAAACTGAGCAGTCTTTTCATATAGACTGAGATTAGAGCTTTACCATCTTTTTAGATGCATAAATCAGAATTGTCTCCTTCGATGGACCTGTGAAAATGTATGAAGATGCACAAGGTCATCCCGCAAAGGAAACAATGCAGTTGGGATCAATCTAACAGATCCACTGCAGCAAAACGCTGAATACTACAATATAAGGAGTGAAGAAGTTGTAGGAAGCCAGTCACACGGTAGTCCTGGCCCTGACCTCTCAGATCTCCATACAGCACACCTGCATGGACAATGACCCATCACTCTGTCATTCAGAGATGTCCGCTAATCACCTGGCCATTAGTCACTTTTATTGGCCAGTTAAAAAAGCCCCCCATTGTTCCTGGAGGAGATGGCCAGAGTTAATGGCTACTGCAGACAAATGTAGAAGTTCCTGTAATTGCCAAGCAGTAATGTGTAACCCTTCCCCTAAGAATTCCTCAGAAGAGTAAATAAACTGCTCAAGTGACTTTAATTAATGAGTCGTTTGGGGTCCACCGGTCATAAAAATGTTAAGATCCCAGCAGCAGTTGTCCCTATGGGGCAGGTAGTTAAAACAGACATTCCTCGCCTCTGCCCCTCCCTAACCCAGGATTGACCCCCTAAATAGCACCTTGACCTTTATTGCGGTGTCCTAAAGTACAGTTGTCCTTCCTAATGGCCTGGCTCATGCCAGAGTTCTTTTACCATGTGGCATTTCCCCAAAAGTTTCATTTACACAACTCATAGGATGCCTATTGTCCAACAAGCTTACACTCTGTGGGATAAGTAGCATAACAGGTGCAGAAACTCTTCTTAGGTATGTAGAAGACTCTGGTTTGACTTCTATCCTTAGTCATGGTGGAAGAACATTTAGAAGGTCAGACATTGACTTATATGGAAGCCAACTTCCAATAGGTAGCATTGTGGAAGGAGTTTTCCATCCTGTATTTGCATACCTTTTTGCCCCAAGGAACATTGCATGGCCTGTATCAGACATCCTCTCCACAAGGAGAAACTTTATTCCCCCAGCCCCAGGTCATTTCTGGTAAGATTTCCAGTTTCTACCCAGAACCTTACCTATAAAGTCTATGGCCTCCTGGAAATGGCTACTGATGTCGGTGTTGTGGTTGTCTTCCACCGGAATCCACTTGTAATCATATTTGTCCTTGTTCCAATCAGAGCACTTTCTGGAGACATTGAGTAAGGCGGTGATACGGAGATTTGCAAGGAATTCACATTTGGAAGCATGGTGAGCACTGCCGAGGTACAGGAATGGAAGGATCTCAACAGGACTGCCCTAGAAGACAAAACACTAAATATTATATCACGAAGCGGAGGGTCAGAGGAGAAAACACTGAAGAGTCAGAACGGCGGAGTCGTGATAAAGGCCGAGTGGGTTACAGATGAAATGAGTAATATTCTCACTCGCTATGATGAAACAAAGCGGTTCTAAATATGGAAGACTGTTATGTCGCTGCTCTCTGGCTCAACACCCTAGAATTATAAGCCAATGAATCACATAGAGCCCACACAGACCTCCCATCGGCAGGCCCACGGCTTCACCCACGTTACTTCCTGCCCTCAAGACCCCAGTTTAGAAAAACAGATGCGATCTTATACCAAATAGGGAAGTCCGCTTGATTGTCTTTATACAGAATACAAAGGTAGACACACTGAAAAGCCTCACTACTGTTAACCAAAGATGGAATTGGTTCCGTTGTGCCCACGTGATGCCAGCCAATCCCAACTCAACCATTCATTCTACTTCATTTAATCAGCTCATCCCAAGCTACCAACAGAATCAAAGCAAGGGCGACATACCAAATATGGTCCCTTGCCTGGTGCAGACTCATAGCAATGAAGCCCACTTCCGTAATCTCAATTAAATAAAATAGCTGAGTACTCATTTTACCAACCTCAGAAGGATGAGTCAACCATGAGCTACCTGAACCATGCAGGGATTGAACCCACAACCTTCAGGTCATGAGCAAGAGCTTAGGACTGCATTTCTGCTGCCTTAACACTCTGTGCCACACAAGGCTCTATGCAAAGCCACATTACAAAGGCGGGGGATGCCTTTCCTTTCCCCAGCATCCTTCACCAGTAGCTTCCAACTTTTCACTCTCTAAAGGTTGCAAAACTACAACTCCCACCATGCTCCTACAGTTGCAGGCTGGGAGTTGTGGCTCTCCAGCTACTACAGAGCTACAGGTTGAAAACTGTTGATGTACGGACTATAACATAGAGGCTACCAATGGCATGAAATGCATCAGAAGTTTAAGGGACTTTCCAGTTGGAAACTATTGATGGTCTGTCCTTATAATAAGCCACCAATACTAGATCGGCAAGAGTCCACAGCCTGGGAGCTCCTCTGATCAGCTGTTTTCCTAGCTAGTGTGTTCATGTAGGGAGCCAGTTTGTGCAGTAAGCAGACAGCTCTGTTCTCACTCCAGTGGCCAAGTTTGGCATAACAGGCATAAGTTGTTTTTTTTTTTTTAATACTTCAACGACAACTTTACCTATAATACCACGTCTGGCTACTGCAGTGGGAATGTAGCGGACTGCTTCCTGTACAAGTCCAATGACCTAGCAAACATCTGATTAGCAGGGATCCTCAGCAGACTTCTGCTGATCTACTAATAATGACCTATCCTGCAGATGGGCCGTCAGTAGTTTAAAACTGAACAACCCCTTTAAAGGGGCCCTTCAGTCCTGGATAATCATTATTTAAAAAAAAAAAAAAAGTGGCCGAATCTCTTCTCCGACTTCCAGATGCGCACGGTGCACTAGTATGCATCATTAGTCTTAAATGCACATGTGACTTCAGTAGTGATGAATAAAAACAGGTGCAAAGTCTTAGACTAATGATGCACACCAGCGTACAGTGAACATCTGGGTGGTCAGAGAAGCTGCTGTGGCCATCTTGGTTTCTGGCTCAGAGGGTTACAGTAAGCCTCCAACATTATATCAATACTCCATCCAGATACAGAACAGCCGATGACACGCAGAGACAAGAGCTGACAATCCATTTCCGTATGGACGTCACATGGACATCATGAAAAATTCACTGTCAGCCATCAATAATTCAGCAGTTAAACAGCCTACAGGAAGAACGGCCAGAGATATAGAGTCCCGTCTATAGGGATAGGAGATGAGTCACGGCTGATATCCTGCTGCCATCTCCTCAGCAAAGTCTAATCCTGGAGCCGGAAGCCTCGAGGGCTCTTATTGATCTGCGGAAGGATGGCTGAGCCGAGCGCTGCACCACATCCCCGGAGACGCAACGCTTCAATCATGGATTAACACATTAATCCCTCCTTCCTAGTAAGAGCCTGCCAATTCTGACCAATCTATAGGTCTGTGATAGGGATCACCCTGCTTTAACCGGTTGGTGTATTGTAGACACCGGAAATAGACGAAAAATAATCTAAGAGCAGGAAACAACCAGCAGTGGGGTATAAATGGAAATCCACGGCATTCCCACAAAGTGTGAACATACCCTTAATGCTGCCCCTTCTACCTGTAGCTCAAGCCTTGCAATGCTGCCAATTACAGGTAAAAGGGGATTGTTGCAGCCAGCAGGGAACCCAAGCCTGTAGGGGGCACCCTACCCAACCCCCTGCAGTATATATTGCTGCTCACCTCATCATAGGAAGGCTTCTGGAAGGACGATCGCTTCTCACACAGGACATTTCTGTCGCCTTCATTTTCCTCTTGCGATATACTTTTCTGATCAACGCAGCATTCTGGATATTCCGTGTGGAACGACTCATATCCTCCTACAAGAAGATTCAGATCATTCAGTTTTCGATACATTTCCTCGCAGAGATCTTAGAACCGCTACATCCTGTTCTTGAGTTGGGAACACTTACATAATCATGATTTAACTTGCAGGGGATTATCGGTAGATTAGCATGAGGAGAATAAGACGGAGCGAAATGTGATTATTATCTGGGGATCTGCTGGGTGGTGGCAGAACGGAAGGTTATAATTTCCTGTACGATGGCAAATTGAGGCCGGGCGGGTTATTCCTGTCACAAGGCAGCCTGGCCATATGTCCTCCGCTAATCAGGGCTCAGGGGATAAGTGGCTGCTGGGAGAGGATGTGATTAGCATTTACCTCCTGGACTGGGGGGAGACAGGAAGGGAAAGCAGGACAAGGAACAGAGGCCATTGTAATGCATTGTCTGAGGAAGCACACAACATCAATAGACATTTAGCCCCATCACTTAATGGGATTGTACTGGGAGAAGATCACTTTATGGCAGAGGAAAACAAATTAGTGCCCTTGTGTTGCTGCAGGGAGGAAGTACTGGAACTTCTAGTGACCCCACAGCTGGAACTTGGAAGCCATCACAGCTAGAGGTCAGGAGGAGAGATAATATGCAACCAGAGCCATAACTATAGTGGGTGCAAACGCACTCGGGCCCTAGAGCCTTAAGGGGCCCATCTTCCCATATGAGGAAACTAGTACTATAAAGGAAGCATTAAACAGATGGGTTACTCTTCAGCTTGACCCCATTGTGCTGCGCTATCAGGATGGTTTATTTACCCATTGAGTTACTTTAAATATGTTTAATTGTGTTAGAATAACAGAATAGGTTACAGGGGTTGTACCAAAATTGCAAGCTCTCCCTTATCCCATATCCTGGGGATCGCTTCTAATTGCCCGCCCATCATGAGAATGAGGGTCCCATGTCCTCCATCCTTCTCACTTTGGGGTTACTACACTCTTTGCAGTGAGGAGGAGACTGAATGGAGCGCTCCATTTACCGTCTAAGGGACTGTCGAGATACCCGAGCGGCAACTATACTGTGAATAGCCTGTGGATAGGGAAAACTTGCAATTTTGGTACAACTCCTTTAAAATAACTTATAGCACCATGCCATCGCAATCAATCTAAAAAGTTATCCCATCTGTAGTTGGGTGCCCTTTAACAGATTTTGCATGGGGGGGGGGGGGGGGGGGGCAGCAGCTACAAGTTCCACCTCTTTATGCAACCAGTATATCCAATGCACTCAGAATTAGCATTCAGAAGCAGATCTCCAAAGTTTACCGATAGAAAGGAACAATTCTGTGCAAATTGATACAAGAACCAAGAGGGGAAGGGGTTAAACCCAAGGCCACAGCTTGGTCAGAGAAGGGCTGCGGGCACCCAGACCCCATCCTGTGGATTCCTGTGTTATCAGCCTCACATTCTCACATTTACATCACACTTCAGCCATTTACATTCTAGAGGTGACAAACAGACCCCCCATGACCCGCAAATAACCTCCTGCTAACAGCACACATCCAGCACAGAGCAGAAGCCTCAGGGGGTCATTATTTTACTGCCCACATTAACAACCAGCAGGGGTCTGGCCAGGAGTTATTGGGGGACAGTATAGGATACAGCAGCTGTCTAATGGATGAACTGATTCAATTAACAGACTGTTATTCAGCAGAGGTGGGGGGTGAGGAAGTGTATTTCCTGTCCAGGATACAATGTATAAACCCCATTCAGATAGATATTGGAATATACATCCAATGAGAACAAGAGACCCATAAAGGGCACCACTGCACCCCAATACTATAGATCCAATCAAGGGGGTCAGATGGCGGAGTTGTTGTATAGGTCAGATAACAGCTGCATTATCGCCATCCTCCCATATATGAAGTGAATGTAACCACAGGTAACCCTGGAAGAAGAATTATAATCTACAAGGTCCACAGGGGCAGTTACATAAGAAGATACGGACAATGTCCAGGACAAGTCTGTGGATGTCCTTTCCAGAGATGAACTGCAGATAGTAATGGGGGAGGGTAGTAGCTGTCAGAATGAACTATATTGAGATGTTCAATCCATTCAGAACATTTCTAGAGGCGCCAGAGATCAGAGAATTGTCTATGATGGAGGCGATGAGGGGTGCAGCCCAGTGGATGACGCTACACACTGGGGAGGGGTGCTGATATAATGTCTGCATGTAACAACAGCCCATATATAGTACAAACACAGTAAGAAGGGTAGAGGCTGATGACTGAGGGTCTTGGGGTGACTAGGAATGAACCCCAGGCAGAGTTGTCATGATGTGTCAGGTTGCAGGATCTGAGTCACCGCTAATGAGGAGGATTGGAGGGTTATCCATGATTAATAGTGAGCATTATACTAATCACCCAGGAGGCGGACAGCTGTTCATCATATAGAGGGGTGCAGGGAATATAGACCACCGTGCATACAGGAAAACAGATCAGTATGAGATGGATGGGGTGTATACACATCCAGGTATGGGGGTCTATAGACGCATCTAAAGAAAGGCACATGTGGTCTATATGTGTAAAGAAAAAAAATTAAATAAATAAAAATTTATATATATAATATTTTGGAGGAGGTATAGCATGTGTGTTTATACATAAAGGTTTACAGTCATTTAGCGTATCAGAGTAGGCATGGGAGTCTATATATTACACACACATTTAGAATAGTACATCTATATCAGGGTAGGTAGAGGGGGTCTGTATATATATATATATATATAGATATATGAGTACATAGTATATTGAATCAGGGCAAGTATCCTCTATACATACTGACCAGCCTGCATACATATATAATATAGTGTATCAGAGTATGTATGAGAGCCCATATATGCACTCACTTAAAATGGCACATGTATAATATTGTTAGATAAAGGCGGCTTCTATACACAAGGGATATCATACATATATATATATATACACACACATATACATATATATATACACATATATACACACACACAGTTACATTATATATTGTATCAGGGTAGGTATAGAAGCTCTGCAAATACATTGATATAGGAGTACAGAACACATCAGGATAGTTATAGGGGGGGGCTGTATATGGGAGTACATAACGCGTTATCAGTATTTATACATCTGTATATACAGATACTGTATCGGGGAAGCTGTAGGTGGCTTGGTAATACGGGTACATGATACACAGTATCAAGGCAGCTATAAGGGGTCTCTATATACCAGAAACGTTGTACACAGTATCAGGGCAAGCATAGGGTGCTCTGTATATTAGGGTACATAACACTATCAGGGTAGCTATAGGGGCTCTGTATATAGGGGTACACTGTCGGTCCGGCTCACCCTTCAGGAAGCAGACCCGGGGTCCGGCCGGCAGGCTCTTCAGGGTGTTGATGACTATGTGAGCGGCACTTTCCTTCTTCAGCTTCTGCCACCTCTGGCTCCGCTCGTCCAGCACCACCACCACCGACACTTGTCCTTCCTTCAGCCGGCATCGAGCCGCCTCTTCAGGCACCACGAAGTGCAGGGGCGCCGCTCCCCCCCTCGCCCGGCGCAGCAGCACGGAGTTCAGGTTCACATTGATGGAGCCGCGGACGCTGGAGGCGCTGAAGGGCAGGTAGGGGCGGCAGTCCAGCACCAGGCAGCGGGAAAGCTCCTTCCGCAGGAGTCGGTGCAGCCGCCGGCTTTCTATGGAGGTCACCTTCATGTCGGCGGTGCGGAGATCACTGAGCTGCTACTCCACCAGCGGCTCTTTAAATCGCACTTCCGCCTCGGGGGTTCCCGCAGCCACTGCTTATAAGTCATTGGTCCGCCCGCCCGTGACGTCAATGCCCATATATGGAGAGTGACGTTTTCTGCTCCATTCATGGCCAGCTCGGAGGCCCGGCCCCTTCCACTCACACAGAGTATTTCCCGGGTCCACTAGAGGGAGGTGTGAGGCTGCACCTCACTGCACTCCTTGTGTATGCAGTGGGGAGACCCCAACTCACTGCCCACCCCCGTTTGCTGATATACAGGGAGAGCCTCCAA
>CM069408.1:298244543-298719543 GCA_035609135.1 Eleutherodactylus coqui | reverse complement strand
GTGCAGATGTTGTTCTTGGTCAGATTGGAACGTAGGACCCCAGCGCTGCAGCCGCTGGGAGGAAGAGGAGTTCGGCCTGAAACAGGGTTTGACTGTTTCGGTTCACGCAACACCAGTGATGAAATAGTCCTGCAGGAATATCGGCCCCTGCGGACAGGAAGCTTCTTGTAGTTGCTGCAGATTAGATGGCGGCGCTGACATGTTCTGACCGGCTGACAGGAAGGGGTCAGCGATTCATGCTGCTTGTGCCAAACTCTGCTCTCCCATCAGCAACATAAATCTGGCTCCATCTGACTAGGAGATGTTTCTCCGCTGCTCAGTGATACAAGTTTTGCGCTCTTTTGCCCGCTGGAGTCTTCCTGTTTCTCTTAGACACAATGGCGCTGGAACTGGTCGTCTGCTGTCATAGTTCATCCGTGCGGAGGAACGGCTTTGCATTCGGCTGCTCCTGGCTGCAGCACTTGTGTGACCTTCTCACGCAGCATTTTGGCGCAGCAGACAGTCATCCGGAGGGGCTGAAGGTTAGCAGGTAATGACGGCTATTTTCCTAGAAAGCGTCTGTTATGGTGTTATCATAGTTACGGTGTGACATCATCACCACCACGTTATATGCCGCTCTGCTGGTGACCCACTTTACCGCAGCCAGCGACGAGGAGACGAGATGAGCTTGCTTTAAAGGGACACTAAACATGTGGTTACATTTGCTCAACAATTAAATGCAATCCATTGTTCTCTGTTATCAGCCATTTATGACTGTAGAGTTCCTGTCACTCTGCAGATGGACGTTATCACTCCTCCTACCCTGGTCTGTTGATATGCTGAAACTAGACATGGGTTGATCCTCTGTAGATGACCATCATCCTTCTACCTCTGCACTGCTGATACATTGACTGTGGATATCAGTTGCTCCTCTGTAGGCCACAATTGATAGGCTGTAACTATATATCAGTTGCTCCTCTGTAGACCACAATTGATAGGCTGTAACTATATATCAGTTGATCCTCTATAGGCAACCATCATGCCTCTCTGTGCACTGGTAATATGTTGACAGTGGATATCAGTTGCTCCTCTGTAGACGGCTATTACTCCTACCTGCACGTATGCGCTGGTTATGTGCTGACAGTGGATATGGGCTGCTACTCTGTAGATGGCCATTATTTCTATCTCCACCTCTGTACTGGCCACATGTTGACCGTATCAATCAGTTGCTCCTCTGCAGATGAAATGTATCCCTTCCTCCTCCCTTTCTCTGTGGATATGCTGAAACTAGACATGGGTTGATCCTCTATTGATGACCATCATCCTTCTACTTCTGCACTGCTGATAAGTTGGCTGTCAGTTGCTCCTCTGTAGGCGACCATCATCCCTCACTGGTAATATATTGACAGTGGATATGGGTTGCTCCTCTGTAGATGGCCATCCCTTCCTCCACATTCTGCCTCAGTCTAGAATAATGGATGCACCTGACATTATTGCTCCAGCATTTCCGTCCGGCAGAAGTGCAGCTTGTATACAGCTATAAATAGAGAGTAATGCGCCGGCCGGGGAGGTGCGGCGCGTCTCGCACGGTCTGCTCCGTCTTGGTGATGGCGCCTGCTCCCGCAAGAAATCAACTCTTTAAAGGGAACCTGTCAGCACACTTATACCCCATAAACTACGATATGGGTATTAAAGTTGAGGGACGGGGGGTCTGGGGAGCTGTTTCTTATACCCACCGTGTCCCCACTACCAGCGCTGTGTCCCTGAGAAATCAGCATGGCCCGGCGAGACTCTTCAGAAGGCTGCGGACATGGACTCCCCTATAGAAACCAATGAGAGGCGCACTCAGCTGTCTGAGGAGTCACGCCGGGGCACAACGCTGGAACGGCGACACGGGGAGTATGAAACAAAATAAATCTTGTTCCTTGTAAAAGCAGCTTCCCCGACCGCCGTCCCCTGAGCTGTGAGCCCCACCGTATATCACAGTTTATGGGATTCTAATGTGCTGACAGGTTCCCTATAATTGGCAATCTGCTGGGTTCATCCCATACAACTGATGATGATGATGATGATGATGATGGATGATTGCAATGAAGAGTCTCAGCAGCAAATCTCAAAGATTGAATATAGTTGTCAGCTCCTACGGTGCGATCCGCTGCCGAGGTTATGGCAGTATACGATCGCAGCAGATCACAGAGCAATATGGTGGGAGCAGGAAATCGTGACCAGAGGTGATGTGGTTAAGATAGATGTAGTGAACAGACAAAAGAAATATCACTTCAGCCCCCCCATAGACTAAAGACATATCACATCAGCACCCCCATAGACTAAAGACATATCACTTCAGCGCCCCCATAGACTAAAGACATATCACTTCAGCACCCCTATAGACAAAAGAAATATCACTTCAGCCCCCCCTCATAGACTAAAGGCATATCACGTCATCGCCCCCATAGACTAAAGGCATATCACTTCAGCACCCCTCATAGACTAAAGGCATATCACGTCATCGCCCCCATAGACTAAAGGCATATCACTTCAGCACCCCTCATAGACTAAAGGCATATCACGTCAGTGCCCCCATATAGACTAAAGGCATATCACTTCAGCCCCCCCATATAGACTAAAGGCATATCACGTCAGCACCCCCATATAGACTAAAGGCATATCACTTCAGCCCCCCCATATAGACTAAAGGCATATCACTTCAGCCCCCCCATATAGACTAAAGGCATATCACGTCAGCGCCCCCATAGACTAAAGATATATCACATCAGCACCCCCATAGACTAAAGACATATCACATCAGCGCCCCAATAGACTAAAGACATATCACTTCAGCGCCCCCATAGATTAAAGACATATCACATCAGCACCCCCATAGACTAAAGACATATCACATCAGCGCCCCAATAGACTAAAGACATATCACTTCAGCACCCCCATAGACTAAAGACATATCACATCAGCACCCCCATAGACTAAAGACATATCACATCAGCACCCCCATAGACTAAAGACATATCACTTCAGCGCCCCCATAGATTAAAGACATATCACTTCAGCGCCCCCATAGACTAAAGACATATCACTTAGCGCCCCCATAGACTAAAGACATATCACTTCAGCGCCCCCAACGACTAAAGACATATGCATATAGCACCCCCATAGACTAAAGACATGTCACATCAGCGTCCCCATAGACTGAAGACATATCACTTCAGTACCCCCATAGACTAAAGACATATGCCTTCAGCACCCTCCAAAGACTAACTATATATTGCTTCGGCACCCCCCATAGACTAAAAACATATCACTTCAGCGCCTCCTGTAGACTAAAAACCTATTGCTTCAGCCCCCCCCATTGACTAAGAACATATCACTTTAGCAGCCCCCTATAGGCTATGTACATATTCCTTTAACACCCATAAGCCCCATAAACTAAGACCCTATTGCTTCAGTGCTCCCCATAGAATGAGAACATATCGCTGCAGCGCCCCCTATAGACTAAGGACATATCGCTGTAGTGCCACCTATAGACTAAGGACATATATTGCTGCAGCGCCCCCTATGGTCTAAGGACCTATCGTAACCACGTCCCGACCGTGTGACACCTCCACAAACTCCCCGTGTCTCATCGTGAGAGCGCCCGGCTTCTGCTGAACAGTCATCCGAACAAATAGAAAGTGTGGGCGGCTGGTGTTGCTAGGTTACCGCTATTATTATGGTGCGCGCCAAATTTACTCTACTGCATGTCGTTCATGCAAAAAGACAGGACAAACATGGTATCCGTGCTGTTCCTGGGCTCCACCGCGATATTATGGGTGCGATTACTGCCCTTCGCACATTGTGGTTGGCCATAGTGTTCAGCTCCGGCATCACCCGCTGCTTCACATTCATATCGGGAATATCCGCGTTTGGATAAATAGCGCGGCGGCTACTTTGATACCGGCTCCTGATTGGGCGGTAACAAACCGCTGCGTTATCCGTAGAGTGAGAGCGGAGGAGAGCGGTGCGGCAGCTACGCCTGTGTGTCGCTTTACAATCCAGCAGTGAATGGGTTAAACATACGGCTGTCCTACTTGGCTGTGACATAACGGCAGCGTTGGCAGATGGCGATGATTGGCGGTGTGCTGGCAGCGCAGATGGCGGGTTGCTGTATTTATAGGTGCTGAGACAGGTTTACAATAAATTACACAATCTGAATCAGTGGAAGTTTGTGACCCCCCGGGAGATCAGACATTGCTGATGCCCCCCCCCCCCCCCCCCATACACTATACCAGCCAGGGAGCCCTCCATACACTATACCAGCCAGGGAGACCTCCATACACTATACCAGCCAGGGAGCCCCCCCCCTCATATACTATACTAGCCAGGAAGGCCCCCATATATTATACCAGCCAGGTAGCCCCCCCCCTCTCCCCAATATACTATACCAGCCAGGGAGGCCCCCATACACTGTAACGGCCAGGGAGCTCCCCATACATTATACCAGCCAGGGAGGCCCCCATACATTATACCAGCCAGGGAGCCCCCCCCCCCCCATATACTATACCAGCCAGGGAGACCCCCATACACTGTAACGGCCAGGGAGCTCCCCATACATTATACCAGCCAGGGAGGCCCCCATACATTATACCAGCCAGGGAGCCCCCCCCCCCCCATATACTATACCAGCCAGGGAGACCCCCATACACTGTAACGGCCAGGGAGCTCCCCATACATTATACCAGCCAGGGAGGCCCCCATACATTATACCAGCCAGGGAGCCCCCCCCCCCCCCCATATACTATACCAGCCAGGGAGACCCCCATACACTATAACGGCCAGGGAGCCCCCCATACATTATACCAGCCAGGGAGCCCCCCATGTACTATACCAGCCAGGCTGTCCTCACTTAGAAACCTGTAAAAGTTTTCCAGTACATTACACAGTACAATAAATAGTACAATTGAAAAATAAAACTCGTCCTGCAATAAACAGCGAGCCCCCCGGCAGACACCAGCGGGGAAATAGCAGTTGTGACTTTATGAAAGTGGGAGGAAAAAAAGAGAATGAGAAAACAAAAAAGAACCACAGCGGTAAGGAAGGGGTTAAGAATAGAATACTATAATCTACCAGTAACTAGACTGCCGGCGAGGTGGGGACCTTCTGTAAATGGCCTCCATAAGGTGGGACCCCGGGGGCCACTACAGGGCTGGTATATTCTGCTGGTAGTGCTTCCTGCCTGCTGTCTGCTGGGAATATGGTTTTATCTCCTTCCAGGAGCCGCTTATCTCCGGCTGCACTCAACACCTCCAAGTGCAAATGAAATGCTTCTCCTGATGACACTGAGGTGACCGACCGACTGTGGGAAAACACGTCCCCCCAGACCACCCAAAATACCCAGCGCCGAGGAGGGACGGTGCGAGAAAAGACGACCGCACAATCCATGATGGTAATGGCAGAACTATAAACCCGCTGCAGGCAGGAGCGCCAGAACAGAGCCATTCACATAACCACACCGTCATATAGGAGTACAGGACAAGTAATGTATGTACACAGTGACTCCACCAGCAGAATAGTGAGTGCAGCTCTGGAGTATAATACAGAATGTAACTCAGGATCAGTACAGGATAAGTAATGTATGTACACAGTGACTCCATCAGCAGAATAGTGAGTGCAGCTCTGGAGTATAATACAGGATGTAACTCAGGATTAGTACAGGATAAGTAATGTATGTACACAGTGACTCCATCAGCAGAATAGTGAGTGCAGCTCTGGGGTATAATACAGGATGTAACTCAGGAGCAGTACAGGATAAGTAATGTATGTACACAGTGACTCCATCAGCAGAATAGTGAGTGCATCTCTGGAGAAGGTTGGGTGTGTGAGAGCTCTGCAGGATCCAGGGTGTGGTCACCACTGAGAGGAAGCTTACCCAGAAAAGTCTACAGGTGCTGGGCTTGCTCCAGCCATGGAGTCCCGGACCTCCTCCCTCTGGCTTCGGTCAGGGGGAGGGAGGACTGCACCCCAGGAGGGGAGAACACCTGGTCGGAGTGGCAGCAATGTCACCCTGACTCCCCTGGAGGAGCCCAAGAGGACCCGCAGCCAGAGGAAGAGAGTGGAGGACCATGCGGCAAAACAACGTTTGCAGGCAAGTTGGGCTGATCGCAGGGAGGGCGAGTCTGTAACGGATGTGGCAACCCGTATTGCCAAATATATGAAGGACTATGGACATGTCGGGAGGCAGCTGAATAAATATACGCAGGAGCTGCACGCTGCCCGACATGATGCGAAGCGGGCAAAATCCCGTACCAGGAAACTGGCCATATCACGGCAGATTGAAGCCTGTGAGGAGGCCATTGAGTTTTATGCGGAGGAGAGGGAAAGGATCCTGGAAAGAAGTGGGCCTTTCAAAGAAAAACTGTTAAATGACGAGAGGTTTATCAAAATGGCGTCTGTGAGCAGCGCTGCTATTAAAGAGCGCTCTGCCAGGCACTCAAGCAGCAGCAGCTCGGTGGAATCCGATGCTGCTCAGGATGGTCGAGCTGGGTGCTCTGGAGAGCAGCAATCAGCACTGCCAGGTGGGACTACAGGGCCCAGCATCCCAGCTGAACAGGTCAGCCTGCCCGTCACGTCGGGTGAATCTGATTCAGAGGACACTGATGATAGCTGCAGCAGTGGAGAGGGGGCGCTGATAATGCGGCAGATACAGCTGCAAGAGTCCCCAGAGAGGCTGCAGTCTTGCTATTTCGGGAATGATTTACCCCCGGAGACCTCAAGCAAAAAGAGGAGGAAAAAGGAAAAAACGTATATTGAAGAAAAGTTTGTTTATGTCACCAAGCACTCTGGTTTGGCTGCAAAGTCAAACCAGGGTGGTAACCCTGAGCTCCTAGTCCCGGGCTCTGTGGTGGGTCCGGTGCAGGGGACTGGGGAAGAGAGGGTTAATGCGGCCCAAAACTCCAAGCCCGCTTGTGCTAGTAGTGGGAATGGAGGAGTAAAGGAGGTGGAGAAGAGCATTGGGAAAGCGAAGAGTCGCGGCCAGTCCAGAGGTGCTGGCGCTGTTGGTCACGTCCCAGTGGGAGGGGGGCGTGATCCGGCACCAGGTCCCACCGGTGGTGGCTTAGCTGTCCCCCCTGTGTCCCTAAAGCGCCTTTCCGGTGCGGAGGGGGCGCAGGGGGTGGTGGCTGGGTCTGCCGATCCTCCCACACATGGTAAAGATCCTTCAAGGAAAGTTGGAGGAACTACAACTCCTAGAGTGGCTAAGGTGGGCGGAGCTACAGCCACCAATGTCCAGAGAAATGTTGAAGTGCATCTTCAGCCACCCACCGGAAGTGCCATGGACTTGCCCTCAGGGCATAAAGGGAAAGTTAATGGTACAGATTACATGGGTCCTGGTCCAGCAGCGAATGGAGAAGTGAGTGAGGTGATGGATGCGGCTGTTGGTACCCCTGCTGCCCCTGTTCCTGCTGCCCCTGTTCCTGCAGGAACAGCTGTCCCCGGTTCCCCGGCAAGTATGCCACCTTGTGTACGGGTGGGTGGGGCTTCGGAGGGTAGTCAGGGCGTGGGTCAGGATCCAGTCGCCCCTCCAGCGGCGACAACATCTGGTAGAAGTTATGCCAGTGTCGCCGCTGGAGGGAGGGGAGAGGCATCCTCCTTGTCTTTGGGCTCTGGGGACGGCGTTTTGCAACAGCGCCTCCTGGAGGCCTTGAGGAGGGGGGAGAGCTCGATGAATGTAGGGGGCAGAGTTGTGGATTTGTCTCTCTGGGTGGAGAGACATGGTCTTGGTGCCTTCCGAGAACAAAGGGGGGAGACTGTCTGGTCCCTGCCGACAACCGGGCAGGACATTGGCCGTAGGAATGTGGCTCGTCTTCAGTGGAGAGGCAATGACGCGTGCCCATCCAGGAGTAAGGTGGTGGAGCTTCTGCTGAAGATGGGTTTCAGGGCAAATGACATCTATGCCCTGATCCACCCCTACGGCTCGTCTGAGTTCGACATCAGCTTTGCTCGCCCGGAGGGCCTGGAGCTCTTCTGGGGGAATTATGAGCTGATGAAGGACGAGCCCGGCTGGCGCGGTTTCGCTGCACAAGTGGTAACCCGCCAGACTGGAGTCAAGAGAGTGACCGTTTTGACTCGTAACGAGTCCCTCTCTTGTTATGATATCATGACTTGGATAAGTCGGTACGGAGAGGTGGTGGATATGCCCAATAAGAACCGGGACGAACACGGCATCTGGTCCGGAGCCTGGACGTTTATGGTAAAACTTAAGCGTTCAGGGAATTCGGTGGCCCACATACCATCCGCGGCCTTCCTTGGCAGGGATCGTATCTTGGCCTTCTACCAGGGGCAGCCGAAGCTCTGTCACAAGTGCGGCGACCCCACACATTTGAGTGCAGCCTGTAACGTCATCAAGTGCGCTCTGTGTGGCGAGGTAGGTCATCTTGCGGCATCTTGTGCAGAGATTAGGTGTCACCTGTGTGGTGACCTCGGTCACCCATTCAGTCGCTGTCCGCGCTCTTTCGCCAATGCGGTCATGGCCCCAGCGGAGGAGAGCCGTGAGGTTGCTTCTGCAGGGGAGGGGACCAGCAGAGGCGATGGAGCCCAGGAGCCAAGGAAGAACAAACATGCTGGGGCAGCCAAGCTAAGGCGCCAAGAGAAGCGCGGAAGGGGCAGGGAGCTGGTAGAAACCCAGGTGGCAGGTGGGTCAATGCTGGCCCCTGCTCCGGACGCAAATCATGTGGCTGAGGCTCCAGGGGATAGGGAGCTGGATGAGGAGGTCAGGAGGATCCAAAGGGAGGAGGCTGCCACTTATTCAGATTCTTCCCACTATGAAAGTGTGGGTGAGGGCAAGGATGAGTGGCAAAAGAAAAAGCGTAAGCAGGGCTCCAAGAAAATGAAAAAAAGGGAAGGGAAATCTTCCCCGGTAACGGGCCAGGTGCAGGAAGGCAATCCAAACTCTCCTCTTGTTGGGCTCTCCAACAGGTACCAAGCTCTCTCGTCCTCGGAGGGAGAGGTGCCTAGGACAAGCGTGGGGTCTACAGGGGGTGCTGAGCCTTCCTCTTGTGGGGGTTTGGTGACCTCCAGGGGGAGGGCTGGCCCAGAGCCCAGTGGCAAGGAGGACGAGGTTGAGGAGCCCCTTGCCATGGACCTTTCAGTGTCCAAGAAACGTGGCAAGGGGTCATCCTCAGACCCTGATGAGAAGGGGGGTGGGAAGAAGAAAGCCATCTAACTCGATCACCAATGATGGCGGCACCCGCTCCGTTGACGCTGGCATCCATTAATGTTGCCAGCATTAAGTCTGATATGGCTAGATTTGCGGCCTTTGATTTTCTCGGCCGCGTTGAAGCCGACATTTTGTTTTTACAAGAGACCAGGCTGCCAAATTTGGCAGCTGTGCATAAGGCAAGGAAGGAATGGAGGTCTGGTCCATCTTACTGGTCTCTTGCGGCCGAGCCATATAGCGGAGTGGCGGTACTTTTTACCGCAGCGGTTGAATGCCGACGGGTTATTGAGTTAGAAATAGGGAGGTGCCTGATCCTGGATGTTCTCATGAAGGGACAAGAGCTTCGGCTAATCAACATCTACGGTCCCCAAACCAAGCGGGACCGCAAGGATCTCTTTATGAGGATCAAGCCGTACCTTTTTTCCAGTCGGCAGGTGATCTTTGGGGGTGACTTTAACGCAGTCACGAGGACCCGTGACAGGGGAGGCTCCCTAGGCAAGCTGACTTATGATAGCGTCGCGCTTAATAGCATAGCTAGCGAAGCTCGCCTGGTGGATGTCCACATCCGGCACACCCCAGGCCACGCGGGTTTCACCTATTATAGAGGCGAGTGCAGGTCTAGAATAGACAGGTTTTATTTGAAGGAGGAAGCCATCTCTTCACCAGTTTCTGTTGTTGAGGTGGAATTCTCCGACCACTGTCTGATTTTGTTTTCCCTGAATGTTGCAGAGACCCCCCGGATGGGTAGAGGCTTATGGAGGCTGAATTCATCACTCCTGGAGGAAGCAGAGATAAGACAGTCCTTTGAGGATTTTCTGCAGAGCCAGGTACCATTACTGGATCTTTGTAGCAGTAAGTCAGAGTGGTGGGAGATGTTCAAGATCAGGGCGGCGAGATTCTTCTGCCAGCTCTCTAGCCTCAGGAGCCTGAGTAAGTACCATCTTTATCAGGGCCTGAGGAGGAAACTCGAGCATCTCGTCTCGACTGGAGGTAGCCGCGAGGAGATCTCCAGAGTGAAGTCTTTGCTCAAAGGGTGCCAGTATAATAGGCACGCATCTTTGGTTTTTGAGAGGGACTTCGGGAAGTACCACTCGCCCGACCCTTACAGAAACTGCAAGATGTCAGTGAATCGTAAAGTTGTCACTGGACTGATCGACGATACGGGATCTCTGAACAGGTCCAGATCAGGGATTCTGGAAGTCATCAGATCCTTCTACTCGCACCTTTTGGGAAAGAGGTATCTAGATCGAGATGTGATGTCGGCTTTCCTGGCTGAAGCTGTTCCTGAGCCAGGGGATGACATCTCCCTTAATGTTTTGACAGAGGAGATCAACATAGAGGAAGTTAAACTGGCGATTGATGGGCTTGCGCTCAAAAAATCGCCAGGACCGGATGGCTTAACATCTGAGTACTATAAGACCTTTAAGGACCTCTTGAGTCCCCTCTTGACTGAGGTTTTCAATGAGTGTCTTTCCTCGGACACTCTCCCAAAGTCAATGACGAGGTCGGCTTTGATCCTTCTGTCAAAGGGTAAAGACTCGAGCCGTATTGAGAACTGGCGTCCCATAGCGCTTCTCAATGCGGACAGGAAGGTTCTGGCAAAAGTGCTGTTTAATCGGCTGGTCAAGTTTGCACCCCGGCTCCTCTCGGGCGCCCAGCATTGCTCTGTTCCAGGCCGTAGCACCTTTAGTGCCGTTCTAGGTGTCCGGGAGGCAGTGGAGCAGGGTAGGGCTGGTCACTGGGAGGGGTACCTGCTGTCCTTGGATCAGGCCAAAGCGTTTGATCGGGTTAATCACGAGTACCTCTGGTCTGTTCTTCTGAGATATGGCCTGCCAGTGGGGTTTGTCAATTGGCTCAAGACATTGTACGCGGGGGCTGAGACTTTCCCGCTAGTGAACGGTTGGGTCGGCCACCCATTTGAGGTTGGGTCTGGCGTCCGTCAGGGTTGTCCTCTGAGCCCCTTGCTGTACGTGTTTGCCATTGATCCTTTCCTTAGGATGATTGATGGTGGGCCTATGGCGGGGGTCGGGATGGATCGGGCGGTGCCGGAAGCCTCCCTCAGGGTGGCAGCGTACGCTGATGACGTCACCGTCTTTGTGTCCTCGAGGGGGGAGGCAGAGTACGTGATGGCAGAGGTGGATCGCTACTCGGAAGCATCCGGGTCCGGCATCAACTGGGATAAGTGCGAAAGTCTCTGGTTAGGAAGGGGAGATCCTACATTTAGTCTCCCGGACACCCTTCCAGTGCCCCAGGACTCGGCTAAAGTTCTTGGCATCAAATTTGGCCGGGGAGATTACCCCATGCAAAATTGGGTGGTCAGGCTCGATGGTGCCACTCAGAAGGTGGCCCAGTGGAAGGGTTGGTCTTTGACCCTTCGGGAAAGGGTTAACCTGATCAAAACATACCTGCTCCCTTTATTCATCTACCTGGGCAGCGTATGCATTTTGCCAGAGCCTCTCTGGACCCGGGTCTACAACCTGTTCTTCCTAATGTTGTGGGGGAACAGGTTGAACCTAATTAGGAGAGATGTCACATATCGCACGAGGAGACTAGGGGGGTTATCTATGGTCAACCCCGTGGTGTTTCTCGTAAACACCTTTGTTAAGATCAATATAGGCAACCTCTGGCAAGAGAGGGCTCCTCCGTGGGTATTCTCCTGTTGGGGATGGCTTCGGCCTTTCTTCCAGGAATGGGAGACTGGAGGGCGAGTGAAGGATCTTCGCACGCCGCACGGGCATCTTCCGGCTTACGCTACCGTGGTTCTGAAGATGATACGTCGGTGGGGTCTGGGGATGTGGGAGATCAGAACTCTGTTGAGGAAACTCCTCGATAAGAGGGTTCTGTTGACCCATTTCCAGAAGCCCCTGGCGTTCAAGGACTGCCCAAGTCGGGACCTGGAGGGAGGGTTACGTTTACTGAATTCTGACAGGATCCCCTTGAAGTTTTGGGACTTGACTTGGCGCTGTTTCCACGGGAGACTGTATGTAAGGGGCAACTTGAAGAGCAGGCCACTGGTGGATAGGGGTTGCCCCCGCCAGGAGTGCAGCAACGTACTGGAAAGCATGGAGCATTTCCTGCTTCAGTGTCCCTTTAATACAGAGGTGTACAAACGGGTGGGAGCCTCCATTGGTTGGCCCAGGTTGGCACGCCTCTCGTATGCGGAATGGGTCTATGGGGCATTCGGGGACCTTGGTGGCAGGGATCGGTGCACTTTATTCTTAGTCAGCCTAGTGGTCAGGTTTCACATTTGGAACGCACGGTGTCTAGTTTCGACGGAAGAGAAAATCCTCCCCGCGGATGAGGTGAATAGGAACATCCTGGGTGACCTGGTGAAGGTGCGCTCTCTGGATTATGAGAGGTCGGGCACGACTAAGGCCTCTCTCCTATGGAGAGGGTTTGTATTCCGTTAGGGACAGTCTTCTTATTGTTAGGGTCTTTGTAGGGACAGAATAGGGAGAGGTAGGGACAGTTTCTCTGAGGGTAAGTTTTAGGGAAGGAGTAGGGACATTGTAGGGACAGATTAACTATAGGGATAGTTTTTCTCTACCTGGTCGGTGCCCGGCTTATCATATCCAGTCCTTGTGGAGGGCTGTGTGTGCCACTAGTAGAGTTTTTGTTTTTGGTCAAAGATAAAGTATGTACGGCTGCAGGTAACTGAACCTTAGGCTTTCGGGTATTAATATGTAGCGTTGGTTTGTAGTTGTGTAGTATGAGATGTTATATGTTATGTTATGTTTTGTTTTGTATATAGGGCTAGGGGTTATAGATAGGTTGGGTGGGGGTTTATTGGGGGTGGGTGGGGGGGGATTTATGCCTTAGCCGTAGCTTGACACGTCCCGGGCAATGAACACTGGGCACGGACTGTTGGTGCGGGCGTGGCCCTCAGGCTGCGGCGGGCAGGGTGTGTGTATGCGGTGCAGCTCGGCTCGTCCTGGACATAGACTTTGAGCACGGACTTGGGATGCAGGCGTGGCTCCCAGGCTGCACCGTAGGGGGTTGTTTGGGGTGTGTGGTGGTTTGGTCTGGGTATAGGGTTAGTTTAGGATTATGTAAGGTTTTATTTTTGAGGTGGTGGGCATTAAAAAATTTAAAAAAAATATTAAAAAAAAAAAAAAATTTTGCAAAAAAAAAAAAAATTTGCAAAAAGAAAAAAAAAATAAAAAAAATTAAAAAAAAATTACAAAAAAAAAAAAAAATTAGGTATTGGGTTGTTCTTATTATTGTTATTATTTTTGTTAATGTTTGCATTATTGTTATTATATCATTGCTTCGGTTATTAGTCAATTTTTTGGGATTTCAGGCTGGATCCTGTGAGTTAGGGATATGCTTTCTTACATGTGGGTATATTGTTATATGTAGTATGTAGCGTATATGTATTGGTGAGGATGACTGAGTGTAGTTTGGAGTGCAGGTTGGTGTAGTGTGCTGTGTGTAGTGTTTGGACCAGATGGACCTTTTTGCTTTTGTTCCTTTGTCCTGAAGTAAGGCAAAGTCCAGTTAACACAAGTGATGATTTGGTTTGGTTTTATGTTTATGTTTTTTATGCCAAGTGAGCGATATTTATGTTCTGTTTATTGTTATGTTTTTCACTTTTATAATAAAAAGATCTACAGGATGTAACTCAGGATTAGTACAGGATAAGTAATGTATGTACACAGTGACTCCATCAGCAGAATAGTGAGTGCAGCTCTGGGGTATAATACAGGATGTAACTCAGGAGCAGTACAGGATAAGTAATGTATGTACACAGTGACTCCATCAGCAGAATAGTGAGTGCAGCTCTGGGGTATAATACAGGATGTAACTCAGGAGCAGTACAGGATAAGTAATGTATGTACACAGTGACTCCATCAGCAGAATAGTGAGTGCGGCTCTGGGGTATATACAGGATGTAACCCAGGATCAGTACAGGATAAGTAATGTATGTACACAGTGACTCCATCAGCAGAATAGTGAGTGCAGCTCTGGGGTATAATACAGGATGTAACTCAGGAGCAGTACAGGATAAGTAATGTATGTACACAGTGACTCCATCAGCAGAATAGTGAGTGCGGCTCTGGGGTATATACAGGATGTAACTCAGGAGCAGTACAGGATAAGTAATGTATGTACACAGTGACTCCACCAGCAGAATAGTGAGTGCAGCTCTGGGGTATAATACAGGATGTAACTCGGGATCAGTATAGGATAAGTAATGTATGTGCACAGTGACTCTATCAGCAAAATAGTGAGTGCAGCTCTGGGGTATAATACAGGATGTAACTCAGGATCAGTACAGGATAAGTAATGTATGTACACAGTGACTCCATCAGCAGAATAGTGAGTGCAGCTCTGGGGTATAATACAGGATGTAACTCAGGAGCAGTACAGGATAAGTAATGTATGTACACAGTGACTCCACCAGCAGCAGAATAGTGAGTGCAGCTCTGGAGTATAATACAGGATGTAACTCAGGAGCAGTACAGGATAAGTAATGTATGTACACAGTGACTCCACCAGCAGAATAGTGAGTGCAGCTCTGGGGTATAATACAGGATGTAACTCGGGATCAGTATAGGATAAGTAATGTATGTGCACAGTGACTCTATCAGCAAAATAGTGAGTGCAGCTCTGGGGTATAATACAGGATGTAACTCAGGATCAGTACAGGATAAGTAATGTATGTACACAGTGACTCCATCAGCAGAATAGTGAGTGCAGCTCTGGGGTATAATACAGGATGTAACTCAGGAGCAGTACAGGATAAGTAATGTATGTACACAGTGACTCCATCAGCAGAATAGTGAGTGCGGCTCTGGGGTATATACAGGATGTAACTCAGGAGCAGTACAGGATAAGTAATGTATGTACACAGTGACTCCACCAGCAGCAGAATAGTGAGTGCAGCTCTGGAGTATAATACAGGATGTAACTCAGGAGCAGTACAGGATAAGTAATGTATGTACACAGTGACTCCACCAGCAGAATAGTGAGTGCAGCTCTGGGGTATAATACAGGATGTAACTCGGGATCAGTACAGGATAAGTAATGTATGTACACAGTGACTCCACCAGCAGAATAGTGAGTGCAGCTCTGGGGTATAATACAGGATAAGTAATGTGTGTACGCAGTGAGTCAACTATTTATAAAGATGAATTGCTTAGTATTGTACATGTGATCTATGTTGATTGCTGATCATTTGCTCAGTTTTTTGTCGCCTTGCACGTGGATACAACGGCTATGATGTATATTTGTATATGAGGTCACCTGTCCGTTGGGGTTCTGTGGCAGCTGACAGGTAGGTTGCAGGTGGATTGTGTGGGGGGGGGGTGGTATTGCTGGTTTCATCTCACTGGCGTTCGGGGTACAGTGTATATATATATATATATATAGCGACGCTCGGCTGCTCTGAGGTTTCTTCCTGCCATACCTCAGTGATCTGCTCAGTGAGGAATGACTCACCGGTCACGGGAATTTCAATGTCATGGACTGAAATCCCACATGGCGGCCGCGTACTATTTACGCTGCGCACACAAGCCTCCCCCACACCTCACCGACTGGGAGCGCTACATGAGAAGTCCTACTCCGCAATCAGTGCCAGGCGTGGATTATGTGGATGCAGGTTGCAATAGTAATTACACCCCCAACCGGCGGTGAAAAAGACCAAACAGCAACCATAAGGGAAATGAAGTAGAAAATGTTTCCTTCGGCTGCGCTCTCACGCCGCGCTCTTATGGCGTTCGCATGTTAATTGCCCATCCAAAATGTTACAATGCAGTTTTCAGCCAATCGGCTTCTACAGGTTAAACACCTTGAAATCACCTGCTTCACCTGTAGAAGCCGATACCCTAAAAAGAGCATCGTGGAATCATGGTGCTCTGCAGTAAAAACCACTGACAGCCAGGATCCTGCTCTAACAGCCAGGAGAGGAGAAACCTCAAATCCTGACAGTTTAACCCCTTACATGCCACCCTCAATATGAACTGCAGCATGTGAGCAGATGACAGGGGGAGGAGGCTCCTTCTGTCACCCATCGCCACCCACAATACGGTCGCGAGGTACCTGTCTCAATTGCGGAATCTGCGATCGTAACCCTATTGAAAAAAAAGAACATTCACGTGTCCGCTCGGAGGAGCTGATGGGGATTGCGATTTCAGCGAGCGGATTTAAAATCGCAGCATGTTCTATTTTTATGTGAATCTGCACGGATGGCTTCCATTGACTTTAACACTGACATTGGGGATAGGCCGCGGGGACCCCCGGATCGCTTAGTGATGGTGCAGGAAAAACAAGTATTTAAAAACAAAAATCTGTACTGCGCCTGACTGAGGCCAAGCGTCCGCGGTCATCCGCAATACAGAAAGCGAAGGTACGCGGGGTCGCAGGCCCGGGTCACAGCCGGAATCCGTGGTGGGCTCCTGCATGCAGAATTCGACTTGTTCGTGTGCAGACGGCCTTCGTTGGCTCGGTTTTACATCGGCGCAAAAGTCACATTTAGGTCACGGAATTTGTGCCATAGTAAATCTTCCCCGACACAAGCAGCTACATATTTACAAATAACGGCCAAATAGATATTCGTTTTACCAAGAAAGAAACAATAAAACAAGAAACCAACAGCAGAACGACAAACCCCTAATTTAACCCCTGAATTACTTACAGTTTGTAAAGTAACATAATGTATCAGCGGCAATGAATGGGCTGTGATTGTATCAACGTGCTGCGTCCTCCAGGGGAGGGGACTGCATCCTGAACATGATATCTAAAGATCGCTTCTCTACACCCGACCGTCCCTTTAATATCTATAAGGATGAAAAAAGAAGTAAAAGAAGAGAAGTGAAGAGAGACGCTGAGCGGAGAGATATTACTGTTTCCATACAGCTGCAAGAGGAGGAAATCATCCCTGTCCTCCAATCACCAGCGACCTGCATACTACACAAAGGTCACCGGCTGATCGCCCGGCGCGGCTAAAAGTGACCCCCAAATGGCACAAACACATACCTGGAAATATTAAAAGAAAAAAAACATGAAAAACTGCTGCTGTAAGTTTGTACCATACACATGAATGAGCTCTACAGAAATCCATTGCAGATCTCAGCTTGGTTCATCATGTCCTGCTCGCTCCGCTGCAGCTGTAAGGGTCTATTCATGCATTGCGGTCGTGTCGTCATATTTTATTTTGTGAAAAATGGCAAAAAAAACACAATATGACAACCTGTTAGATGTGAATACATTGTCACAAGTCCTGTCCCTATGTTACTTGGACATGATTAAGATGGCTTTTTAGAGGTCAAGCAAGCAGAGATCTTGAAAATGGGGAAGAATTGAAGAATTTATTGGAAAGTTGCAGAAGTTTTTTTTTATCCGTGCTGGCCTTAGATTAAATGAAAGCCTGTGCAAAATACCCCCAGTCCCGTCATAAGAAGTAAATGATATATATTGCACCAAGGTCATAACATAAATACAGCACCAGGACCAGGCTCATAACATAAATACAGCAATAGGACCAAGCTCATAACATAAATTCAGCACTAGAACCAAGGTCATACCAAAAATACAGCACCCCAGGACCAGGCTCATAACATAAATACAGCACCAGGACCAGGCTCATAACATAAATTCAGCACCAGGACCAAGCTCATAACATATACAGCCCAATAACCAAGCTCAGTACATTAATTCAAAACTAGAATCAAGCTGGGAGTCTGTACCCACAGAATTTACTACACGCGGTTTTATGGTGTGTTATTCAACTATGTGGCAAGTAGAGGTACAACATGTTTATAGCATGTATTTCACATGTATTTGCCACATGGACCGAAAACTGCATTGCAGAACTACTGCGATTCACGGTAAACTGTGGTAAACTCTTAGGCGCCGTTCACCCAGTGGATTGCCCCGTGGATGTGATGTGGAATCTGTACCACTTCAGCAGCAAATAGGTGTCTCATTTATGTGAATGCAAATCCATGCGAGAGCTAGTACGGTGCAAAACGTGTGGAATTCAAATGTGTAGTATATATCACTGTGGAAAAACAATCAGTCCCATGCCATTTATTGATGCCGGACCCACATTTGGATGTGCCTTCTTGAAGTGGGCTGTAATCCCTGTGTGGAGCTGCGGTGGCTACATATGCAAATTCATGACAGAAATCCACGGCTCAGCTGATCATGAGGGGGATCTGTTCCAGATTATTCTGGTGAGGCTTGTGGTGGGCCACAAACCCTTAAGGCTAGAAGATAATGACAGTGAATTACAACCCCAATTCCAAAAAGTTGGGGTGCAGTGTAAAATGTAAATAAATTGTAAAAAAAAAGGTTCCTCAACATAAACCTGTGAAGACTTTGAATATCCCCCCCCCCCCCCCCATCAACAGTACATAATATGATTCAGAGAATCTGGAGAAATTCATGTGCACAAGGGACAAGGCGGACAGTCAATACTGGAGGCTCGAGATCTACAGCCTCAGGCGGCACCTCATTAAGAACGTGTATGATTCTGTAATGCAAATCACTGCGTGGGCTCAGGAACACTTCCAGAGTCTGTGGACGCACTTCACCAAAATACAAATGCAAGTTAAAGCCGAATCATGCAAAGAAGAAGCCATACATCAACAGAATCCAGAAGCGCCGGCGTCTTCTCTGGGCCAAAGCTCATTTACAATGGACTGAGGCAAAATGGAAAACTGTTCTGTGGTCAGAGGAACCAAAATTTGGAATTCTTGGAAACCACGGACAACGTATCCTGCGGACTCAAGAGGAGAGGAAGCATCCAGCTGGTTATCAGCGCACAGTCCTGCATCTCTGATGGTACAGGGTGGTATTAGTGCCTATGGCACGGGCAGCGCACACTGCCAATGCTGAGTGGTATATAGAGGGTGTAGAACAACATCTGCTCCATCTAGACAACGTATCTTCAGGGCAGGCCTTGTATCATAAACCCCATACTGTATCCATCAGAAAGAAGAGGCCGGGGTGAAGCGGCCGCCTGCAGTCCGGATCGGCCCCCAATAGGAAACATTTGGCGCACTAAGAAACAAACAATCCAGCAGAGACGACCGAGGACTGCGGAGCAGCGGGAGTCCATCAGACAGGAGGGGGCAACATTCATCTCCCAAAACTCCAGCAATTGGTCTCCTCACCTCCCAGTAGGGGGGATGCTACACAATGGTAGACACGGCTCCGCCCCCAACTTTTGTGAATTGTGTGGCTGCCTTCAATTACTAAATGAGTTAATTTTTTAAAAATGAGATGGAACATCCCCGCCCCCTCTGATTTGTGGTCTGTAGTCTGCTGCGGATACAATACGGTTAGATGAGATCTCCAGATCATTGCATTCTTTTTGTATTTACATTTTAAACAGCCTCTTTTTTGGTATTGGGGTATAATATTCTCCCGAGGTCACGGTGTCCTTATTATCGCTCTGACCCTGTGAATGCATTACATGACCTCCTGCTGACTCACCGCGCAGACCGGCAGCATCCGCATTAATTGCATTATTTTCTATATACTCTCGGCCCTGAAATGAGCGATAACGAGATAAACAGGTTTGATTGAGAGCAGATTAAGTAACATCTTATCCAGTCTGCTCATTCAGGATTAATGGAGATTCCTGGCGAATGGCCGACACCTCAGGCATTGTATCTGCCGCGCTTACACCGGGGAACGTTACAAAGCAAAACCCAACATTTCTGGTGACTCAGTATCAGTCCTCTCTATACAGAAACTAAAATAACTCAGCAAAAACGTCAGCGCTGCCGGAGCCACGGGGGCCGCCACATCAGGGCTGAGCGCGCTGCCACATGTGCGGCACAGTGGGAACCAGCTAACGCGTACACGCTCACTGAAACGTGGGGGACGAGGAGAAGCAGCAATTAGCTAAACACACTGAAAATTCGGCATGAAATCTGATAATCCAGCACAAGACTGTAATATAATGTGGAATCACACAAAGCTGAGAGCAGAAGACGGAACCGAGAACCAATTACTGAATCCCCTGATAGATAATGTAATGCAGCAGATTAGGAGTTAGATTGAAACTTCCCTATGAAAACAGTAATGTCCACCGACTAATCTACATGAAGAGATGAGTCACTACGTAGTGTAAATGTATTACATCCTACATCATACCCCAGAGCTGCACTCACTGTTCTGCTGGTGGAGTCACTGTGTACATACATTACTTATCCTGTACTGATCCTGAGTTACATCCTGTATTATACTCCAGAGCTGCACTCACTATTCTGCTGGTGGAGTCACTGTGTACATACATTACTTATCCTGTACTGATCCTGAGTTACATCCTGTATTATACTCCAGAGCTGCACTCACTATTCTGCTGGTGGAGTCACTGTGTACATACATTACTTATCCTGTAATGATCCTGAGTTACATCCTGTAGATCTTTTATTATAAAAGTAAAAAACATAACAAAGACAAACTGTAACAATAAGAATAACCATATAAAGCAATATAAGGCCCTTCCCCCACAGTCCGTGATCCATAAACAAAGTAAATGTCCATATCCGGGTTTCCTCCCCGCCGTACACACCCACACACATACACACTCAACATATAACACTATATACAACTATAACACAATATACAACTATATACCTAAAATATAAAACTAAGGAAACTATAACTACATAAACCCTGTAAACTATAACTCCAGGTCCAGCCGTGCCGCACTGTACCCACACAACACAAATGGAAGCAATAACATAAACAGCATAAATAACTGAAATAGCAACATAAATAAGCAAATTCAAACAGAAAGACCGAGCCAACTGGCATAAAACTAACTAAAAAAAAAAAATTTTTTTTTTTTTTTTTTTTTTTTTGGGTCCCCAGTGCAGCTTGGGGGCCAAGCCTGCTCCATCAGTCCGTGCCCAGAGTTCTTAGTTCAGGACGTGCCAAGCCACACCAGGGTTTTTTGTTTTTCTTTTTGTTTTTTTTAATAAATACCACACAGTGCCCGCCGCAGCCTGGGGGCCATGCCCGCTCCACCAGTCCGTGCCCAGAGTTCAATGTTCGAGACGTGCCAGGCTACGGCTCAAGGCGTGAATCCCACTCCCCCCAACTCCCCCACCCAACCTACCTACCACCCAAAACGTGAATATATATAATATATACAAAACCATAATACACTCTAACCAACATACATAATATATACTATATACATAACCCGAAAGCCTAAGGTCGGCTCTCCTGCAGCCCTACTTCATTTCATTTTGCCCAAATCAAAACAAAAAGCTTTATGGTGCACTCGCAGCCCCCCACCAGGATTGGAGGTGATAAGCCGGGCACAGATATCTTAATGTACTATCCCTTGAATTTAAAAAAGTTCTCCATATTCTCTCCCTAATTTGCCCTAGACTGTCCTTAGTCTGCCCCTCAGTCTGACCCTTCATGGAAACCTGTCCCTGCCCTATCCCTCCTCTCTCCCTATCCGGTCCCTATTCTCTCCCTACTCTTCCCCTAGAAAATTAAGAAAAGACTGTCCCTAACGAAATACAAGCCCTCTCCATAGGAGAGAAGCCTTAATGTGCCCAGCCTCTCATACTCCAAAGAACGCACCTTCACCAGGTCACCCAGGATGTTCCTACATACCGTATCCACGGGGAGGACTTTCAGTTCCGTCGAGATTAAACACCGTGCACTCCAGATGTGGAACCTGACCACTAGGCTAACTAGGAATAAAGTGCAGCGGTCCCTGCCACCAAGACCTCTGAAGGCTCCATAAGCCCACTCCGCATAGGAGAGGTGTGCCAGCTGACGCCAGCCTATGGAGACCCCTACCCGTTGGTATACCTCTGTATTAAAGGGGCACTGAAGCAGGAAATGCTCCATGCTTTCCAGCACATCGCTGCACTCCTGACGGGGGCAACCCCTGTCAATCAGAGGCCTGCTCTTCAAGTTACCCCTTACATACAGTCTCCCGTGAAAGCAGCGCCAAGCCAAGTCCCAAAACTTCACGGGGACCCGGGTTGAATTCAGTAAACGTAACCCTCCCTCCAGGTCCCGACTTGGGCAGTCCTTGAGCGCCAGGGGCTTCTGGAAACGGGTCAACAGGACTCTTTCGTCGAGGAGCCTCCTCGTCAGAGTCCTGATCTCCCACATCCCCAGACCCCACCGGCGTATCACCTTCAGAACCAAGGTAGCGTAAGCCGGGAGATATCCATGCTGCGTGCGAAGGTCCTTCACTCGCCCTCCTGTCTCCCATTCCTGGAAGAAGGGCCGAAACCATCCCCGGCAGGAGTAGACCCACAGAGGAGCCCTCTCTTGCCAGAGGTTGCCTATGTTGATCTTAAAAAAGGTGTCTACAAGAAACACCACGGGGTTGACCATAGATAACCCCCCTAGTCTCCTCGTGCGGTATGTAACATCTCTCCTGATCAGGTTCAACCTATTCCCCCACAACATTAGGAAGAACAGGTTGTAGACCCGGGTCCAGAGAGGTTCTGGCAAAATGCATACGCTGCCCAGGTAGATAAATAAAGGGAGCAGGTATGTTTTGATCAGGCTAACTCTTTCCCGAAGGGTCAAAGACCAACCCTTCCACTGGTTTACCTTCTGAGTGGCACCATCCAGCCTGTCTACCCAATTTTGCATGGGGTAATCCCCCTGGCCAAATTTGATGCCAAGAACTTTTGCTGAAGTCTGGGGCACCGGAAGAGTGTCCGGGAGATCAAACACAGGATCCCCCCTTCCTAACCAGAGACTTTCGCACTTATCCCAGTTGACTCTGGACCCGGATGCCTCTGAGTAGGCATCCACCTCCGACACCACAAACTCCGCCTCCTCCCTTGAGGATACGAAGAGCGTGACATCATCGGCGTATGCCACTGCCCTCAGGGTAGCCTCCGGCACCGCCCGGTCCATCCCGACCCCTGCTATAGGTCCACGACCAACCCTCCTAAGAAAGGGATCTATCGCAAACACATACAGCAGGGGACTTAGAGGACAGCCCTGACGGACACCGGAACCCACCTCAAAAGGGCGGCCAAGCCAACCGTTCACCAGCGGGAAAGTCTCAGCCCCTGCATACAATGTTCGCAGCCAATCAACAAACCCCACTGGCAGGCCATATCTCAGAAGGACTGACCAGAGGTACTCGTGATTAACCCGATCAAACGCTTTGGCCTGATCCAAGGACAGCAAGTACCCCTCCCAGTGACCAGCCCTACCCTGCTCCACTGCCTCCCGGACACCAAGAACAGCGCTAAAGGTGCTACGGCCTGGAACAGAGCAATGCTGGGCCCCCGAGAGGAGCCGGGGTGAAAACTTGACCAACCGATTAAACAGCACTTTTGCCAGAACCTTCCTGTCCGTATTGAGAAGTGCTATGGGACGCCAGTTCTCAATACGGCTCGAGTCTTTACCCTTTGACAGAAGGATCAAAGCTGACCTCCTCATTGACTTTGGCAGAGTGCCCGAGGAAAGACACTCATTTAATACCTCCGTCAAGAGGGGACTCAAGAGGTCCTTGAAGGTCTTATAATACTCGGATGTTAGTCCATCCGGTCCTGGCGATTTTTTGAGCCGGAGCCCATCAATCGCCAGTTTAACTTCCTCTATTCTGATCTCTCCTGTCAAAACATCAAGAGAGGTGTCTACCCCCGGCTCAGGGACAGTTTCAGCCAGGAAAGCCGACATCACTTCCGAATCTAGATCCCTCTTTCCCAAGAGTTGCGAGTAGTAGGATCTGACGACCTCCAGAATCCCTGATCTGGATCGATTCAGGGATCCTGTACTATCGATCAGTCCAGTGACCACTTTACTATTCACTGACATCCTACAGTTTCTGTAAGGGTCGGGCGAGCGGTACTTCCCGAAATCCCTCTCAAAAACCAAGGATGCGTGTCTATCGTACTGGCACTTCTTGAGCAAAGATTTCACTCTGGAGATCTCCTCGCGGCTACCTCCAGTCGAAACGAGATGTTCGAGTTTCCTCCTCAGGCCGTTGTACAGGCGGTACCTGTCCAGGCATCTGAGGTTGGAGAGCTCTCGGAAGAACCTTGCCGCCCTCCTCTTGAACATCTCCCACCACTCTGACTTACTACTACAGAGATCCAGTAATGGTACCTGGCTCTGCAGAAAATCCTCAAAGGACTGTCTTATCTCTGCTTCCTCCAGGAGTGATGAATTCAGTCTCCAAAAACCTCTGCCCATCCGGGGGGTCTCTGCAACATTCAGAGAAAACAATATTAGACAGTGATCGGAGAATTCCACCTCAACAACGGACACTGGTGAAGAGATGGCTTCCTCCTTCAAATAAAACCTGTCTATTCTAGACCTGCTCTGACCTCTATAATAGGTGAACCCCTCGTGGCCTGGGGTGTGCCGGATGTGGACATCCACCAGGCGAGCCTCGCTAGCTATACTATTAAGTGCGACGCTGTCAAAAGTCAACCGCCTGTCTCCAGAGCCTCCCCTATCGCGGGCTCTTGTGACTGCATTAAAGTCACCTCCAAAGACAACTTGGCGGCCGGTAAAAAGGTAGGGCTTGATCCTCATAAAGAGACTCTTCCTGTCCTTTTTTGACTGGGGACCATAGATGTTGACAAGTCTTAATTCTTGTCCCTTCATGAGGACATCTAAGATCAGGCACCTTCCCATTTCTAATTCAATAACTCGTCGGCATTCAACCGCTGCGGTAAAAAGTACCGCCACTCCACTATACGGCTCGGCCGCAAGAGACCAGTAGGAAGGGCCTGACCTCCACTCCCTTTTTGCCTTATGTATGGCTGCCAAATCAGACAGCCTGGTCTCCTGCAAAAATAAAATGTCGGCTTCAACGCGGCCGAGAAAATCAAAGGCCGCAAATCTAGCCGTATCAGACTTAATGCTGGCAACGTTAATTGATGCCAGAGTCAGCGGAGTGGGTGCCGCCATCATGAGTGATTAAATTAGACGGCTTTCTTCCTCACACCCGCTTCCTCGGGGTCAGAGGAAAGCCCCTTGCTTCTTTTTTTGGACACAGATGTGTCCATAGCAGGGGATCCCCTGACCCCGTCGTCCTTGTTTCCAGGTTCCAGAGTAGCCTCCACCCCGGAAGGAACTATGCCTTCACGAGGTGGAGACTCAGCGCCCCCTGTTGACCCTTCCTTTGCCCTAGGAACCTTGCCCTCCGCCTCCCCCTCAGAAGAGGAGGAAGAGATGTCTCGGAGGGCTCGGAACCTATTGGAGAGTCCAACTGGAGGTGAGCAGGCTTTTCCTTCCAGTACTTGGCCCGGGGTGGGAGAAGATCTTGAATCCCCCCTTCGTTTCCTCCTCGTGGCACCTAGCTTACGCCGTTTCTCTAGCCACCTCTTGCCTTCCTCATCCACACTTTCGCTGTGAGAGGAATCTGCAGAGTTGGTCTCCTCCCTCTGGATCCTCCTGTCCTCCTCATCTAAATCGCTGTCCCTCAAAGCCTCAGCCGCGAGATTTGCTTCTGGAACAGGGGCCACCATCGACCCACCTGCTGTGGGTGCTCCTGTCAGCTCCCTCGTCCGTCTGCGTTTCTCCTGACGCCTCTGCTCCGCAGGCGTCTTTTGCCGGTTCTTCCCTGGCTCCTGAGCTCCTCCACCTCTGCTGGTCCCTTCACCCCCGGAGGCCACATCATGACCCCCATCCGTAGGTGCTGAGACCGCATTGGCAAAGGAGCGCGGACAGCGACTAAATGGGTGACCGAGGTCACCACACAGGTTACACCTAATCTCCGCACAGGAGGCGGCTAGATGACCCAGACCCCCACACAGGGCGCACTTCAAGGTCTTACAAGCGGCGCTCAAGTGTGAGGGGTCGCCGCACCTGTGGCAGAGCTTCGGCTGCCCCTGGTAAAAGGCCAAGATACGATCCCTGCCGAGGAAGGCTGCAGAAGGTATGTGTGCCACTGAGTTACCTGAACGTTTCAGCTGGACCATGAACGTCCAGGCCCCAGACCATATGCCGTGCTCATCCCTGTTCTTTTTTGGCATCTCCGTCACCTCTCCGTACCTACTGAGCCACGTCATGATGTCAAAGCAAGAAAGTGACTCGTTACGAGTCAAAACGGTCACCTTCTTGATACCGTTCTGGCGAGACACCACCTGGATGGCAAAGTCTCGCCAGCCGGGCTCGTTTTTCACCAGCTCGTAATTCCCCCAGAAGATTTCTAAGCCCTCTGGGCGAACGAAGCTGATGTCAAACTCAGACGTGCCGTAAGGATGGATCAGGGCAAAGATGTCAACTGCCCTGAAGCCCATCTTCAGCAGAAGCTCCACTACCCTTGCCCTCGGGGGGCATGTATCATTGCCTCTCCAACGAAGACGGACCACATTCCTACGACCTGCGTCCTGCCCGGGTGTCGGTAGGGACCATACGGTCTCCCCCCTTTGCTCTCGGAAGGCACCCAAGCCATGTCTCTCTTTCCAGAGAGATAGATCCACCTCTCTTCCTCCAACTGTGATTGTACTCTCCCCCTTCCGTAAAGCCTCCAGGAGACGCTGTTGCAAAGCGCCCTCCCTAGAGCCTGGAGACAAGGAGGACCCCTCCCCTCCAGCGGCGACACTGGCATAACTCCTGCCAGTTGTTGTCGCCGCTGGAGGGGCGACTGGAACCTGTGACCCCCCCGGCCTATCCACCTTATCCCCTGGGCCTCCAGATCCCCGGCTGCCAGGGGGGCCCAAGGTGCCCGAAGGCCCAGAACCTGCAGAGAATTGTTTACTCTCGGTGTTGTCCCTCACATCCACCACACGCTCTCGCACATCCATACCCGGATCTACCACTTTTATCCTCGGATCATGTGGTCCGTGGGTCCTGGCCTCTCCGGAGGTAGATGGTAAAGCCTCCGGACTTTTGCTTGTGTTTTTACTTTTTCCTTTTTTCTTTTTTGCCTCCGCATCACTGGAGGCGCGGGATCCGGCCTGACTTACTCCCAGATTATGGGAGACCCCTGATTTTAGGTCCGCAGCCCCCTCCGCATCACAGGCAGCACTTGCTGTGTTAGTGGCACCGCTGCCACCCTCCTTGCTGTTACCGCGACCTGCATCTGTACTGGCCTTTACTGCGCCTTTCTTACTGACCTCCTTGCTCCTGTTACCAACTAACACAGGGACAGGGGGTCTGACCAGCTGGGCCCTTTTCTCCCCAACTCCCTGCTCCAGGCCCACCACAGAGTCCGAGCCAGGGGGGTTTTTGGGGTCAGAACTCTGATCCGACTTTGCAGCCAGGTCAGTCCTCACGGGAACTTTGACAAACACAAGCTTTTCCTGCAGCTTAACAGGTTTCTTTTTCTTTTTCTTTATCTCTACATCCTCCTCCGGCATCTCATTGCCAAACATGAAGCCCCCAATATGCAGAGAGGCTTCTGGCTGTGGGGTCTTCTGCACTTGTAGCCTTCCTGCGTTTCCCTCCACCTCTGATTCCCCTGAGGTAGATGGCAGTCCAATTTCCTCAGGCAACAGCTCTCTGGAACTTGTAGTGCCACTGGGTGTTGGTACTAGCTCTTGTGAGCATACGGGCTGCTCCTCCAGGGTCTCCTGCACATCCTCAAACAATTCCTCATCTGAGGCTTCATCATTGCTTGACTCGCTTTGCTCCTGGCCACTGCACCTTGCCGCCATCTTTGCAAACCGGTCATCATTTATTATTTTTTCCTTAAAGAGACCGCTCTCCTCCAGTATTTTCTCCCTCACCGCTTCCCACATTCTAATGCAGTCCTTGCATTTCTTTATTGCCCTTCTGGCTTCTGCCTTTCTGTCCTTAGAAGCATTTTGCTCCATGATCAGCTTGGCATCGCGCACCTTCCCTTTTTGCATGACCAACATTTTTCCAGCAAAGTTATAATCATTAATACTCTTCGCCAGCCTGGAGGCCAGCTCAATCACTGATTCCTCCTTCTTTCTTTCGCTCCACTTACCCATACTTGCCAGGGTCTGCGGCTCACCTGCTCTCCTGCGGGTCTGGCTGCGGGTCACAATCTCACTCCCTGCGCTATCAGAAGCCGCCGTGCTGACAAATGGTGCCACACTGCTGCAGCCACGACCAGGTCCAAGTCTCTTCTTACCTCCAGCAGAAGCTCCTGTTTTCCTGCGTGCTGCTGGCTTCTCCGGCACCAGTGGCAAACTTTCTTTCGGCATTGCTGATGCCAGCAATGCCTTCACTTCCCTCCCTCCCCCCGAGTGGCCCCGGGGAGAGGAGGTGCGGGACTCCATATCCAACAAAGCCCAGAAAAGTGCACCTTCTCTGGGATCCAAGCTCAGCAAAACCTCCTTCTCTGACCACACCCTGGAAGTTGCAGAGCTTCACCAGCACACACCTACTCCAGAAGCTGCACTCACTATTCTGCTGGTGGAGTCACTATGTACATACATTACTTATCCTGTACAGACCCAGAGTTACATCCTATATTATACTCCAGAGCTGCACTCACTATTCTGCTGGTGGAGTCACTGTGTACATACATTACTTATCCTGTACTGATCCTGAGTTACATCCTGTATTATACCCCAGAGCTGCACTCACTATTCTGCTGGTGGAGTCACTGTGTACATACATTACTTATCCTGTACAGACCCAGAGTTACATCCTGTATTATACCCCAGAGCTGCACTCACTATTCTGCTGGTGGAGTCACTGTGTACATACATTACTTATCCTGTACCGCTCCCGAGTTACATCTTGTATTATACTGCAGAGCTGCACTCACTATTCTGCTGGTGGAGTCACTGTGTACATACATTACTTATCCTGCACTGATCCTGAGTTACATTCTGTATTATACCCCAGAGCTGCACTCACTATTCTGCTGGTGGAGTCACTGTGTACATACATTACTTATCCTGTACTGCTCCTGAGTTACATCCTGTATTATACTCCAGAGCTGCACTCACTATTCTGCTGGTGGAGTCACTGTGTACATACATTACTTATCCTGTACTGCTCCTGAGTTACATCCTGTATTATACCCCAGAGCTGCACTCACTATTCTGCTGGTGGAGTCACTGTGTACATACATTACTTATCCTGTACAGACCCAGAGTTACATCCTGTATTATACCCCAGAGCTGCACTCACTATTCTGCTGGTGGAGTCACTGTGTACATACATTACTTATCCTGTACCGCTCCCGAGTTACATCTTGTATTATACTGCAGAGCTGCACTCACTATTCTGCTGGTGGAGTCACTGTGTACATACATTACTTATCCTGCACTGATCCTGAGTTACATTCTGTATTATACCCCAGAGCTGCACTCACTATTCTGCTGGTGGAGTCACTGTGTACATACATTACTTATCCTGTACCGCTCCCGAGTTACATCTTGTATTATACTGCAGAGCTGCACTCACTATTCTGCTGGTGGAGTCACTGTGTACATACATTACTTATCCTGTACTGATCCTGAGTTACATCCTGTATTATACCCCAGAGCTGCACTCACTATTCTGCTGGTGGAGTCACTGTGTACATACATTACTTATCCTGTACTGCTCCTGAGTTACATCCTGTATTATACTCCAGAACTGCACTCACTATTCTGCTGCTGGAGTCACTGTGTACATACATTACTTATCCTGTATTATACTCCAGAGCTGCACTCACTATTCTGCTGGTGGAGTCACTGTGTACATACATTACTTATCCTGTACTGCTCCTGAGTTACATCCTGTATTATACTCCAGAGCTGCACTCACTATTCTGCTGGTGGAGTCACTGTGTACATACATTACTTATCCTGTACTGCTCCTGAGTTACATCCTGTATTATACTCCAGAACTGCACTCACTATTCTGCTGCTGGAGTCACTGTGTACATACATTACTTATCCTGTATTATACTCCAGAGCTGCACTCACTATTCTGCTGGTGGAGTCACTGTGTACATACATTACTTATCCTGTACTGACCCTGAGTTACATCCTGTATTATCCTCCAGAGCTGCACTCACTATTCTGCTGGTGGAGTCACACATTTGCCTGCCAATGTCACATGCTGTGTATTAAGGGTTAATAGATTGATGACCCCTCATGCCAATACATTTCAGCAGCTATTACCCCTTAGCTGCAGAGCGCCCCCTGCAGTTTCGGGCTTCTGCCAGGGTTTCCTCTTTGCCGCTGCCATGCTGTACATCCTGTGTGATTTCTCTGAGGACGCGGAGGGCAGCTGATTCATCTCTCTGCAGAGCTGGAGGTTATAATTGGTGTATAAAGCACTCGGTGACGGGTACCAGAGATTATTTATACCCGCTCCGTGCAGCAGGCTGGCAGCACATTTCTGTGCCAGGCTTGGAAACTGTGCCACTTGTTAGGGAAAATAAGTGTAGCTGCAGAGAGCCAGCCGCGCCTTAAAGGGCCATCTCCTAAGAACGCAAGAGAAGATTGGCGCTGCTGGTCAAAGGCATCAAGGAGGCGGAAGACGACAGCGCAAGGGGCGATAGTCAGCAAAGCGTTTCAGTACCCGAATGGCATCTTCCTCACGCTGGCAATGAAACAGCTACAGTAGATGCAGCAAGCGGCGTCATCAGGTCACATGATCAGTCACAGCGACCCAATGACGAAAAAAGCAATAAAAACAAGCAAACTTAACCCCTTTATGACCAGCCTATTTTGTTACTTACCTACTTTTCTCCCTGTGAGCTAAGCTTCTGGGCTGGAAGTAGGCCACCCGCTGGGTCCGGGGTGTAAGTACTTACCTCCCCTGTCGTTCCCCCGGGGTCAGCGCCAAAGTTTTTACTGGCACACTAGGTAGTCCGTCCATTCTAATTTTTCATTGGACTACTTAGCAGCGCCGCTCAATGCGCTGCGGCGGCTTCCAGGGCTGACACCAGGGAATGAACGGGGAGGTAAGTCTAACACTTACATCTCTGTACTCAGCGGGCCGTCTACTTCCAGCCCATAATGGTAATGTCACACGGGCAAGTGCGATAGCGGGCCCAATATCGCACTCATCAGCAACGGGAAAGTAGCGATTAGCCGCGGTGGGGGATGGCGCAGTGTTTCTCATTGTTTTCAACAGCTAAACCTCATATTCCACCGCACTCGAGTGCACCGCGCATGCCATGCGATGCTGCGCCGGCCCCATCGGGCAATGCGTTCTGAGGCGACGCTCATGTATATCACCATGTCCAAAAGAATGGAGTTCATTTTCGTGCGTGATTAGTTCGTCTCGCAGCGCACAAATCTCACGTGATTTTCTCAACCAAGTGAAAATGGCCTAAGCTTAGCCAATTGGACTGAAACTAGGTGACAATCCGGTGGCTGTGATTGGTTCATCAAGCGCTGCATTGATTGGCTTAGCCACAGCGTTCAAGAACCAATCAGAGCCATCGCTACCTGGAGGCGGGGTTTATAAACCCCGTAATCAGGAAAAGATGTGCTGAGGAATGCAAACAAGTGTGCCGGAGCGCAGGAGACCAGCGGGCGGACCCGGACTGCGCCGGTTAGGTAATGTTTTTTTTTTTTTTGGAGTAGGACTTATATTTTAAGACCCCCGAAAATACTGAATAATTAGGGTAGGTCTTATTTTCGGGGCATTTCCCCTGAAAACAAGATCTACCCCAAAATCGTAGCAAAATTGCGCAGCAAAGTTACACAAGAAAATCGCGAGGAAAAAATGCAGCGGTATCGCACAAAAAACGTGGGAACACAGCTGGGATTTTCTAGCGGCAAAATTGCTGTCGCACGAGTCTAAGAGCCCTGAGGCCAGTTTCACGCAGACGATAAAATCGCGTGACTTTCGCGCAATACAAGAGTGAGGGAAAACGCAGAATTATGAAACCGATGATTTTCAATGGTTTCATTGACATTTGCGCGTCTATTTTTCTGCAATGTGCAATTTTTATTTATTTATTTTTTTTATATCCCCCATGTTTCCCATCGCAAAGTGCGGTTTGCGTGACGCAATGCGTTTTTAACATTAGAAAGCCCTATCGGCTTTCGTGCAAAAAATATCGTGAGAAAAAGCAGCGCGAGGAAAAATGACGCAATTTGGCCACGATTTTCTCGCAGCAAAACCCGTGTGAATTTACCCTAAGCCTATGACAGCAGCCTATTAGCCTTCGCAGGAGGCGGGGCCTAATACGCTGAGCTACATGGCAGACATGGAGGTATTGTCAGCTGCCCTTTAGAACTCACTGTACCTTGTGATGGCACTGCGGGCACTAATGGGTGGCAGAGCTCCTCCCCGGTCATCTGCTTACATCACTAAGCCATCACTAAGGGGCTGTGCGGTAAAATACGTCACTTACATACAAATGCGCAAAATATAAAACAAGCAAATAAATAATGAATTTGTTAAAATATTTAAAAAACCTATTTTATATGCAAATGATATCGGCTCCTGTCTCGGGCCCGATATAGAAAAAGCCGGAGATGGTGGAGTTTAGGTTTTTTTCCATTTCGCTCCACTTAGAATTTTTTCAGTTTTTCAGTGTAATATATGGAACCGCTGAAAAACACAACTCGTCCCGCGAGAAACAACCCGCAGACAGCGATAGTGGGGGAAATAAGAGTTAGGATTGTTTAAAAGTGGGAGGAGTAACCAAAAATGGTTTTTAAAAAAGGGCCGCGTCTTTAAGAGGTTAATGGCCCGGTGACCCCCATAGTAGTCCCAGCAATAACAGTGACCCCCATAGTGGCCCCCATAGTAGTCCCAGTAATAACAGTGACCCTTATAGTAGTCCCAATAATAACAGTGACCCCCATAGTGGCCCCCATAGTAGTCCCAATAATAACAGTGACCCCCATAGTAGTCCCAGCAATAACAGTGACCCCCATAGTGGCTCCAGTAGTAACAGTGACCCTCATAGTAGTCCCAATAATAACAGTGACCCTCATAGTAGTCCCAGCAATAACAGTGACCCCCATAGTAGTCCCAGCAATAACAGTGACCCCCATAGTGGCTCCAGTAGTAACAGTGATCCTCATAGTAGTCCCAGCAATAACAGTGACCCCCATAGTAGTCCCAGCAATAACAGTGACCCCCATAGTAGTCCCAGCAATAACAGTGACCCTCATAGTAGTCCCAGCAATAACAGTGACCCCCATAGTAGTCCCAGCAATAACAGTGACCCTCATAGTAGTCCCAGCAATAACAGTGACCCCCATAGTAGTCCCAGCAATAACAGTGACCCCCATAGTGGCTCCAGTAGTAACAGTGATCCTCATAGTAGTCCCAGCAATAACAGTGACGCCCATAGTAGTCCCAGCAATAACAGTGACCCCCATAGTAGTCCCAGCAATAACAGTGACCCTCATAGTAGTCCCAGCAATAACAGTGACCCCCATAGTAGTCCCAGCAATAACAGTGACCCCCATAGTGGCTCCAGTAGTAACAGTGACCCCCATAGTGGCCCCCTCCCCTGTCTGTGCTACAGGCTGGTACTTGGACACGCCGGGGGGAGAGCTCAGCGGCTACAGACTGAACAATGGCGGCCAGCGCTGGACCGCAGTCCGGTGAGTGAAATGCTTGCTGCATTGAAAATCATATCTTTACAAGCGCCCCATATCGGAGCGGGTGCCTCAGACCAATACTGCGCTGCCCGTGTGAATCTCGCAGGCACATTTTTAAAAGGGGTTTTCCAGCGTTGTAATAAAAAATTCTATTGACAAAGAAAGATAAAAAATCAAGAAGCCCCATGTATTCACATTCTGTGGCCTCCCGATCCGGCGCAGGTGCCCCGATCCCTGGAGGAAGCTCCGGTGGTCATGTGACATTGTGCACATGGCTGCTCAGCCAATCACAAGCGACTGCTGCAGCTTCTCCTGGGATCGCAGCGGGATGAGCGGCGCTGACAAAAAGGATGATGTTTTATTTTGCTATTTTTAACCCTTCGATGTGCATAGAATTATTTTTTTCCGGTCCCACAAACTCCTTTAACTGTTTTTCATGTTTTGGGAGGTTTTTCTTTAGTTTGTAAAGTTTACAATGTGTGTGTGTTTGTTTTTCTGCATGTATGACCTCGCCCCGCCGGAGGAACTGTCACCAGTCCTGTCACTCTCCGGTTATTAATAACCTCCTGGAAGGACAAGTAAGAGGCTCCCAGACGGGGAAGTATGCGAGATACGCGCCACTTCTTCATTGTGAGTAAGAATGAAAGCAGATTCCAAACCAGCCTGTGTGAACCGTGTCAACAACTCCGCAAAGTGCGGATGAGTCACCGGGCTGAAGTGCCTCACACAGACGCTGAGCTCTCACTGTTCTCTAGAGAGGAGGAGGAAATCCTGGGAACATTGTGTGCAGATCCTCGGGGTGTGAGAGCAGGCAGGGCGAGTATGAAGTGTCCAAGAGACCCGACAACCATGGCGGTCAGCCTTGTAGATCTGCGCCGACCCCCCAAATATTCACGGCTATGGGATGGAGGGAGATTGCCGAGCACATTGATCTCTGCCATAGAGGCAGGGATGGACTGGGAACCCAAAGTGGCCTGGAAAAATGACAAAGTGACTTCATGTCGTAGATGGACCAAAGCCATCAGTAACTGGGGAGAGCACAAGTAGGCAGGGGTCAGCAAATCACCAGCTGTAGCCATGTTGACATTAGGATCGGAGAAGCCTATGCAGTGTGCACAACTTGCTATAGCGCAGAACATGGTAGAACCTCAGGATCACATAGTACCACCAAAGTGTTGCTGAATAAAACACTATAAAGACCAGCACTACCCCCATACATTGCCCATATAGCAGTAGATACCCGCTCTACGCAGGCACTCTGCAGACCATAAAAGTGATTACAGTGCCATTATATCCAGTGATCACAGGTGATGTCCTCTCTGACTGGAGTTGTTCACTTTCTCTTCCCTTCTCTATCTGGCCCAGATGCCATGACGGCTTCTTCCGGTGACAACTTGTGTGCTCACTTAAATGAACGAATTTTGGATGTGTATTATGGGAGTAATACATGTGCAAAACCTCATAGGCTGAACCGGATGGACATGCAGGTTTTTGTTGGCTCTACATGCTATGTTACATTAATTTGCATTAGGCTATTCATAAGTATTTTATGCACATGAAACAAAAACACAGCATGTCGTATCTTGTTGCATATTTCGCTTGTAATATGCCTATTATAGTATCTGGGTGCGTAAAATAAGCAGTCAATACGCACTCTCTGAGAGGTTACTAAAAGTGGCCGAGGAGCCGTGTGACAGTGGCGATGTGTGCAGCGCTCTTTGTAATCTTGCGCACTGTTGAAGGTATACAACAAGATCTGGACAACTAATAGAATTAGGTGATCGTGACGCCAGTGCCTGGATTAAAAGCGCTCGCTAGCGAAATAAGATGAACACACGTATGTAGGTTAATGACAGGCATACCATTTACTTTTAGGCACAGGGCTGTCTTCAATAATATTAAACCCCAGCAAATTACATACACAACTTGCATGTATACAGTTTAACACTTTTTGCACAGAAGCTTTGTGTATGTCTTGCTGTCTGGTAGAAAGCAGAGCTGGCTTGAATAGACGTCAGGTTTGGAAAATCCAACTGTTTCTCTCAGTGTTGGGGTGATTTATTAGCTGCTGGATTTCTTGAACATTTACATAACGTATCTCTAATTACAGCAGGACAGAGAAGAAGGAAGCCTAGCTGCTGCCATTCCTTCCACAACTTCTCGCTCTCTATTTCTCTCCACACTGAGTCACCTCCTCACCGACTCACTCCACACTACTCCATGACTTCCATCTCCCAAGACTTATCATTTCTAACTGCACAACACAAAATAAACCAGAAACCCTCTCTTGTTTTCTTCACTCCAGGGGAGTGGGAAGGTTGGGGGGGGCTTGTCACAGCTCAGCAGCTACATGTTTTATGATGGTGCCTAAAGAACCTTAACTCTCTAGTTAAATGAAGTCCAGCAGAGCAACCTTTTGATAAATGAACTGGTAGTTAGAACAGTTGCTCTTAACTTGCAGGTAGAGTACTTCTATTCTGTAGTGCCAGTCCAGGTCACTACAGTATGCCACCCTGGCCACCTTTTATACCATTCATGGCTTCCTTATAATGCAAATGCCTTTTATTCATTAAAGTACAAAAAAGTTGCATACTGACCCACGTTGCTTCTCCTGCTCACAGCCTCTACAGTCGGTGCCGTGCTGCAAATCAAGGACTTCCTGGTAGATCGAACACATGATTACTATGGCCACAGTGATCATGTGATCACTATGGTCAATCCATGGCCACAGTTTCCATCTCCCAATAACATGACTAACAGTGGACTCTGGAAGGTCCAGAAGCTGCGATGTCTGTACTGATTGGTTGGCGACATCCCCCCACCTGACCCCGTTGTCAGCTCTACACCTGGTGACATCCCCCCACCAGACCCTGTTGTCAGCTCTACACCTGATGACATCCCACTGCCAGACCCAGTTGTCAGCTCTACACCTGGTGACATCCCACCACCAGACCCCGTTGTCAGCTCTACACCTGGTGGCACCCCCCCACCAGACCTTGTTGTCAGCTCTACACCTGGTGACATCCCACCACCAGACCCCATCATCAGCTCTACACCTGGTGACATCTCACCACCAGACCCCATTGTCCGCTCTACACCTGGTGACATCCCACCACCAGACCCCATTGTCAGCTCCACACCTGGTGACATCCCCCCACCAGACCCCGTTGTCAGCTCTACACCTGGTGACATCCCCCCACCAGACCCCGTTGTCAGCTCTACACCTGGTGATATCCCCTCACCAGACCCTGTTGTCAGCTCTACACCTGGTGACATTCCTCCACCAGACCCCGTTGTCAGCTCTACAGCTGGTGACATCCCCACACCAGACCCCGTTGTCAGCTCTACACCTGGAGACATCCCACCACCAGACCCTGTTGTCAGCTCTACACCTGGTGATATCCCATCACCAGACCCCGTTGTCAGCTCTACACCTGGTGATATCCCCTCACCAGACCCCGTTGTCAGCTCTACACCTGGTGACATTCCTCCACCAGACCCCGTTATCAGCTCTACACCTGGTGATATTCCTCCACCAGACCCCGTTGTCATCTCTACACCTGGTGGCATCCCACCACCAGACCCCGTTGTCATCTCTACACCTGGTGGCATCTGATGGTTTCTGTACTGGTGTCTCCTGTGTGATCCTCTCCTTTATAACTAATGCTCACGTATCACCTGACAGCGCCGGACTGGTGGGGGGGCAAATACTTCTGTCAACATAGTGTATATAATAATTTTTAAAAGAAAGCATACAAAGTAATAAGCGGTCACTTAGCTTCGGGTCAGGTCTGTCTTGGGAAGTTCATCCGTGTTTGATAGGATGAGCACTATTAGATTCAGTAAATGCCTAACAAGATGTGCTGACCTGAAGCCAAGTGACACAATTATACATTTGTACTGCTGTCATTCTGCAGCGGGCAGGGCGAGGGGCGAGTGTTAAGGGGTGGCAGTGATAGAGAGGCCTTACTATGAAATATCTGGGACTCATGTGTGCTACAATACCACTCAATGTGGGTATGGCCTAATAGTTGTCATAGTGTAGCCGAGTGGTAACAAGAGGGGGAATGTTTGTGGAAGTATACATATATATCACATCGTGACGCCACTGTTCCCACACCGTTATTCTATACAGCGGAGTAATAAACACTGAGACTTGTGTGTCGTACCTGAGGATCTCAGGAACGGTTTAGACCCGGTAAACTTAACTTAGATGAACTTGAATATGCAGGTAATTACAGGTAGATTCACGGCAGCAATTATAGGCAGAAGCTCAGAGGTTGGGAGGAAAAATACACCGGAACAATACGGCCCTATAGTCCACGTTATCTATATGTCACCAGTCCCGGACATTATATATACTCCGGAGGAGGTAAAAAATAGGGGCCTCTCCACATACAAAAGGCTTAGCCTAAATACATCCCGCACATCATCCGCGTGGGGATCACAATCACCTACCTCTGCGTGGTGATCCTAATGGCGGACGGCAACACAGGAAAAATAATGCCAGTAGTGTGAACGGGCACCTGGTATGATGGGTCGCTCTATACAGAATTACTAGGGGGTTGCTCTCACTCTGGGGGATTTTTAATAACTCTCGTGCGTTTCACATGTGGTAGGGATATCTCTCCTTCTCCTCCATATTAAACACAAGGAAACTAGAGATGTCTCCCTGCGCCCCTGCGGTTACTCCAGCGGATCGGGGAAGAGGGAAGATCCTCAGCTCCTCCATAGGGAGCCTCTTCTTCTCCATTTTCAATGCAGGGAAGCTAAAGGTGCTTCCTTGCATCACTGTGGGTCGTCCAACAGCATGGGCAGATGGAAGATCATCAACAACCACTCCTGCTCTCAGACACTCACTTTTATCACCTCATTTGTATCACATGACACAGTAGGATAGATACATTCAGCATGCAGAGCTGACAGGCAATGATTTTGTAGGAGTTAACCCTTCAGACGCTGCAGCTGTGCAACACACATACAGTAAGTGACATGCCAGTTTTGCACAGTGCATCCACATGAGACAGACATGTATGACAATTATGGAGGGGGCCGGGATGTTATTCTGGGACACTACACTTGGTTGTCACATTTTCTTTTCATCTGTATTAGCAGAACATTTAGGAAACTCACTGGGTTGTTCACAGACCAATTCTGTCAAGCACTGTGCTGGCCGTGGGCTAGATGGCACGCCCTGTGCAGAATTGTTCTAGCACCCCCTGATAAGGAAAACAAGTCCTTTGTGTATTCGTAAAAATACGGAATATGGTTTACTTGAAATGGCGAATCCTACAGCGCTGTGAATAAATATCACGGGCAGTCCTTCAGCGCGATCACGAAGAACGGATTACATGTTTAACCATATGCATCCAGCAGAACGGTGGACATATCGATCACATCACATGAAGCACTTGGCAAATCTTTACCCTCACTTAACTCCTAAACAAGGGAAGATACAAAACAGACACTTCCAGTGCGTTTCTGGGTGAATTCTAGCCAAGACTGATACATCACATGACCACCTTCCCATTTGAAAAACCTAATCTGAATTCAATATGGCAGAGTTCAAAATGGCCACCAAAACGTCACCTCCACCAAAAAAATGCAGCCTTCCCCCTGATGTATGCTTTCACACATTAGAAGTCATTTTTTCCCTAATTACACCAGTTAAATGATGTGCCCAGACTTTTGCCTCACCCTGTATATTGGTAGGCAGTCTCAGGGTCGGCTCTAAGTTTATATGGATCCTCAGGCAATATAATCTCAGTAGGCCCCTTTTCCTATCAATGCCCCTATTTCCCCATTCAGTAATAATACCTTCTCTTGCTGCCTTTAAGAAGTAATGCCCCCTCTAGATATAATGCCACCTTTTGCCCACTTTTACATATATATGCCGCATTTTGCCTCCTTTTACATATATATTTGCTGCCTCAGACTGTGTAATTCTCCTTTGTAACGGGGTAAGCAAGGGGCACCCGGATAATAGGTTAGAGGCATTGAGCGGAAATAGTGGGAGTAGTGGAAGTAGAGAGAGTAGCAGTCACAGTATTTGGCCCGCGATGACTACTTTTTGTACTCTGAATCTGACATTTTCAAGGTGCTGGAGGGCTTTTTTAGGCTCTAGAATAAAGAGGATTGAATTGTGTCCTACTTGTGTGATTTTTGAAAATAGGGACGCTGGCCCTTTAAATTTTCAAAATTGTGCAAAAAGGTCACAGAAGTGAGATGCTGTTTATGACCCCAAAACCCAGCATGGTGGGTCAAGTGGGAAGAGGCCTGCACTCTGGCTGAGGAGCCGTGTCATGAAGGCGATGAGTGCAGCACTCTCTATATAATCTTGCCCACAGATGAAGGTAGACAACAGGATATGGATGACTAATGGAATTAGGTTAACGTGACACCAGTGCAAACACACATATTTGAATAAATTGCAGGCACACCATTTACTATTGAATGTGGCAGTCTGCAAGAATATTAAATAGTAAAACTTGCATATACACAGTTTAACACCTGATACATGGATAACCAAGCCTTGGGAGAGGCAGCACCTGAGATTAGAGAAAGCTATGGAGAGACTGACGAGGACAGAAAACCCCTATCAACCCAACTAACAGCAATTTACCAGTCTGAAACAGCTAAAATTCCCCTGTTCTCACTCCGTGGGAACATTGGGAGGATGTCTCATCTCTGCAGTTTGCAATGCTGTGCCTGTGTTGGCTGTTTGGTGGAAGCAGGGATGGAAGGCATGTCTTGGAAGAATTTCAGGTCTTGAAGACAAGACCAGGCTTCTCTCAGCATATTGGGTGATTGTTCATCTGCACATGGGGTTCCTTGAAGTTGGAAGTAAGCTTCTCTAGTTACAGGGTGAGGAGGGAAGCCAGCAACATGGCTTCACCTGGCTGCCAACATTCTCCCCCCCCCTGCTTCATTGTCTCGCTCTCTCTCAACTGTCCCTCTTGTTTCTGCCTCTCAACAATTTTATAGTTATCTACTATGCCCCAGATCAGAGGAACAGGTAATACTGCAGCCTAGTCCACTCAGGTAACTTAGTTCAGCTCGGCTGCAATTAGCTCTGCCCCTCAACCAAGGGGGGAGCTACTTTCTTCTGTTGGGTCAGGTGATTTATGACAGTTGATAGGTCCTTCAGCAATTGTAGTAAAATAAAAATGACTAAGTTAAATAAACTATTTAGTTCCCTATCCCAACTTATTTATACATGCCACCTCTTGCCCCTTCTACATCTATATTTCACCCCTTACCCCCTTTTACATATATATGTTGTCTCTTGCCTCCTTTTACATATATATGCCGCTTCTTGCCCCGTTACATATATGTGCCGCCTCATGCCCCCTTTTACATATAGTGTTTCCCCCCAAAATAAGACCTAGCCTATAATAAGCCCTAGCTACACTGGGTGAAAAAAACCCAGCAATACTCACCTAGCCGCCAGCGTATTGGTCCCTTGCACTGGTCTCCCTGGCACTGTGGCAGGCTGCAGTGCGATCCTCAGCGCTGACAGAGGATTCTCTTCTTGGTAACAGGGCTTTGAATACCCCGCCTCCAGCAAGCAAGCACTGAGAGTGGATCAAACGCCAGCCAATCAGTGGTTCATTGAGCTCTGATTGGCTCGTGCTCGATCCAATCACAGCGCTTGCTTGCAGGGGTATTCAAAGCCCTGTTACCAAGAAGAGAATTCTCTGTCAACGCTGAGGATTACACTGCCCACTGCTGTAGCGCCGGAGACCAGCATGAGAGACCAAGATGCCGGTGGCTAGGTGAGTATAAGACATCATCCAAAAATAAGACCTGGTGCCTCTTTTGGGGCAAAAATTAATATAAGACAGGGTCTTATTTTTGTGGAAGCACAGTGTATGCCGCCTCTTGTACACTTTTCCATCTGTGATAAAACAAAGAAGTCTATGCTCACCTCCTCTCCCTCCAGCTGTAGTCGGGGCGGCTGTCTGACTTCTGGGAAGTGCCATCATGTCGCACACGCGATCGTTACAGACATTTCCCGATCTCAGTGATTGTCTGCAGCGATCATTTGAGTGTGTCACATGACTACACAAGCTGGAAGTCAGCGGGAACAGCGACGTCGCCTACAGCTGCAGGGCGGCGATAGAGGAGGCGAGTACATCGTTTTTTAGTTTTAGTTAAAATGGGGGTCCGCTTGCTGTGCCTGATACAGCCGCCTGGGCCCCCTTCACCTCTTGGGGGCACCTGTACACTGTGGCCCCCCAGATGCAGTGAGCCCTGACACCTGCTTAGGTCTGCCAGGTGCTGGCGCCAGCTCTAGGTAGTCTGTCCGTATTCAGCAAGGTAGTAGCATGGGGTAAAGCCTGTCCATCACTGGCGTCATGTTACTAATGGAGTTGTGGAGGTGCTCCAGCAGCCGTAGCCGTTCGCCAACTGTCTCCATACACTTGTATCAGTGCCCCTGGAGATGCCCGGGTGCCCACAAGGTGCTTGCAGTAGTGTAGGGGTTCTATGCTCTGCAGATGCAGGTGAAGCCCCCCAGAAGCAGGAACAGAGTGAGTAATAGCAGCGCCGGAGTAATATTCTGGCAGCTTGAGCTGTGAACGAGAGCCGGCAGAGTACTGAGGGCGCCCAGCATGGCGGCACTGAGGGGCACGAGGCGCTTTGTTTTCCATCCAAGCTTGAGAATAAGAACGGTGGCATTTCTCAGAGTTTTTGTGCTCGGATACTTGGCAAGAGGCATTTGGGTCACAGTGACGGCAGCGGATGTCCCCGCACTCGTGGGAGATGACGGCGGCGAAGCCTCCTCCTGCTACTTAGCAATCTGAAAGTGCCTGGCAGCCCGCTGCAGAGCATCTCTATAGGACCTCACTGTTACTGCTGCAGAGCATCTCTATAGGCCCTCACTGTGACCGCTGCAGAGCATCTCTATAGGACCTCACTGTTACTGCTGCAGAGCATCTCTATAGGACCTCACTGTTACTGCTGCATAGCATCTCTATAGGACCTTACTGTGACCGCTGCAGAGCATCTCTATAGGACCTCACTGTGACCGCTGCAGAGCATCTCTATAGGACCTCACTGTTACTGCTGCAGAGCATCTCTATAGGACCTTACTGTGTCCGCTGCAGAGCATCTCTATAGGACCTCACTGTGACCGCTGCAGAGCATCTCTATAGGACCTCACTGTTACTGCTGCAGAGCATCTGTATAGGACCTCACTGTGACCGCTGCAGAGCATCTCTATAGGACCTCACTGTTACTGCTGCATAGCATCTCTATAGGACCTCACTGTGACCACTGCAGAGCATCTCTATAGGACCTCACTGATACTGCTGCAGAGCATCTCTATAGGACCTTACTGTTACTGCTGCATAGCATCTCTATAGGACCTCACTGTGACCACTGCAGAGCATCTCTATAGGACCTCACTGATACTGCTGCAGAGCATCTCTATAGGACCTCACTGTGTCCGCTGCAGAGCATCTCTATAGGACCTCACTGTGACCGCTGCAGAGCATCTCTATAGGAGCTCACTGTGACCACTGCAGAGCATCTCTATAGGACCTCACTGTGACCACTGCAGAGCATCTCTATAGGACCTCACTGATACTGCTGCAGAGCATCTCTATAGGACCTCACTGTGACCGCTGCAGAGCATCTCTATAAGACCTCACTGTGACCGCTGCAGAGCATCTCTATAGGACCTCACTGTTACTGCTGCAGAGCATCTCTATAGGACCTTACTGTGACCGCTGCAGAGCATCTCTATAGGACCTCACTGTTACTGCTGCAGAGCATCTCTATAGGCCCTCACTGTGACCGCTGCAGAGCATCTCTATAAGACCTTACTGTGACCGCTGCAGAGCATCTCTATAGGACCTCACTGTTACTGCTGCAGAGCATCTCTATAGGCCCTCACTGTGACCGCTGCAGAGCATCTCTATAGGACCTTACTGTGACCGCTGCAGAGCATCTCTATAGGACCTCACTGTGTCTGCTGCAGAGCATCTCTATAGGACCTCACTGTGTCCGCTGCAGAGCATCTCTATAGGACCTCACTGTGACCACTGCAGAGCATCTCTATAGGACCTTACTGATACTGCTGCAGAGCATCTCTATAAGACCTCACTGTGACCGCTGCAGATCATATCTACAGGACCTCACTGTTACTGCTGCAGAGCATCTCTATAGGACCTCACTGTGTCCATTGCAGAGCATCTCTATAGGACCTTAATGTGTTTTCTGCAGAGCGTTCTTATAAGACCTCACTGTGTCCGCTGCAGAGCGTCTCTCCAGGATCTCACAGTGACTGCTGCAGAGCGTCTCTCCAGGAACTCACTGTGTCCTCTGCAGAGCATCTTTCCAGGACCTTATTGTGACCACTGCAGAGCATCTTTCCAGGACCTTATTGTGACCACTGCAGAGCATCTCTTCAAGACATCACTATGTCCGCTGCAGGGCATCTCTATAGGACCTCACTGCGTACCCTGCACAGCATCTCTCCAGGTCCCCAAAGTGTCCACTGCAAAGCTTTTCTCCAAGACCTCACTGCGTCCACTGCAGAGCATCTCTCCAGGACCTCACTGCGTCCGCTGCAGAGCATCTCTCCAGGACCTCACTGCGTCCGCTGCAGAGCATCTCTCCAGGACCTCACTGCGTCCGCTGCAGAGCATCTCTTCAGGACCTCACTGCGTCCACTGCAGAGCATCTCTCTAGGACCTCACTGCGTCGCTGCAGAGCATCTCTCCAGGACCTCACTGCGTCGCTGCAGAGCATCTCTCCAGGACCTCACTGCAGGCTAATGTGAAATGAAGGCGCAAATGGCGCTTGTGCATCACATGACACTTACAAATCAGGTAGGGAGCTCTGCACAGACTCTAATCCCTGCCAAAGCAGGGCAAACTCCTCCGGGTTCTTGCTACTAAGGCCAGTGTCACATGATTAGAAGTGCATTTACACACGCATTCGCGCCACCTATTTGCGTGCACATGTGCGTGTCTTACTGTTCTTTTTGCGTGCCCAAAAAAACACACAACCGTGTTCCCATTCACCAAAATGTGTAATTAGTTCAATATGCGCACTTTCCCGACGCAGATGTGCAGGAAAATGGAGCGCGCTGCATATATTTTTGCGCGCACAAATACATTTATGTGAACGAACGCACTGATATCAGTGGGCTGTATTTGTCGCGTTTTGCTCGCTCAAAGTGCTGCACAAATACGTTGCTGTGAATCCAGATTATCTGTGGTTTTGAATGTTTTGCTTTGCAGACATCTATTGCTTTCTGCTATCAGCCATTTAACCTCTTCATGAGGCCTGTCACACCAGCATATGTGTATTTGTGCACGCATTTCTGCTGTCCAGACATTCCATCATTGTTTTGGGGTTTTGTTCGCCATTCGGCATTAATATCCTGATCACTTTCTTATCTGATCACCCCGACTCCTGCCATAACAAGTTTATTTTATAGGGATGAAGATTTTATATATTTGACTACTTTTGCCTTTCTGGATAGAGAGGTTCGGCACAGGGGCCTTCCGAGAGCAAAGGCAGGGAGAAGAAGCATGGTCACTTCCTACAGCTGGGCAGGAGGGGTACAGGAAGAAGGTGGTCCGTCTCCGATGGAGGGGCGCTGATGCCTGCCCTAGCCGTACTAGGGTGGTGGAGCTTCTCCTCGGAATGGAATTCAGAGCAAGCGACATCTTTGCCCCGATCCACCCCTGTGGGACCTCCCTGTTTGATGTCAGCTTCGTGAGACCGGAGGGGCTCAAGCTCTTCTGGTCAAAATACAATTCAAGCAATTTCCCGCCAGAATGACACTAAGAGAGTAATTGTTCTGACTAGTGAGGAGTCTCTCTCTTATGTTGACATCATGACTTGGATGAGCCGGTATGGGGAGATTGTTCATCCTCCCCAGAAAAACAGGGATGCACACAGGATCTAGTCAGGGGTGCACACGGGATCCGGTCAGGGGGTGCACATGGGATCTGGTCAGGGTGGGCACATGGGATCCGGACAGGGGGCGCACACAGAATCCGTTCAGGGGGCACAGGGGATCCGGTCAAGGGGCACACAGAAACTGGTCAGGGGGACACACGGGATCCGGTCAGGGGGGGGCGCACACGGGATCCAGTCAGGGGGAGCACACAGGATCAGGTCAGGGGGCACATACGGGATCCGGTCAGAGGGCGCACACAGGATCTAGTCAGGGGGTGCACATGGGATCTGGTCAGGGGGCACACATGGGATCCAGTCAGGGGGGCACACACGGGATCTGGTCAGGGGGGCTTACATGGGATCTGGTCAGGGCTGGACTTTCATAGTGAAGCTGAAACATGTAGGCAAACATGTACCTACATCCCTTCTGTGTTCCTGGGAAGGGAGATGATTCTAGTTTTGCACCAGGAGTAGCTGAACACTAGCCGGGAGCAGTTGGAGGGTCAGCAGGCCTGTCTGCAAGGCTGGTGGGGATGAAGAGGAAGAGGAGCTACGAGGTCTCACTGACTAGTCCAAGTGGGAGGAGTGTCAATCTGCTGAGGTAAGAGTAAGTCCCAAGAATTTGGGACGCTGGGTCTTTTTCTAGGGAGGTTCTGGTTTCCTCTGGGAAGGGGGCTACCCTGAAGCCGGAAGGTGAAGGTAAGGATGTGAGTGATGACATGGGTGTTTCTGTTTCTTTAAGAAGAAACAAAGGCGAGACCTCTTCCTCGGATAGGGAGGAGGGGAGAGTAAGAGGAAAGCCATCCAGCTCGATCACCAATGATGGCGGCACTCACCCTGTTGACGCTGGCATCCATTAATGTTGCCAGCATTAAGTCCTATGCAGCTAGGTTTGCAGTCTTTGATTTTCTCAGCCAAGTTGAAGCTGACATTTTATTTTTGCAAGAGACCAGGGTGACAGATTTGTTGGTCATGTACAATATGGACTAGGGGGAGTGGAGGTGTGGAGCCTCCTACTGGTCTCTTGCAACCGAGCCGTATAGTGGGGTGGCGGTCCTTTTTAAGACCACACAGGTAGAATACAGACGGGTTATCGAGCTGGAAATGGGGAGGAGCCTGGATATTCTCATGGGAGGTCAAGTGGCACACCTTGTGGATGTCCATGTTCGACACACCCCAGGGCGCACGGGGTTCACTTGGTTTAAAGGTAGTTATTGTAGGTCTAGGATAGAAACGCTTCATTTAAAGGAGGAAGCCGTCTCCTCATCGTTATCGGAGGTGCAGGTGGAGTTCTCCGATCACTGTGTGATTCCTTATTCTCTGAATGTTACAGGGACTCCTTAAATGGGCAAAGGTTTATGGAAGCTGAATTTGTCATTCCTGGAACAAGTAGAAATAAGACGGTTCTTTGAGGATTTTCTTCAGAGCCAGGAACCACTACTGCACCTATGCAGCCGTAAGTCAGAGTGGTGGGAGATGGAAGAAGTTTCTTTCTCGATGTTTGAATGACAGCTCTCCAATCTCAGCAGCCTGAACAGACAGCGTATGTATCAGAGCCCGAGGCGGAAACTCGAGCATTTGGCCATAACTGGAGATAGCCGGGAGGAGATCTCCAGAGTGAAAGCCTTGCTCAAGAGATGTCAGTATGATAGACACGCATCTTTGGTTTTTGAGAGGGATTTCGGGAAGTACCGCTCGCCCGACCCCTACAGGAACTGTAAGATGTCAGTGAGTTGTGAATTGGTCACGGGTCTGCTAGACAGTAAGGGCTCCCTGAAAAGGTCCAGATCAGGGATCCTGGAGGTCATCAGATTCTTTTACTCACATCTCAGGTTGGAGGGAACTTAATCAGGACAGATTCTCTGTTTTCCTAGTGGAGACCATTCCTGAACCAGGAGTAGACCCCTCTTGTGATGTTTTGACGGAAGCAAATATGGAAAAGGAAGTTGGACTGGTGATTGATGGTTCGGATGGCTTAACATCTGAGTTTTTTAAAGACTTTAAGGAAGTTTTGGTTAACTGAGGTTTTAATGAGTGTCTATGCTTGGGCATTCTGCCAAAGTCAAGGAGGTCAGCCTTAATTATTCTGTCAAAGGGTAAAGATCCGCTCCGTATTGATAAATGGCATCCGAGAACGCTCCTCAATACGGACAGAAAGATGCTGGCAAAAGTGCTTTTCAGTAGGTTGATGAAATTGCACCTCAGTTCCCCATCAAAGCACATTTAGTGCTATGCTAATTGTCCGGGAGGCTGTGGAGTGGGGCAGGATGGGTCTCTGAAAGGGGTTTTTACTTTTCTTGGATCAGACAAAAGCTTTTGATCGAGTAAATCATGAGTATCTTTAGTCCTTAATCTATCCTTTTGAGATACGGTCTGCCGGTGGGGTTTGAAAATTGGTCTGCCAGGGTGACTTTTTGAGCCCCTTACTTTACGTGTTTGCTGTTGATCCCTTCCTCAAAAGGGTAGATGGGGGACTGTTGGCAGGGGTGAGAATGGACCCGGGGGTGCTGGGTTCGGCCATGAGGACAGGGGCATATGCTGATAACGTTACTATCTTTGTCTCCACTAGAGAGGAGGTGAAGTGGGTGATGTTGGAAATTGACTGCTACTCCGAAGTTTCCGGGTTAAAGATCAATAGAGAAATGGGTGAGAATCTCTGGCTTGGAGGGGATGATCCTGTTTTGATCTTCCAAGCAGTCTTCCAAAAGCGCAGGATTTTGTTAAGATTTTGGGTATTGAATTTGACCAATGGAATAACCCGGAGAAAAACTGGGATGGCAAATTAAGGAATGCCGCCTAAAAGGTGGATCAATGGAAAGGGTGGACTTTGACCCTAAGATAAAGGGTTTGCTTGATCAAGACCTACCTGCTCCTTTTGTTGATGTACCTTGGAAGTGTCTGCATTTGGCCAGAACCTCTTTGGTCACGGGTCTACAGCCTGTTCTTCCAGCTGTTATGGGGGAATAGGTTGAACCTAGTCAAAAGGGAGGTTACTTACTGTACGAGGAGACTTAGCTGGTTGGGTATGGTCAACCCCGTGGTATTTCTTGTGAATACCTTTTTGAAAGTTAATATCGCAAACCTCTGGAAAGAGAGGGCTCCTCCATGGGTATCCTCCTGTAATGGATGGTTTCGGCCTTTTTTCAAGTAATGGGAGACTGGAGGGCGTGTGATAGATTTTTGTACACCGCACGGACATCTTCCGGCTTACGTTGCACCGGTTCTGAAGGTAATACGCCAATAAGGGCTGATCATGGGGGAAGTCAGGACGCTGGCCAGGTGTGTTCTTGACCAGAGGGTTTTGGCAATCCGCTTTCAGAATCCATTGGCCCTCAGAGACTGCCCAGGTGGGGATTTGAGGGTTTGTTTCTTTTAAATTCGGTAAGAATCCCCTCAAAGTATTGGGACTTGACCTGGCGCTGCTTCCATGGTAAGATGTATGTGGGGGACAACTTGAAGCACAGGAACACCAAGGAAAGGGGTTGTCCCTGGGAGGCATGTGGCAACACTCTGGAGAGCATGGACCACGTCCTGCTTCATTGTCCCTTTAATATAGATGTATACAAGAGGGTAGGGGCTTCCATCAGTTGGCCTCGGCTGGCTGACCTTACCTACGCCGAGTGGTGTTATGGCACATTCAGAGATCTGGGTGGCGGGGACCGCTGCACTGTATATTTAGTAACTCTAGTGGTTAGGTATTACACGTGGAGCGCACGGTGTGTAGGATCGACGCAGCATAAAATCCTCCTCGAGGACGAGGTAAGTAGGAACATTCTCGGTGACCTGGTGAAGGTGCGTTCTCTGGAGTCTGAGAGGTTGGGTGGGCCTGGAGCAGCCTTCCTTTGGAGGGTTTTGTGCTTTGGAGTTCCCTAGCTTGGAGAACTCTTTCCTGGTGGGGTCTGGGGTCTTTTACTCTAGCTTTTTGTTTGTTTTTAGGTTAAACGTTGAGTGAAAGGTTTATGGGACCCAAACCAGGGCTGGAGGGTAGGAGGCTGGGAGTATTGGCTATATGTTTTTGTTATATGTGGTTAGGCTGTGGGATATTGGTGATATGGAGGTCATGTATTATGTCTTATCGTGTACTGTGTATATTATGTGTTTTATGGGGGTTGGTATTATGTTATTATGTGTCAAGTGGAGTAAGTTGGTGCATTTTGTGGGAGGGGAGAGGATGGAAGCAGAAGGGGAGGGAAAAAAGGCACTTTGTACGGCCGGTCTCACACAACTGGATTCTAATTGTGGATTTCGCGAGTGTTTGATCAGCGGTAATACGCGGTTCAATTAAATGCATTGAATACACAGGTCCGTTCACATTAGGGGGTCAGAAGTGCGTAATCTACTCGCAGAAAATAGAATGCAGCATGTCCTGTTTTATGGCGGAATAGAGCTGATTGTTCTGTATGGTCGCAGATATACCCACAGCCCGTACAGAATTACATAGCGTATGGGCTGCAGGTACCTGCGTCATCACTAAAGAGGTGCACTGCGCATGACCGCCTGCGTGAGTCCGTGGTCATGCGCAGTATAATTATGCATTCATACGCAGGGTCATGGCCGGGCTCACAGCTGGAATCCATTACGGGAGGCCGGCAGCAGATTACGTGTACTATAGGTTGTTACTAGTGTGTGTTTTTCGTCTCCTGTGTTAGTAGGTTGGGGTCTGCAGGTATACAAGTCCGGGGGTCTCACATGGAATTATTGGGTATGACTTTCTTTATTTTGTTCTTACAATATTATATATAACTTATCTGACATAAATGGGACACGGATGAACAGTTTTGTGACCAGACCAGTTTTTTTCCCTTGGTTATTCTGTAATTTTTTGTAAATATCCTTTTTTTTTGCTTTTGACTTCTGTTTCTTCCTAATTTTTGAACTGGTATATATATAAAAAGATCTGCTGTATCTAATCCTATCAGGTGACAGCGTCTACTGACCTATGTATCTAAGCTGATGTGCGTCAGCACTACGCCCCCATCAGGAGGTGCTGTATTAGTGAGTGGTTGGTGATTTGTGACGTGGCGCTCTTCTTAGTAGTCGCAGTAAGGAAGTTGCTCTGACGCGGCGGGTCGGTGGAGGAGTTTGTGGTTTCTCACTATGATTAGTGTGTCACACAGACGCCCGCTGGCATCATTGGCGCTGCTGCCGTGTCTGAGGACATGAGAGCTTCCTGTTCATGAAGGAGCCTCACACCTGATATGTCCCTGCAGGCTTCACATGTTCTGTAGTCACGTCATGTAATAAAGGATCCGGGTGCAGAAGGTAACGGGGGCGCTAAAGACCCGGGGTGTGAGCGCGCAGCAATCCTGCAATGTAATCCACACCACTGTACTTGACTTTCTTTGGCCTTACAAGCATGTTACTATCTTACTATGTTACTATCTTACTATGTTACTATGTTACTATGTTACTATCTTACTATCTTACTATGTTACTATCTTACTATCTTACTATGTTACTATCTTACTATGTTAATGTGTTACATTGTTGCAGATTTTCTCTCCTGATTTCACTCACTGAACTGCAAAGAATAAAATAAAGAGCGAAAATTTGCCACTTGGCCGTGACGGCTGGGCAGCCGCGGGTATGAAAGTCCACAACGTGACTATATTCTGCTGCGAAGACATGAGGGTTTGTTGCAGTGCTGCGTGGGGCATCCCTGACTATGTATGACATCCCAGGCACTGCATGTGGGCATCATGGGCCCCTGTGTGTGGAGTATGCTGGACACTGTGCAGGCCTCCCAACCGTCTCAGATTATGCTAGATAGTTCCAGATTTGGAACGCTGCCCGTAGTCCCGGGTGGCAGGCAGCAAGTCCCTCCCATCTCTACAACAAGCATTGCTCCGGTTGGGCGAAAACCTGCGGTGTTGGGTGGGATGTTTGCGGTGGACTTAATGCTATAGTGCAGCACGTCGCGCTCTGCAAGTGTCACCAGTGCAGAGATAAAGCAGAAATCAGCGGCGGTCCGCAGTGGAACACAACCTCCGTATATAACAGCTGCGGAAGCAGGATGACTGATGCGCCACAGAGCGGCCGACGCAGCAACGAAGGCAACACAAAATATGCTTTCAAATGAAGACGGGAAAGTAATGCAGAATAAAAGACTTATTTCAGAGCAGCTGATTGGTGGAGACCTCTGTATGGGGGAGGGAACAGAAAAAAAATGGAACCAGCAGAGATGTCACAAGTAGTATCTATGAGCCACATCAAGGGGCCCTACACCAACTGAAGGGCCCACAGACATAACTGGTGGTGAAACCATATACACATGACCAGCTTCACTTGAGGGGGTACAATGCAGCTAATGTACACAGCGCACCCCAGAACCTGCAGAGCATGCAAACCACTTGTAAGAGGAATCACAACCCGGAGGTTCTGCTAGGATAAGTAATTATGTACACTAGTGCAGCGTCCGAGGAGACGGCGGGGTAGAGAGTGCCTTGTCACAGGGCTCTACCGCCTCCTCCCTAAGGGCACCTCGGGACTCGACCTCGTTAGCGACAAAGGGAGATCACAGATTAGTAACGGTGGTTACCTACAGTCCTGTTTGTCACTCGTGACGCCAACATCCCATCACCTGCTGTGGATCTCCCAGGTGTCACATCGGAGAATAAAGTAGTCCACACACAGGGTGTCTTTTCTGGAACGTTTGGTTCTGTCCGTTTACTTAAACTCTTGTAGCACACAACAATGTAACAGTTCTTACAGTGGTGAAGCAGGGAGGTTTCACGGGGTATGTGTACATTCACAGCCGCCGTTATCTTTGGCCACTCTCTCTCCCAGTAACTCTCTCTCTATTGTCAGTCACTCACTTGTTCCTCACTGTCTGGCGGTTTCTCTCTCTCTCCAGACGCACGCAGCTCTTGCACGGCACTTCCCATGTCCAGGCTCATGCACTCCTTGTGGCTAGTGACTATGGGGAGTATCTTTGGAAAGTATAGGCCCAAGCGGAAACAACGGACCACCTTTCGGCCCCCTCCATGTGTTATCCCTCTCACTAACTCCAACTGGAACCCCTCGAACTCTCTGGAGCTCTCGGTAACTCTCCTGCGGTTCCCAGCTCTCTCCTGATGCTGCTCCGCAGCCGGGGTGTCCCCACATGACCACTTTTTTGTACGACACAACATTATGTTTTTCAGACATGACCAGACAGTAACCCATTCATGCCTGCAAATGTACATAAATATGACTTATTCCACACGCAAGACAAACATAAAATGAATTCTGAGGTGCTGTAGGGCACCCCAAACTCTGGGCCACAACACCAGCAGAATAGTGAGTGCAGCTCTGGAGTATAATACAGGATGTAACTCAGGAGCAGTACAGGATAAGTAATGTATGTACACAGTGACTCCACCAGCAGAATAGTGAGTGCAGCTCTGGGGTATAATACAGGATGTAACGCAGGATCAGTACAGGATAAGTAATGTATGTACACAGTAACTCCACCAGTAGAATAGTGAGTGCAGCTCTGGGGTATAATACAGGATGTAACTCAGGATCAGTACAGGATAAGTAATGTATGTACACAGTGACTCCACCTGCAGAATAGTGAGTGCAGCTCTGGAGTATAATACAGGATGTAACTCAGGAGCAGTACAGGATAAGTAATGTATGTACACAGTGACCCCACCAGCAGAATAGTGAGTGCAGCTCTGGAGTATAATACAGGATGTAACTCAGGAGCAGTACAGGATAAGTAATGTATGTACACAGTGACTCCACCAGCAGAATAGTGAGTGCAGCTCTGGGGTATAATATAGGATGTAACTCAGGATCAGTACAGGATAAGTAATGTATGTACACAGTGACTCCACCAGCAGAATAGTGAGTGCAGCTCTGGAGTATAATACAGGATGTAACTCAGGATCAGTACAGGATAAGTAATGTATGTACACAGTGACTCCACCAGCAGAATAGTGAGTGCAGCTCTGGAGTATAATATAGGATGGGACTCAGGATCAGTTTTGTCATTTTGCCTCTTTCACACATTATTTATTTATTACCATTCGATATCCTCAGTTTAGTTCTGCCTCTTGCAGACGACATAAGAATGGGGGTCTTAGTGCGCTGTGAGTCACAGCAGATGACAGGGTGCTCCTACCTGCGTCACCGCCATGACTTACTACTAATCCATGTAATGAGACGCCGGGCTGTGTTATTCTTCATCCTCCTTATCTCCTACTGAATGGAGCCGGGAGAGCTTTACTCTTCAGAATTACAGCACAATCACCGCTGCAGGACCATTAAACAATTACCTGCTCGCATTGGCGCTTGTGTGACTCACTCGATCAATAGGCCGTCTCTTTACATGAAGGGGTCCGCGCTCAGATGCCCCGACCAGCAATGGAGCGCTGGAAATCATTGCATTGTCACAGCAGGAAAGGTCACAAGAATAATTGATTGCCGACAATTGCGGAGAAAGTGGCGTTACTAACCGTGAGTCCTCCACTTATAGGCACAAGTATCTCCTAATTAAAGGGGCTATCTCCTTTACAACAACCACTTTAAAAAAAATCTGCATTCGGAAATCTGTTGGGTATTTTGCGCAGTATTTGAGGTCAGGGCCGGAATGTGACCAGTGGAATAAGTATTCAGTGTGTAACGCGGCGTCTCTTGAAATATTTATGCAGCAGTCAGTTAAAGACACGGCTTGCGTCACGGAGTGATGGGCGCTCAAGGCCCGGCCCGAGGTTCATTCTTCATTCATCTTGTGTCTGCATGGTGTACGGCGTCCTCGGCTGCGCCAGTGTCAATCACAAACACAACTCACGGCTGATGTCACGCAGGGATCGTCACCTTCTCGGCAGATTTTTACAAGATGTAGCCGTAGTTAATTGGATGAATCATTGCAAACAGAACCTGCGGCCCCGAGGTGCGAGGAGACTCGTTTGCATCCGAGCGGCAGATCATATTCGCGTTCCTCACCTCCTCTGTGATACGTGATAAAGCTGCAAATAAGATGCATGTCTGCGCTGATGCTGATCGGATGGCTCGTAAGGAGGATGGGGACAGCGGGAACCACAAGGGGTAGATCCTGCCAAACCAAACACCAATGTGTCCCCTAACCACAGGATAGGGAATAAAAGCTCCATCCCTGGTGGTCCAACCATACCTCCCCACCTTGGAACAACCAAAAAAAGGGACAACTGAACCGGTGCGCCTGGAGCATCAAGGCAAGCTTTTATGGCAGGCCATGCTCCTTTATGCAAAGCCACACCCTTAGTAATCCCATAATAGTGTCCCTCAGTAATCCCCTCCCAATAATAGTGACCCCCTCACAGTAATAGCAACCCCCTTAATGGCCCCAGTAGTAATACTAACCCCATTAGTAGCCCCAGTAGTAATAGTGACCCCAGTATTAACAGTGACTCCGTTAGTGACCCTAGTAATACCGTGCTTCCCTGAGAGTAGGTCCTACCCCAATAGTAAGACCTACCGGATTTTCGTGGAAGGCTTGAAATATAAGGCCTCTCCTGAAAAACGGACCTAGCTAACATGCTCCCCCCCCAAAATCAATGCTCACCTGGTCCGCGGTGTCCCAATGGATCCCACGGCGCTGCGGCAAACTTCAGAGTCTTCCCCGTCTGCAATCTCAGCTTTGCTGGTGACGGGGCTTTGAATACTCCGCCTCCAGCAAAGCAAGCGCTGTGATTGGCTCATCGAGCGCCAGCAGCCAGTCACAGCCACTCAGTGATGTCGTTCATATCCTTGCTTCCGTTCCGTTAAGGTTATGTTTTTTTTGTCTGCAGCATTATTTTTCCATTTAACAAAAAACAAAAACCTTTATGGAATGGAAGCAAATGGATGTTTTTTTTCCATTTTATTTCAGTTCCTTTCCTTTAAAAATGAAGCAGAGAGGCAGAAAATGTGAACTGACCCGAAGGCCTCGTGTCCACGGCACGCACGGATTCTGAGTGCGGAATCGCTCATGGGACATTTTCTCACCTCTCCGGATCCAGCGTGGGTCTCCTCCGTCGCGGCCAGATCTTCCTTCTTCAGCAAGGCAGATGTGTCTGGGCTCACCGGCCGTCGTGCCCGATGCATGTGCAGTCCTTTTTTTTTTTTTTTCTTAAATCTCCTGCTTTCCTGCAATAAGGCTTCAGTATCTGAGTTCTCTCATGTGTCCAAATTAACTTATTTCTTCTGCATGATGAAATCCCAAAATTCTTTTTTTCTACAATCCCCCCCAAAAATGCCATGAAATAGTACATCTTGTCCTGCAAAAAACAAGCCCTGCCTGGCCATGTCAGCCTTGAGAAGTAAAAAAACATGATGTTATAGAGAGCTTTTGAACCTACTTAGGGGGCCTTCATCAGGCTTAAGGAACATACATATATATAAACATACATATGAAAAGGCACAGACTCGGTGTGAGTCAGGGAATTCTGTCTTTCTCTTTAATTGTGTGGCGATGACATCTCATCCTCTCTCTCAGTTTTTGTCCTGTCTCTCCCATATAAAGCCCCCCAACAGGACATTTACTGCACTGGATCAGGTTTGCAGCATCAGACGTGGAACATGTGAATGTCCCTGGGATCTTATAGTCCTGCTGTGTGTTGGGGATCCGTATCCTGTCCGCAGTCAGTATATGTGAGCAGGTCTTGCAGCTCTTTACATAACAGGGATAAGTTCCTTTTGTGTGTCAGAGGGTAATGCACTCCTGATTATAAAGTTCCTCAAGTTAGGAGGCTGCCTGTAACACAGAAGCAGAGGGTGCGGGAATATGGTGGTCAGACAGTCATCCTTGTGTAGGTATGATGGAGTTTCTGAAGTCATACCATGACTGTGCCTTTTCATATATGTGTATGCTTCTTCTGAGCCCTCCATAGGTTGGAAAGCTCGCTGTAACATCATGTATTTTTGTTAGCCATTAAAAGGTCTCATATCTCGGTTTCTCTCGCTGGGAACGATCACATTTTCAGCCTTACATACAATGTTACTATGTTACAATGGTGAAATGACTGTTTAGTGTCCCACACTAGGGACTATGACAGACTGACGTATGTGACAGTGTAGAACCCCAGAGTTGGGGTCCCACAGCACTGTTATAACCACTTTGTGCACTTGTGTGTATACTGTTAAATATGCAAAATGTATAAATTATCTGTACCACTTGAAATGATCAATAATGGGTTAACTTTTGGTGCTCCTATCACACTCTAACCTGCTCTGCTCTAGCACCTGCCAGTCACCCCTAGCTAGTACTGGAATTGGATAGAGAGATTTCCCCTAGGTTAGGATTGGTGGAGAAGAAAGGTATAAAAGGTAGATAGTGGGCGGGAGTTAGCCAGTCTAGTCTTGGAGATAGCTGGGAGAAGACAGCGCAGGGATAGAGACTGAGGAGAACAACTATCTTTACTAACAGCCAGTGCGGTGGGAATCAAGAACACCTGAAGTGTGAGTACCAAATCTACAAGAAATGTTTAGTAAGGAGAGAAGACAGAGAGAAAGAGCAGAGCAAGAAAGAAGAGAAAGGAAATCAAGTCAGCAAGTATTGTGCAACGTAACAGTGAAAGTCAGGGAGAAAAGCTGGAAGCTGATGTCAGTTCCCTGTGAAAAGCGCAGAATTAATCAATGTCTGGAAATGTAATTCATAGTCCACTACCAGTAAATGAATTGTGAACAGTTTTATTGCTACATGTTCCGCAATTCTCTCTCTCCCTGCAAATAAAATGTTCAAGTGTTTCCAACATCCTAAAGTCTGCTGCCTGGAGTCTCTTCCCATTATCAACATACTGCACTAAGGTACCACACAGCATCACAGGAGCCAGGACTACTAGCCTAATTTTTGTTTAGTTCTCCACTTTTTATATTTATTGTTTTTCCGAATGGGTCCCTACCCACATACGGACTAGTGTCATGGCAAACTACCATCTACCATAGCCCAATGGGAGGCCGACAGCTTTGAGAGGTTGGCCCGGGTCCCTGAGCCAGAGTGGTCAGGCAAGCTGGAGTTTCCTCCTTGGATGGTCCTTCACAAACCAGAGGGATGGAGTCGCTGGTGAAGAGGTGTTCCGTTTATGGAATACATCCTCAATATGGACTGTTTAGGTAGTTCGCTAAAACAACCTTCCAGGGGTCGTCTAACCCTCCTGAGCTACCTGCTCCAGCCGTAGTTCCAGCAGTCCATAGGGCCACACAGACCTCAGAACCAGAACTCTGTCCGGTTCCTTCTTTGCCTGTGAAGGTCGCCTGCCTACATCACCAATAGCACTGGAGGTCGCAGTAAACTCTAATCCCGGTCCTCCTATGGAATCTGATGTTCCTAAAGCTGCATTGTACAGACAGAAACCTGCGCTATGCACACCTCTGTTGCATCCTGATTCCAATGATCCAGCTAGTTCTGAGACTCAGTAGTCAGCCTTGATGCAATGATTTATGGATACCCTTTCAGCTAGAGGCGTAACTTGAAGCTCCTGGACCCCAATGCAAAATCTGTAACAGGGCCCCCAACTATAATGCTTTATTCATAGTATTAGGCTTACTATTTGGAGGAGATGGGCCTTATGGGCCCCCTAAGTGTCCTGGGCCCAGGAGCAACTGCATCCCCTGCATCTCCTATAATTATGCCCCGGCTTTCGGCCATGAGTCTATCACCGTTCAGTCAGGATGTACTGTTAGGTGAACCAGAGGCTGCGCCACTACAACAGTATGGCGATGAAGATGTCCAGTTAAGCCTGGCGACACACGGGCGGGTGGGTCAAATTCTGCATGTGACAGCCCGCAGCGGAATCCAACCCTGTGCCCAGCCTGCATCCGCTCGTAGCTGTATTTTCCTCTTCTTTTCTGTACTGCGGATGGTCCATGTGGCTCGCTGGCGCACAGAATAGCTTTTTTTTAAGCGGCTGCTTTTCCCACGGATGGGCCGCCGGTCGGACAGTTTCCATGGACTTCAATGGAAGCCATCAGTGCTGAATCGGCAGGAAAATGGAGCATGTTACGATTTTTCATCCACGAGCGGAAACCACGGTTGTACGAGTTTACAAATTTATCAAAAATTTTTTGCTGTACAACTTTCGAAAAATAAAATATTTTTAGGAAAATGCGTTTTCTGCTGCCATAAGGCTGCCCGTCTATGGGCGATAAATCGCCTGCGGAACACTCTCTGTGAAGCTATGGAAAGCGCAGCACCGGCCTCCACAAACGGTGAATCATAGCGATTCTGAGCTCGCAGGATTTAAGTTGCAGCATGCTGTGATTTCCGTGGTTCTCCGCGGTGAGCCTGTTAGATAGGCTGACAGAGGAGACCTGTCAGCGCTCCCCCTCCTATCACTAGCGATATTCCACCTCGGCCATGGACAGGGGGCCTAACTCTTTTTATCTTTCCGTCGGCATACTTGTGTGAGGACTTGTTCTTTGCAGGACGTCTCGTAGTTTCTATTGGTATCATGGAGTACATATGATTTTTTTGATCGCTTTTATTACTTTTTCTTGGAGGCGGGGTGACCAAATAAGCGCCATGTTAAAGTTGTGTATTCTCCTTATGACGACGTTCACCGTGGCAAGTAATGAGTTGCTGTGATAGTTCGGACATTTAGGCCCAATGCATACAGACAGATTTGCATTACAGAATCTGATGCGGCGTCCACCTCTGGATTCTGCAGCAAATACCTGCCATAGCATGTAATGTAAAAGCGGGTTTCCACGCCCACGAGCGGAAATCAAGTGTGGTTTTCCACTCGCAGGGGAAAAATCGCAGCATGCTCTATTTTGAGTCGAATTCCATGTGGACGGTACCATTGAAGTCAGTGGAAGCCGTCTGTCCTGTGGCCCTTCCAAGATCATCATTGCGGAAAGGCAGCAGGATCCGCGTCATCCCCTAGTAACGGCGCGGCCACATCCGCAGTACAGAAAAAAGAGCATCCGGACAGGCACACAGGGGTCACTGGCCGGCACCGGGCAGATTCCCCGGACAGGTACACAGGGGTCACCGGCCGGCACCGGGCAGATTCCCCAGACAGGCACACAGGGGTCACCGGCCGGCACCGGGCACATTCCCCAGACAGGCACACAGGGGTCACCGGCCGGCACCGGGCACATTCCCCAGACAGGCACACAGGGGTCACCGGCCGGCACCGGTCAGATTCCCCAGACAGGCACACAGGGGTCACCGGCCGGCACCGGGCAGATTCCCCAGACAGGTACACAGGGGTCACCGGCTGGCACCGGGCAGATTCCCCAGACAGGCACACAGGGGTCACCGGCTGGCACCGGGCAGATTCCCCAGACAGGTACACAGGGGTCACCGACTGGCACCGGTCAGACTCCGCTGTGGGATCCGACCTGGTCGTGTGCATTCGGCCTTTCGGATGCAGCGATACCAAATATTCTTTTGTTTTATGTATTTTTTTATTAATGTGGGGAAAGTTTTTTTTTTTTAACTTTTACTTCCTTTTACTTTTTCCAGTAATTAATAAAACTTTTTCTAACGTATTTTTCAGCCCCCACAGAGAACCTGAACTTGTGACCATTTGACCGCTCACACAGCATAATGTAATACCGCAGTATTACTGCACATTCTAGGCTTCTACTTCTCCTTCCTGCTGGATCCACTTCTGCCCGTGTGTTTGCAGCGCCTGCGCTTGGGTTCTGTGGTCATACGTGTTCACAACTCGTCATCTAGGAGGGGAGGAAGCCGAAAGGCCACAGGAAGGAAGTGAAGGGGAGTCGGGGCGGCACAGGCGCTTGAGCAGCTGCATGACGGAATGGAGCAGACCTGAGTGCTACATTGTGCTCCACCGCAGCCTGGCTGCCGCTTCCGCTCATTCCCTAGTGGCGAGTAGCTGAACTGCAGGAAAGACACCTGTCTGTGGTTTCCTGCTCGGCCGCACGCTGTGATGTCACATTGAGAGGAAGACGAGGAATTTACTTGAGTGGAAAGAACAAGCTCACCAGTGACTACGGAGGGGTTTCCCTCTCCCCCGCAGTTTCAGTTCTCGTCGGTGCGGTTGAGGTGCTTTATGTCAATCAGTCTATAGGATGTGGGATGTAACATTCACGCAGAACGTCTGATATCAGTAGCGTAAAGCGTTTTCTGCAGTTCTCTCCCCGGCCTGAAATGGCTGATAGCAGGGAGCAAAAGATTACAATAATCTGCACAGCAAAAAGAAATAATCCAGACTGCAGGTGTGAAGATGTTCCCCTTTAAATCATAGGACTGCCATAAATGGTCTATCGCTGATGGACAACAAACCGCAACCTGTCCGCCCGATCCCCGCAAGGTGCGGCTCCTCGTCTACGTCACCTTCTTCATCTTTCATTCGCACCACTCATGGCCGCATTATCAGATATTCTGGTTTATCGGACGGTCATAAAACCTAAAAGTCCACTGATATAAAATATGAGCCCAAAATCTGCTGCCGGAACTTGTAACTGAATGTCCTACTTGGCTCCTCCTGCGGAGGGCGCTCTTACATGGGCACTGTTAACACTCGTGTAATACCGCTAATGGCTGGTGCAGCCTGGCAGTTGTCAGGAAAACGCGAGCACTAGTCGGGGTGTCCCTATCAGAGGTGACCTGAGTCTGTGACCTCAGGCGGCGGTCTGTAGGTCCTCTGAGGGCGGCAGGTCACCACCAGGACCGTTATTGTTCTTTACAGGCCAGATTGATGGCCAGTAGAAGGTGATTGCCAGCTGGGAGCTGGCCGGGCAGCCACAGGACAGGCATCTCACCTAGTCCGCAGCTCCTTTCCGAGTCTGTGACCCCTGACCTCTGCCCCTTGGCGTCTGTGTATACTCCTCAGTGCAAACATTGGGTGGTGAGGTCCGGGGCCACAGACTCAGCAGCGGCTGGAAGGGAGCCGCGGACTGGGTGAGTAAACCGCCTGTTGGGTTGTAGCCCGTCCAACTATGTGGGCACTATTACTACTAGGGCAACTATGTGGGCACTATTACTACTAGGGCAATTATTGAAATGTGATTACTACTGAGGTCACTATTAATACTAGGGCAATTATTGGAGTGCGACTACTACTAGGGTCACTATTACTACTAGGGCAACTATGGGGGTACTATTCCTATTGGGGTCACTATGGTGGACATTATTACTACTGGGACCACTATGGGAGCACTAATACTACTATGGCAACTATTGCGGTGCTATTACTACTAGGGCCATTAAGGGGATCACTATGACTATTGGGACCACTAATTAACTATTGGGGCAACTACTACTGTGTCACTTCAGACAAGTCCCAATGGATCAAATATATGCTTGATATATCGTATATTGGCGCTATAAAATGAGGAGGCGGTGGTACACAATTCGCCTCCGGCGCCCCCTAGCACAGATGATAGTGTTCGTGTAATAGCAGTCTCCATGGACAATAGTGCATTGCGGTACTCGCAGCGATAATCCGGCCTCAAGTAACGCAGTGCACGCTTTCCATAGCGTTGCTATGGAAGGCGCAGTCCCCTCACGGGACTCAAATCATCGCATGCCGCGTGACCAAAGAGCTGCTGATGGCTGTACCAGCCCAGGCTGACCAGGGGCGGACCCTGCCCAATCTGAAGCCAGGCACGGTCTTAAACAGAATTGCCCCAAAATAGGAGATGCTGCACGTTTTTTTTCTGACAGCGCTGTGAGAGAAAAGCCGCCCGTGTAGCGGGACCCATGAAATACAATAGTGCGAGTGCTATGCATCCTGCAATGTGCAGAAATCGTCCGTGTAAACGCGCCCTTATTATACATCACTGGCGGGCGGATGATGGGAGTGCTTCACAGCTCGCTGCCTGCAAGGTGCAGAGAGGAAGGGAAAGGGTTACGTGGATATCCGGCCTCCTGGTGTCACAAATGGGGATTAGACGTCAGTCGCTTCGGTGACTCAGGGTCTCCCTCCTGGGGGATGAGAGGAACCGCACAGTTTCCATAATCAATGCCACCTTACTGGAGGGCTGCTGAGTGCGGCGGGTGAAGTGACACCTGTGGGCAGCACTGCCAGCCTCGCCACCCCCTCCTGTATGCTGGAGATGGAAGAAGGATTGTGCCTCGTTCAGCGCCCGCTAGCCTGTGGCAACGGCTCTCCGCATGTTATAGATGGTGGTTATGAGAACATACAGACCAAAGACCTGGCACCCAACCGTCCAGAAATTCTGCTAATCCGCCAGATCCTGCGCCAGCCTTCTTCCTCCATCTATCAGCCACGTTCTGCCCTTTGTCTTTCCAACTCGACAAAACTCTCTGTCTGTATACCCCAACCAGCCACAACATTAAAGCCTAATATTGTGTAGCACTGAGCCGCCACGGCCCTCTGAGGTGCCCGTTGGTATCAGCAGCGGGTCCTGTAAGTTGGTGCAGCCCTCTGAGGTGCCCGTTGGTATCAGCAGCGGGTCCTGTAAGTTGGTGCAGCCCTCTGAGGTGCCCGTTGGTATCAGCAGCGGGTCCTGTAAGTTGGTGCAGCCCTCTGAGGTGCCCGTTGGTATCAGCAGCTGGTCCTGTAAGTTGGTGCAGCCCTCTGAGGTGCCCGTTGGTATCAGCAGCGGGTCCTGTAAGTTGGTGTGGCCCTCTGAGGGTCTCGTTGGTATCAGCAGCGGGTCCTGTAAGTTGGTGCGGCCCTCTGAGGGTCTCGTTGGTATCAGCAGCGGGTCCTGAAAGTTAGTGCGGCCTCCGTGGATCGAATAGGATCTGGGAGAAGTCGTCACCTTCATCTCTCGGTCTGGTTCCTGAGCAGTTCCTGCAGTGCCGCACATTATCCTGCTGAGGGCGCCACCATTACAGAGTCCCGTTGACACAAAGGGAAACTTTGTCTGTATAATGTTAGATAGGTGGTACGTATCATAGTCACATGATGCCAGGACACAAGTACCCAGCAGAGCAGTACCCACCACACTGCCCCCTGCTGGCTTGTCTTCTTTTCATCCTGGTGCCCCCCTCTACCCAGGTAAGTGATGCCTTCAGCCGTTCCTCAGTGTTGAGGAAAACATTAATCCTGACCAAATCCCAAATCCATGTGCTAAAATGCTGCCCCAACCTTGTATGGAGCTTCTACCATGCTTCACTGCTGCCTGCAGACACTCATTATTGTACTGCTCTCCACCATGCTTCATTGCTGCCTGCAGACACTCATTATTGTACCGCTCTCCACCATGCTTCACTGCTGCATGCAGACACTCATTATTGTACCGCTCTCCACCATGCTTCACTGCTGCCTGCAGACACTCATTATTGTACTGCTCTCCACCATGCTCCACTGCTGCCTGCAGACACTCATTATTGTACCTCTCTCTACCATACTTCACTGCTGCCTGCAGACACTCATTATTGTACTGCTCTCCACCATGCTCCACTGCTGCCTGCAGACACTCATTATTGTACCTCTCTCTACCATACTTCACTGCTGCCTGCAGACACTCATTATTGTACCGCTCTCCCCCATGCTTCACTGCTGCCTGCAGACAATCATTATTGTACGGCTCTCCACCATGCTTCACTGCTGCCTGCAGACACTCATTATTGTACTGCTCTCCACCATGCTTCACTGCTGCCTGCAGACACTCATTATTGTACTGCTCTCCACCATGCTTCACTGCTGCCTGCAGACACTTATTATTGTACCATTCTCCATCATGCTTCACTGCTGCCTGCAGACACTCATTATTGTACTGCTCTCCAGCATGCTTCACTGCTGCCTGCAGACACTCATTATTGTACCGCTCTCCACCATGCTTCACTGCTGCCTGTAGACACTCATTATTGTACCGCTCTCCACCATGGTTCACTGCTGACTGTAGACACTTATTATTGTACTGCTCTCCACCATGGTTCACTGCTGCCTGCAGACACTCATTATTGTACTGCTCTCCACCATGCTTCACTGCTGCCTGTAGACACTCATTATTGTACCGCTCTCCACCATGGTTCACTGCTGACTGTAGACACTCATTATTGTACCGCTCTCCACCATGGTTCACTGCTGACTGTAGACACTCATTATTGTACTGCTCTCCAGCATGATTCACTGCTGCCTGTAGACACTCATTATTGTACTGCTGTCCAGCATGCTTCACTGCTGCCTGCAGACACTCATTATTCTACCGCTCTCCCCCATGCTTCACTGCTGCCTGCAGACAATCATTATTGTACCGCTCTCCACCATGGTTCACTGCTGACTGTAGACACTCATTATTGTACCGCTCTCCACTGTGGTTCACTGCTGCCTGCAGACACTCATTATTGTACCACTCTCCACCATGCTTCACTGCTGCCTGCAGACACTCATTATTGTACTGCTCTCCACCATGCTTCACTGCGGCCTGCAGACACTCATTATTGTACCACTCTCCACCATACTTCACTGCTGCCTGCAGACACTCATTATTGAACCGCTCTCCACTGTGGTTCACTGCTGCCTGCAGACACTCATTATTGTACCACTCTCCACCATGCTTCACTGCTGCCTGCAGACACTCATTATTGTACCACTCTCCACCATGCTTCACTGCGGCCTGCAGACACTCATTATTGTACTACTCTCCACCATACTTCACTGCTGCCTGCAGACACTCATTATTGAACCGCTCTCCACCATGTTTCACTGCTGCTTGCAGACACTCAGTATTGTACCCCTCTCCACCATGCTTCACTGTCTACCGCTCTCCACCATGCTTTACTGCTGCAGACATTCATTATTGTACCACTCTGCACCAAGCTTTACTGCTGCCTGCAGACACTCATTATTGTCCCGCTCTCTAATCCTTCACCAAACAAACTGCACTTCTGTTACAGTTACATATTTCATATTTTGACTCCACGGTCCGGAGCACCCACTGCCATTTTTCTGCACCCCAGTTTCTATGTTTTAGTGCATAGCTGAGTCGCTTGGTCTTTTTTCAATGTCAGCTTTATGACCATAATTCTTCCATGAAGACCACTTCTGACCATACTACTCCCAACAGTAGGTGGGTGTACCTGGGCTCACTCATTTCTGGCAGTTCTGAGCTAATGGCACTGCTGGACATCTTCCGACTTTGAAGGGAAGTAAGCACGATGTGTCTTGCATCTGCAAGTTTCTGCTGCTTCTGCGGTCCTCAGCGTTGCCCATTTCTTTGTTCTTCTTGAACAGCACATCTTGACACACCAGTTTGCTGTGAAATCTTCACCTAGAAGAGACCTTGCTGATGCAGTATAACTACCTTGTGCCTTGTTGCTGCACTCATTCTTGCCATGGTGTATGACCTGTGACATGAAACTGTCTTCCACAACCTCACCTCTGTAGCAGAGTTTGGCTGTTCCTCACCCAGTTTTAAGCCTCCTACACAGCGGTTTCTGTTTCAGTTAATGACTGTGTTTCAACCTCCATATGAAGATGATGATCATTACCACTGGTTTTGTATAATAGGTTAATCATACACCTGACTATAATCCAACGACACCCCTGACTGCGTGTGAGTGTACCGAGAAGATCTGATGAAGGTGAAGGCATCACAACAAATACCGATGGGATCACATGTCTCTTTTCTTCAGTCACTTTGAATTTTGTTAATTGACAAAAATAAACTATTAACCCTTCTATTTCTGAAAGCATTCATACTCTGCAGCATTTTTCCCACACCTGACCAGTACTGTATATATATAAAACCTTTGTGAAGAAGCCCTCAGGAGTGCAAGATGTTCTCACAGTCCTGTGACTTGTGGATTAGGATGTGACAACATTTGCAAATCTTAGACAAACATCAGTTTGCCTCCTTACCTCCTGCTCATTAATGCATCGCTTACCAGTGGCAGATCTGTCCCACGTGTAATGTAATGGGCGTGCGGAGACAGCGCCATCAGTTATCCGGTGCGAATGATCGTCAACTGACTGTTGATTTTCAGCAAGCATGAAAGATCTCGCCGATCATCTGTACCTCCCATGTAGATGGACAGTGCATGGGGACAAACCTTCATAGCTGCAATGATTCATCCCCATAAGTGATTCTTATCCCATTTAATTGAAGAGTAAACGAGCGTCTATCAATCTGCCTGTTAATTGCCAATTGTTACACTTGCTGAGAATGTGGCCCATGAAAATCACTCATTTGGGCCCTTTCACATGGACCAATACCATCGGTAAATGAGCACTAATCATCAAGATCAAGGTCCCTTCTCCTCTTCCCTGCTGCATCATTCCCTTTTCTGCCTTCTCTGATTGGTTGTCAGGGAGTTGGTTTCCCTGGTCAGCCAATCAGGCATAACGTTATGCTATTTAATCCGGCCGCACCCTGCTATGGGCGCTGGTCATTCTGCTGAAGTCTGCTGTAGGCATGCACCTCTTCCAGAGCTCCGTCTGTCTGTCTGTGTGTTTGGATCCTGTTTTGCCTGTTTGTATCCCGTTCTGTTTGTTACATTGTTACATGCTATGCTGAGCCTTGTCCGTTTGTCTGTCTGTCTGTTCGTTCATTTGTTTGTTTGTCAGTCTGGTTGTTCATCTATATCTGATCCACTCGTTCGAATGGTTGTTCTGTTTGTTCTCCTCTGTTCTTGGCAGGTGGACACCTGGGTCTTCTCCTGTCCGTTGTCTTCTGCCCGTATTCTAGTACGCCTGACTCCTCTCCGTCTGTAAGTGCCTGTCTCATGTCTGGTTTGGTGGGTGTTCCCTGTCTGAGTTGTAGCTGTGTCTCTGGTTGTACCATCTGTCATCCCCAGGTACACTCGGTGCTGTTTGGTGACGGACGTGCGAGGCATCGTGGTTTTACCTGCACGGACGTGATACAGACGCTGTGAAGTTGGAGTCCAGAGCAGCGGCCAGGTGATGCGCAGCAGCTGGAATGGGTGGAGTTTTGTCTACACTAAAGTGCTGAGTCCGGCGATCCTCAGACCTGAGTGAGGGATACAATCGCCCTTCCAAAAAGTACCCCGGAGTGCTTTTGTAATAGCTGCTGGCAGCACATCCGCTGTTCACACTTGGAGATGTAAAGCTGAGAATGATTATTCTGCTGCACACAAGATGCAATTAGCTGGCGGACCAGCGTTCGCTTGTTTCTGGGCTGATCGGGGGCAGCTTTCCTCTGGCTGAGAGTCGGGCAAATGAAAAATCCAACAAATGTTACCAGCCCATGTAAAAAGGCCTTTAATCTGTGCTACATCCTTTGGCATCTTCTGCATCTTCCATACCTTGTATTAACTTGGCCGCCCTTCAATGCCCAGAACTGGACTGCATTTATAAGATGAGGTCGAACAGACACCTTATAAAAGGTTACTTTAATGCTTTCTTCCCTAGAAGTTGTGCCTGTCATAATAAAAGACAATACATTACCAGCTTTTGATGCAGCAGACTGGCATTGAGCACTATGATTTAGTTGTTCCTTGGATCCAGGGTCTTCTCTATTGCAGACCCCCCAGTAGTGATCCATTTGCAGTATAGATTATATCATTGCAGCTCATCGGCCCATTTTGGCCAATTTATCGCAACCATTCCATAGGGATAAGACTTTATCCGCAGGATCTACAACTCCACCGAGCAGCTGATAGAGAAGATTAAAATACTGGAGTCCGGAATAAGCCGGAACAAAATATTTCATTAGGCGCTTGCTATTTTGGTGACTTCCGTGTATTTCCTGCAGGAAGCGGACCCGTCCCGCAGACCGTTTACAGAGCTGTTAAACAAATGGAGAGAGAAGTGCCAGACGCTGGGGACAGGAAGCAGCGCCAAGATGGATGACGTCTGCGCTTGTAGTACAATAAGTGACATTCCTCTAGACCAGCCGCCTCCAACCTGCGCCTGTCCAGCTGTTTGCCCAACTACAAGTCCCAGCATGTGGGGTCCTGGTCTCAGAGGACGTACTGATGGGTCAATCTGACCCCGGACTGCGCAGAGTCTGCGGCTCGACTAAGCATGAGGACTTGATGACTGGGCTACAGAAATCAACTACTGGGGGGGGGGGGGGGATAAAACTGAAGGGGTCTCCCAAATAGCAGTTCCTATTCATTGAGGACATTGATGGGAGTTCCAGCTACTTAGCAGCAGCATGATAATGACATGTTTATAGCTGACCACAGGATCAGTACTAGCCTAGGGTTAGATGGCACACTGTACAGAATTATTTGCCCCCCATCCCCTCCCGTCATAAGGGGAAAACATCCATATATATCGCACAGCTAGGCAGTCTGCCTGTATTCTGCTTGTGCATGAAGCAGCATATTGACACCAGAACAGCTGAGTGAATAGATACAGTACCAGAACCAGGCTCAGTATGTATACAGCACCAGGACCAAGATCATAATATAAATACAGCACCAGAATAATGCTTACTACATAAATCCAGCCAAACAACCAAGTCCAATATATAAATGCAGCACCAGAACCAAGCTCAGTACAGAAATACATAACATAAATACAGCACCAGAACCAGGCTCATCACATAAATACAGTAACAGAACTAAACAATTGTCTTGCGGAGGTGCTGATGGCCTGACTGTGGCATCTCAAAACATCAGTGCAGAGGAGACGGGGCCAGGAGGAGGGTGATTCATGTAGCTCCACAAGACGCTGTGCACGGAGGAAGACAATCATCCGTCTGAGCAGACTAAGGGCTCCTTTCCACTGGCGACAGTGATACCGCTGTGAGAAAATTGCAATGTTAAAATCGCATCGCAACGCTGCAAAATCGCAAGCTTTTGCGTTGCGATGCGAGAATCTGTTTTGCCATTGCACCGTATGGGCGACACAACGCCGCACCACGTGCAAGAATATTTTCAAATCTTTATTCCCCGCTTCATCTGCAATGGAGGAATACAGATTTGAACATTTTCTTGCATCTACAGATGCTGCGACACATCTTTATTTACAGTCTGGATTCTGACAACTCAGCTTGATGTCCTAAGGGCTCCCTCACACGGGTGTCTGGAGGCTGCGCAATACGCAGTACACAGATACGCATGTACCGTAACGCTCATTTAGAGCAGTCAGATGCGGTATAAGTGGTGATGCCGGCAGTGGCGTGAATAGTGCGTCAGCACCCAGGAGATCAGCCCCTTAAATGGGGTATTATGGCAAGGAAGCCCACTCCAGCCCCAAGGACCATAACCTTACTAGGTGCAGCAGGCACCCTATGAACAGCATTAAAAGCTGTGCCACAGCCCAGCAGGGGGCAGCAGCAGAAGGGGGAGCCAGCAGAGGCCTACGTTTAACATGGAGGCGGCTGCTAGTAGTGAAACTCAGCTAGGGGGCATCTCTGATGAGTAGAGAAGAGCCAGAGAAGAGCCATGATATCTGCGTGATGAACGGGCCTGACGATCTGGGGCTGAACACAACGCAGCACCGCGTGGAAGGAGAGGGTGTCTATCTTCAGGGGGCTTGGTACCTGAAGAATCAGATGGCACCATGGACCCCGAGACGATGACTGCTGCGGGTTACATAAGACCAGTCCAAGAAGGACACACTATTAGTGATGATGATGATGATGGAATTGGAGGGGGATCTCTCTAAGGGGGTCAAAGTGATGCAGGGATTGTGACCGGTTATAGGAAAGTTTGACATTTGTTGATGTGATATGTAGCACTTTATGTCCCAGGGGACAACGCAGTTTGCATAGTGGCGCTGTGCGCCAGCAGGAGATTGTGTGAGACGAGACCGTGGGTGAGATGTCTGTTCACACTTACAGTGCGTTGAGTCTGCAGCAATGCCGGGCACCTATAGTGGTGGTGAACTCTGGCACCTGCGGTGCGTGAGGCTGCGAGGTTGACATCCCATGGACCTTTGAGAATGTCCCGCTGAGATGTCGACCCATTATGGGCGTGTGGAGAAATCCGTACCCTCCTGTGCAGTGAAGCCGGCCGACCCAAGTTCTGTTAAATAAAGTTTATTTTTATTTAAAAAAAATAATAATGCTGTCGCAGCCGCACCGTCCTGAGCCCGCCGCACCGTCCTGAGCCCGCCGCACCGTCCTGAGCCCGCCGCACCGTCCTGAGCCCGCCGCACCGTCCTGAGCCCGCCGCGCCGTCCTGAGCTCGCCGCGCCGTCCTGAGCCCGCCGCGCCGTCCTGAGCCCGCCGCGCCGTCCTGAGCCCGCCGCGTTGCCTCCCATCACACTTGCTCTATTAAAGTGAATGGGAGATTGCTGCCGATGCCAAAAAACGTCATCTCGCCTGTTTCCGAGGGCAACTAACAGAATTTTGAAAGCATCTCTAGATTGTCAGAGAAAATGACAGAAAATTGGCGCAAAACAGTAAAGTGTGTGAGAACGTGTCGTGTGCGTTATAATGGGCGACTGTGATGAGTCTCCTGCAGCCGCCTGTAGAGGAAGCTGTTATATAACGGCAGGAGATGGTTATCGCCACGCGGGGAGCTCTGATGACAGATCACCTCTGTACGCCGCCGTCATTGGAAGCAGAAGTGAAGATGGAAGGAGGACGGGGAGATCAGCTGTCAGCGGACCCGCGGCACCCGGCACTTTGGCTGCATATTGTGCTAACTACAAAGCCGAAATTGAAAGACGACATTTAAAGCGATTTTTCACTTTGGACTAACCGTATTCGGCTGCTGCTGACACAGACATTGGCGCGTGAACCAACCCTGACAGTCAGGAAGGCCATTGTTTCTCCTTAGAGAAGGTGTGAGGCCATGCTGTATGAGAGGCTAATAAGGGTGATGCAACAATACCTCCACAGCGCCACCTATTGGAAGGCAGCATTCCTGCAAGTCAATGTTAGACTCTTTATACAAGCCTTGTAACAATGACTTGGAATTGAAAGCCAAGTCAGAATCCATACACAGACAGCTGTTTCAGGGTGTTTACAGTAGGTTTCTGGCTTGGCTAACGAGAGGCCTGTGACGAGGGGCAAAAACTGCAAAACAGTCACCGCTTATCACTGTCACATCTGCCAACTATCATAAACCGCCTTCGGGGAGAATGTAGAGAGCAGCGTGCGGAGTGTGCTGCAAAATGTTGTGCCTTGGTTATGCCCCTTTTCACAAGCCACAGTGATTAATCCCTTTTATGGCCCACAGTAATTATGCCCCTTTGAACCCCGACGATAGTAATAAGTGAACTCACAACAGTAATTAGCTCACTTCTTTGGGTCCCACAGTAATATCCTCCTTTTTGCCCCCACCATAATAATAAGCCCCCTTTGTGCCCCTGCAAAATCACATCTTATCCTGAGACTGGAGGGTCGCTTCAATCTTGGCTATTTTCCGTAGCATAGTTGGCACCTGGTAGGTGGGGCACAGGTGCTGGTATGTAATGGGGACGTGTATTTAGGGTTGCCACCCAGTCAGTAACTCACCAGCTCGGCCGGTAATTAAGTTGAAAGGCGGTGAGGGTATTTATTATTAATGTCCAGTAAAAAGTGGTTGGTGGCTGAGAACGTCTCCGGCCGGGCAGCGACCCCGCGGCATCACGTATTTCACTCATTCACTTTCTCCAGCTCCTGTTTGGCCACCGCTGCTGTAATCAGAGGTTGTGACCCATTACTGTGGGCGCTATTATTATCGGAGCCACTATGGAGGGCACTATTACTATTGGGGCCACTACTGCCACACTAATACTATTGGAGGCACTATTACTACTGGGGCGGTTACTATCGGGGACAGTACCACTGGCACAATAACTATTGGGGTCTCTACTGAGAGCACCAAAACTATTGGGGGCAATGTTGCTACTAGGACCACTACTGAGCACACTGTTACTATTGGAGCCACTATTGAGGATACTATTGGTGGAAGTATTATTATTGGGGCCACTACTGGGTACACCATTATTACTGAAGTTGTTAGTATTGGGGCCACTACTGGGGGTAATATTACTATTAAGACCACTAATGGCGGCAGAATAACTAGTTGCGGACACTAGAATAACAGAGGTACAGCCATAGGTTGTGATAAGCCACGCCCCTAACCACACCTCCAGACCACATCCCCTTTTATCCTGCAATTATTTTTGGGCACAGAGGTGGCAACGCTGCATGTACTCCAGCTGCGGACGCCCCCAGGATGCTCCTCCGGGGTTGTGCGCCCATCAGACATTTTTCTGATGCCTTGTTGGCCTGTAATTGCATTCAGTGCGCCCCGACATCCGCACACCGCCAGTATAGCGCATGACTTCACACCTGAGATGCAAATAGGCACAAGCGCCGCGAGCTCTTCCTGCTGGAATCTACAAATCCAAAAGGGACTTTACTAACTCCTTCAGTACAGAAACCCGGGGCCTCCAGAAAATATAAAAATATAGAGGCATACTGTATATGCAATGCGAGTGATGTAAGGGTGGTACGTGCCCGTGTTGCAGAATACCTGAGGGCACGTCGATGACAAATAGAAGAGCTTTACTGAATAGGAGGGGTATTTACATTGTAACGCTCCTCAGAAGGGTTTGGATACCTAAACGTGGGATGATAACTTAATATCAACTCTCTTAAAGCGACAGTACTCTGAATATCGACTTTGACCCAACATGTTATTTTTCTTTACCAACACTTACATCCCGGTCACTCCTCCTTGGCAGCAGCGAGGCGCGTGACGTTTCACATACCCATACCACATCTCCTGAGAAGAGAACCGCAGAACCCTAACATGCATCATCTCTTCCGTAGGCCCCATAGAAGCTGGTACTTACACACAGAACACCACCACGTCGTAGACATATCCTTACAGAGGTCGGCAAACGATAACTGCCTCCTCCTAACCAGGTGCCCTGCTGACCCTTTACATCCACTTATATGGCAAACAGGTTGCATAAGATCACACAGATTACAACATACCCGCAATACATTACCCACAAGGCCTTGCTAAACTAAGGCGGCCATTTTAATTCTATACTCTATTGTATAACAGTCCATTGGGCAGATATACTCCCAACCCATACCCTACCGTGGCCAGGGGTCTTGCACAGTGTGGGGTAACAAGTGCACTCACCCAAATGCTGCTCTGAGCTCATGGGGATGTCATCCATTTCAGCCCCCAGGTCATCAGGGCTTAGGGCCTATTTACACGCAAAGATAATCTCTTAAATGACTGAAAGATAGCTCCAGTAGTAATAGTGACCCCCATTAGCAGCTCCAGTCTTAATAGGCACCCCCATAGTGGACTTCCAACCCCCTGACGAGCACTGAACTCACTTGTGGTCCCGGTCATGCGCCAGTACTGTAATCAGTGTGACCTCTGACCTCTCCGCAGGCATCAATGTGTAGGAACTGAGGGTCCCAATAGTCACAGCCTCAGGGGACGCTGCCGCCAGGTCAGGACTGCAACAGAGATAAATGTTTGGCAGCGAAGTAGGCGGGATGTGCCTCCTGCCGCCAAGGACAGCAGGACAGTGCCCAAAATCCGGGACTATCCTGCAGAATCTGGAACGGTTGGGAGGCCTTGATATGTGTGACTGGCTCTTCTTATATGTGTGATGCTGGTGGCTCTTCTTATGTGTTATAATGGTGGCTCTTCTTATGTGTGATGTTGGTGGCTCTTCTTATCTGTGATGCTGGTGTCTCTTCTTATGTGTGATGCTGGTGGCTCTTCTTATGTGTGATGTTGGTGGCTCTTCTTATGTGTGATGTTGGTGGCTCTTCTTATGTGTGATGCTGGTGGCTCTTCTTATGTGTGATAATGGTGGCTCTTCTTATATGTGATGCTGGTGGCTCTTCTTATGTGTGATGCTGGTGGCTCTTCTTATGTGTGATAATGGTGGCTCTTCTTATATGTGATGCTGGTGGCTCTTCTTATGTGTGATGTTGGTGGCTCTTATGTGTGATGCTGGTGGCTCTTCTTATGTGTGATGTTGGTGGCTCTTCTTATGTGTGATGCTGGTGTCTCTTCTTATGTGTGATGCTGATGGTTCTTCTTATGTGTGATGTTGGTGGCTCTTCTTATGTGTGATGCTGGTGTCTCTTCTTATGTGTGATGCTGGTGGTTCTTCTTATGTGTGATGTTGGTGGCTCTTCTTATGTGTGATGCTGGTGGCTCTTCTTATGTGTGATAATGGTGGCTCTTCTTATATGTGATGCTGGTGGCTCTTCTTATATGTGTGATGCTGGTGGCTCTTCTTATGTGTTATAATGGTGGCTCTTCTTATGTGTGATGTTGGTGGCTCTTCTTATCTGTGATGCTGGTGTCTCTTCTTATGTGTGATGCTGGTGGCTCTTCTTATGTGTGATGTTGGTGGCTCTTCTTATGTGTGATGTTGGTGGCTCTTCTTATGTGTGATGCTGGTGGCTCTTCTTATGTGTGATAATGGTGGCTCTTCTTATATGTGATGCTGGTGGCTCTTCTTATGTGTGATGCTGGTGGCTCTTCTTATGTGTGATGTTGGTGGCTCTTCTTATGTGTGATGCTGGTGGCTCTTCTTATGTGTGATAATGGTGGCTCTTCTTATATGTGATGCTGGTGGCTCTTCTTATGTGTGATGTTGGTGGCTCTTATGTGTGATGCTGGTGGCTCTTCTTATGTGTGATGTTGGTGGCTCTTCTTATGTGTGATGCTGGTGTCTCTTCTTATGTGTGATGCTGGTGGTTCTTCTTATGTGTGATGTTGGTGGCTCTTCTTATGTGTGATGCTGGTGTCTCTTCTTATGTGTGATGCTGGTGGTTCTTCTTATGTGTGATGTTGGTGGCTCTTCTTATGTGTGATGCTGGTGGCTCTTCTTATGTGTGATGTTGGTGGTTCTTCTTATGTGTAATGCTGGTGGCTCTTCTTATGTGTGATGTTGGTGGCTCTTCTTATGTGTGATGCTGGTGGTTCTTCTTACGTGTAATGCTGGTGGCTCTTCTTATGTGTGATGTTGGTGGCTCTTATGTGTGATGCTGGTGGCTCTTCTTATGTGTGATAATGGTGGCTCTTCTTATGTGTGATGTCGGTGGCTCTTCTTATGTGTGATGCTGGTGGCTCTTCTTATGTGTGATGTTGGTGGCTCTTATGTGTGATGCTGGTGGCTCTTCTTATGTGTGATAATGGTGGCTCTTCTTATGTGTGATGTCGGTGGCTCTTCTTATGTGTGATGTTGGTGGCTCTTCTTATGTGTGATGTTGGTGGCTCTTCTTATGTGTGATGCTGGTGGCTCTTCTTATGTGTGATAATGGTGGCTCTTCTTATATGTGATGCTGGTGGCTCTTCTTATGTGTGATGTTGGTGGCTCTTATGTGTGATGCTGGTGGCTCTTCTTATGTGTGATGTTGGTGGCTCTTCTTATGTGTGATGCTGGTGTCTCTTCTTATGTGTGATGCTGGTGGTTCTTCTTATGTGTGATGTTGGTGGCTCTTCTTATGTGTGATGCTGGTGTCTCTTCTTATGTGTGATGCTGGTGGTTCTTCTTATGTGTGATGTTGGTGGCTCTTCTTATGTGTGATGCTGGTGGCTCTTCTTATGTGTGATGTTGGTGGTTCTTCTTATGTGTAATGCTGGTGGCTCTTCTTATGTGTGATGTTGGTGGCTCTTCTTATGTGTGATGCTGGTGGTTCTTCTTACGTGTAATGCTGGTGGCTCTTCTTATGTGTGATGTTGGTGGCTCTTATGTGTGATGCTGGTGGCTCTTCTTATGTGTGATAATGGTGGCTCTTCTTATGTGTGATGTCGGTGGCTCTTCTTATGTGTGATGCTGGTGGCTCTTCTTATGTGTGATGTTGGTGGCTCTTATGTGTGATGCTGGTGGCTCTTCTTATGTGTGATAATGGTGGCTCTTCTTATGTGTGATGCTGGTGGCTCTTCTTATGTGTGATGTTGGTGGCTCTTCTTATGTGTGATAACGGTGTCTCTTCTTATGTGTGATGTTGGTGGCTCTTCTTATGTGTGATGCTGGTGGCTCTTCTTATGTGTGATGCTGGTGGCTCTTCTTATGTGTGATGTTGGTGGCTCTTCTTATGTGTGATGTTGGTGGCTCTTCACTCCTGCAGTATTAGGCTGCTTTCACGCAGGAGGAATTAATCTGCCAGGTTCCACCGCAAGGCGCAGTTTAAGCTGCCACTGCAGAACTACACACCCAAATCCCAAAGTGCACAGGTAGCCCTGCAGATTGTTCTGCCCACGCTGCACCTCGTCGCCTGCTGCCCGTTCTCTGGGCGCTCGATGACCGATTTATAGTCCTGAAAGCAATTTTAAAAATACTATTCTGTGGATCGCAGTGGGAGACGGCTGACGCGGCAGCGCCTACTGACAGTCACCCCCATCCAGGTGCCAGGAAGCCATTAATACTCTGTAGGAAATATAAGAGCCGCAGGCTACGGGGACCGACATCCTCCGGTGTTTAATCAGCTGGAAGTCCCCGCAGCTGTCAGATGCCAACACCATCCGGGCAAACAAGACCTTCTCACATCTGCCCCGCAGCTTCCGCCTACAACGCCATGTTGGATCTGACTGTGGTGGCACCTGACCGCCCCCCTGACTTATATTAGGGGCTCTTGGTTTACATTGTTTTAGTGGCAGTAATAGCGCAGCATGCGGGACGATTCTCCCCACCAATCTGCGATGGCGCCTCCAACACGGATGTGAGAGACAGAAGGGAAGAGCCTTCTCCTCACATCACATATTCTGATATACTGGAGAACTCCAGACCTATCATGGCGGCCATGTGCGATATGAAGTGCGGAATAGAATTGTGTTATGTCTGTTGGTCTGGTTATAACAGTGTTCCCCAACTCCGGTCCTCGGGGACCCCCAACAGGTCATGTGTTCAGGATTTCCTCAGAATTGCACAAGTGATGTAATTATTGTCGGGGCCTCAGACATTGCTGCAGGTGTTCTTGCTATAGGATATCCTGAAAACATGACATTTTGGTGGTCCCTGAGGACTGGCGTTGGGGACCCCTGGGTTATAGTACTCTATGTATACAGTGTAAGAGAATTCATTGCTGAGGGCTGTCTGTGATTAACCAATCACAGGCAGTGCTCACCTGTCAATCAATGATGGCTGGGTGCTGCCCCTGATTGGTTACAGCGCTCAGCCAATCAGGGGCAGCGCTTTCTGGGGGTGGGGATTTTTCAATCCCCGGCCTCCAGAAGACGTCTGCCGGGGCCGGAGAGAAGAGCCGGATGGCTCTTCTAGGTGAATACATTTTTTACTTTTCTTTACAGCTAGAGAGGATTTTCAGGGAGGGGTTTATATTTCAAGACGTTCCCCGAAAATCATCACTGAGGTGCTTGCCTGCAACCCATTGCTTTCAATGGGGCCGCAGCAGCGCTAGCCCCATTGAAAGCAATGGAGCATCGTGGACCTCTGCCACAGCTGTGACAGAGGTTGCTTCATCCCCGCGGGGATTAAGGAATCTCCTGCCATAGCTGTCACAACTGTGTCAGGGGAGCGCGATGCACTGCCCATATTTTTAATGGAGACAGCAATTTTTCGCTCACGTGATTAAAATCGCGGCATGTCGTGATTCTCCGCGGTGAGCCTATCGTTAATATAGGTGCATCATGGAGACATTTTAGTGCTCCCCGCGCTAGAGATATTCCGTCGCGCCCGTGGACAGGCGGCCTAAGGTGAAATATGACATCCAGTCTAGACCTTGGCATCTAATCATTATTTCGACTTTAGCAGAAGCAGGATGCGAGGGTCAAGGATGCCTAAAGAGCGGATCCCGGGGGGCTCATCCTGAGAATGCAGAGAGATAATAATAATCGTTATTGATATAGCGCCAACATATTCCGCAGCGCTCGGCTTTATACGGACACAGTTGTGGAATCGGGAAGTGATGCATCCATTGAAAACACAGAAAGACTTTCTAAAAGTGTTCCAATCTTAAATAATACCCGATAACGATAACGATGTCACCGACTGTCTGGAGTTTTGCTTTTGTGCACTAAAACAGAATGCAGACAGACTTGTTTGAAGCGCAGTCATTATTCGTACGCCGATGTTGTATCACCTGTAAACCTCAAAATTTTACAAAAAAAGTATTAAAAATGAGTTCACCATATCCAAATACATTGGATTCCAAATGTGCAAGCCGATGTATAAAAAATTACAATTTTTTACTGATGAGGGACAAACACCCCGAAACAGCTGTCTGTGTATGGATTTCTGGCTTGATTTTCTATTCCCAATCATTGCTCTGCAGATCTGTATAAAGGGTCAAGCATTGATTTGCAGGAATGCTGCCACCCAATAGGTGGCGCTGCAGAGGTATTGTTCCATCTTCCTTATTTGCAACGTCTTGCTGTAACATCATGTAAATCTTGTGCTCCCCTATGTCGTTCAGGCGTAACCCGCCTGATGAAGGGGCCTCCATGACCTCGCAGCTTCACGACCTCCAACCGTCCTGGATTCTGCGGGGCAGTCCTGGATTTGGGGTGCTGTCCCAGCTCCACCCCCAGACAAGCATTTAACTCATTTGTGGTCTTGCGGCAGTGCGACCCCTGTCCTTTCTCCCAAAATTTGTGTCCCTTAGAGAGAGGTCAGCGGCCGCACTGATTATAGCAGCGATAGCCACTGCAGCAGCCAAACCGGGTCTATATGTGAGTTAAATACTTGTTGGATGCTGGAGGTTCATTATGGAGGTCACTATTACTATTAGGGCCACTTTAGGGGATCATTATTACTACTAGGACCACTAACAGGCTCACTATTACTACTAGGGTCATTAAGGGGGTCACTATTACTTCTAGGGCCACTATAGGTGATCATTATTACTTCCGGGGCAACTAACAGGATCACTATTACTACTAGGGTGCAATGGTATTGTCAGTGTCTTCTATGAGGTATGTATTTGATGTGTATTGCACCTCCGCAGCACTGAATGGTTTAACGTCTGGGTTATGTCTGAGAAATGTATCTTGTTGTATGTCACGTGACTGTGTTTTATATATATATGTTGTTGAGGATGCTGAGTCAGTCAGTCTGCAAGAGAGCTAGAGGGAGTTGACACTTGAATTTGGAGTCTGTTGGAGTCAGTCTTGCAAGCGAGCCACACAGACACTGTCTGGTCTGTGTGATCCAGGATGGAAGAGGCTGAGCGATGGTCTGAAGCCTGTCCTGGGCCCACACTACCCAGGATGTGCCAGTGCTGCTATCCGCACTGAGAGTGAAAGAGAAGAAGAAGAATGCTAGAAGAGTGAGTGATGACCGGTAGAGAGTAAGAGAGTTTGCTGGTATCAGGATCTCACAGATAACTGGGACTGTGGATTGTCTGGATTACCTCTAGAGATCCTCCCTGTCACACTATCTTCTGAGAGTGTAAAGTGTTTCTCAACTGTTACTGTTCTCTTTGTGGATCTTTGTTGGAATTAAGTAAACAGACATTACCGACCGTTCTTGGTTTGTCCAGAAAGTTATCTCTGTGCGTGGACTACTTTATTTTCACTACAAGATTCACTGCAGAGAATGGAACGGTGGCGTCACGAGTGACCACGGACTGTAAGGTAACCACTAGTTACCCCCCTTTTTTTCCTTTAACCTTCCCCAACAGTAACTTGGACGGGTCCTGAGCTACCCTCAGGGGAGGAGATGGTAGAGCCACCGTGACAGGAATCCTTTATCTACCCCGCCATCTCCTCGGCTGTGGGCCTGCTCCTAGGACGCTGCATTAAAGTTAGCCTTGGCACACTAAGCGCGACGCCACAGTTGTCCCTCTTTTCCTTGTTCACAAGTTGGGAGCGGTGAGCTTGTGATGCACTTTCTCTGGTTACTCAGGTAATACTCAGGTCTTTCTTGACACAAGGATACTTTACATCACATAGATGTATAGAGTGTATTGTGGTCCTGTCCAGCGCTCAGGTCATGCTGGGAGTTGTAGTACTTTCAGTGTGTGCGCAGGCCACATTCATTGGGAAGGTTTAATAAGGACAGGACCATTTCTTGTGCAGCATTTGCCATCGGGCTTTTGGCGTATGTTTGTAAAAATTGGCAAGATTCATCTCACCTCTGTTATAATATTAAGTGCAAATAAAAGAACGTGGCGTCTCGGCGCAGGAACTCGGGATGAATTATTAATGCTTCCTTCCTGGGTTTGATTACACAGGAGGTTCTATGGAGGAGAGCACTTTCTTCTTTATCTGTTCTGCAATATCCTGCAGCCTAATGGACACAAAGTGATGTCAGAGATATTATATAGTGATGAGAGTGAAGACCTTCCACTCCACACAGATCTGTTTACTCAGAACGGCCACTTTATTAGAGACCCCCAACTACATCGGACCTCCTTTGGCCTTCGGAACTGCAGCAAGTTCCACAGCCCAGTAATCCAACTTTTGCTGTTTTGCTAGATAAATGGAGGTTTAGCATGTGCGCTCCCTAGAGGGGGTGTCCGGTTGTAAACTATTGATAGCCTATCCTTAGGACAGATCATAAAAAGTAGATCGTCAGGTGTCCATTACCCAGGACCCCCACCAATGAGATGTTTGCTGGGCCAGTGCACTCATAAATCAAACTGATTTCTGCAGAAAGCAGACAGCTCCGTTCTTACTGTAGTGGCCAGGCTTGGTATTGCAGACATTGATATTAATGGCAACTTGTTCTGTAATACCGAGTCTGACCATTGCAGTAAAAATGGAGCTGTCTGATTCCCGCAGAAATCAGTTCAGCACACCAGTTGGCCCAGTGACAAGTTAATCAACAGAAGTCTCCAGGCACCAGACAACACCCCCCCCCCCCCCCCCCCGGTCATCCTTTAACCCCTTAAGGACGCGGCCCATTTTTTCTATTTTTTTTTTTTCCTCCCCCCTTTTAAAAAATCGTAACACCTTTATTTACCATCGACGTCGCTGTATGAGGGCTTGTTTTTTTTTGCGGGACGAGTCTTTTTTTCCAATGGTGATATTTAATTTACCATATAATGTGCTGAGAAACTTTAAAAAAATTCTAAGTGGAGTAAAGTGAAAAAAACCCGACATTCTGCCATCCTTCGGTGCGTCTTCCTTCTATGGCGCACAAACTAAATAAAAAATTACATGATAACTTTATTCTATGTGTCAGTACGATTACTATGATACCACAATTATAAAGGTTTTTTTTACGGTACTACTTATATTTTTTTTCAAAGACTACATTTTTTTCATTATTTTCTGCCGCCATCTTCTGTGCACAATAACTTTTTTTATTTTTCCATCGACACAGTTGTAAGAGGGCTCATTTTCGGCGAGACGTCCTGTAGTTTACCATTTTGGAATACATGTGACTTTTTGATTGCTTTTAAATGCTTTTTTTCTGGGGGACAGGGTGACCAAAAAAAATGCATTTCTGGTGTTCTTTATTTTTTTGGGACTTTTACAGATGAAGTGATACCAAATATGTATTTTTGTTTTATGATTTAGATTCTTTTATTAGAAATATGACAAAAGGGGGGATTTAAACGTTTATTACTTTTTTTTTTTACAGTTAGTAAAACTTTATTGATCTTATTTTTACTTTCTTTTTTAGTCCTCCTAGGGGACCACAACTAGTGATGCTTTGATCGCTTCTGCAGTATGTTGTAATGCCATAGCATTACATCATACAGCGATCTGACAGGCAGTCTAATAGGATAGCCCTGGGGCCTTACAGAAGTCCCCCGGCTGCCATGACACCCACACGGCTCCCTGTGATCTCACTGGTGAAAAGCCGTATGGGACGCCTAAACATCGTTTGGGGGATTTAAATGCTGCTGTCAGAATTGACACGGCATTTAAAGGGTTAATAGTGCCGATCAGCCACGCGGCTGATTTTAGCTATTGCCCGCGAGAGTCAGCTGTAATAAACAGCTGGCGCCTGCGCTGTATAAAGAGAGGTTGCGCAGGTAACGGTACGTCCTATAGCAGAAAGGGGTTAAAGGAGTTGTGCAGTTGTAAACAATGGACAGCCTATCCTCAAGATAGGTCATCAAGAGTAGATTGGCGAAGCATCTGATGACTGGGACCCACTTCCAATCAGCTGTTTATTAAACTGGAATGCTTATACTGAGCTGATTTCTGTAGGAAGCAGACAGCTCCGTTCTTACTGTAGTGGCTAGACTTGGTATTGCAGGCAAATTTCCCATTCCTTTCAATGGCATCTTGGGTTGTAATACAAAACCTGGCCAATACAACGAGAACAGAGCTGTCTGCTTCCTGCAGAAATAAGTTCAGTACACAAGTCCAGCGAATAGTCCATTGTCAGGGAGCCCGAGGAACACCAATCTAAGAACTGATGACTTATCCTGAGGATAGGCCAGTTATAGTTTACAACTGGACAACCCCTTTAAGGATTTGTCTGGCTTAAGAAACCCATAATCCTCTATGGTGCTATGAAATCCTGAGTTAAACTAGTGACCTGCACCTCTGAACCCCCCTGTACTAGCCAGAACCAAGCAAACCTACAAGGAGTGGCTCTTGCTTTGGAGGGCCCAGCAGGACCACTCAATACACAGAAACGCCACTGGTGCGACATCTCCCCTGTGGGGGCGCAACAGGCAAATTGAACACTTGCTGCCATGTTCCCCCAGTCTCCTACAGACGCCACATTATCACTGGAGGTCCCAGCAGCAACAGGCTTTCTACCAGCTTATCGCCCAGGGATTAGCCACTGATTGCATCCATCAGATGTGTGGGACACACGATGGGGGCTGGTTTACACGGGCATCAATTCTCAGGAAAGTTAGCTGCTAGAGATGAGCGAGCACCAAAATGCTCGGGTGCTCGTTACTCGGGACGAAATTATTGCGATGCTCGAGCGTTCGTTTCGAGTAACGAACCCCATTGAAGTCAATGGGCGACCCGAGCATTTTTGTATGGGACCTATGCTCCGCTAAGGTTTCCATTTGTGAAAATCTGGGCAATTCAAGAAAGTGATGGGAACGACACAGCAACGGATAGGGCAGGCGAGGGCCTACATGTTGGGCTGCATCTCAAGTTCCCAGGTCCCACTATTAAGCCGCAATAGCGGCAAGAGTGCCCCTGTGGACCGACAGCATGGGTGGGTGCCAGGAAGCCACCGGCAGCACATAAATATATCCCATAGCATTGCCCAACACAGCTGAGGTAGTAATGTCGTGCTTAATGCAGGTGGGCTTCGGCCCACACTGCATGCCCCAGTCAGACTGGGGTTCTTTAGAAGTGGACACATGCAGTTACAACTCCCTGTGGACCGACAGCATGGGTGGGTGCCAGGAAGCCACCGGCGGTACATAAATATATCCCATTGCATTGCCCATCACAGCTGAGGTAACGTCAGCTTTAATGCAGGTGGGCAAAAAATTAATTGGATTACACTGTAGGCGAGGGCCCCAAAAAAATTGCTGTACCAACAGTACTAATGTACCTGAGAAAAATTGGCCATGCCCAACCAAGAGGGCAGGTGAAACCCATTAATCGCTTTGGTTAATGTGGCTTAATTGGTAACTAGGCCTGTAGGCAGCCCAGTTAAAATAAAAATTGGTTCAGGTGAAAGTTTCAACGCTTTAATGAGAATTGAAACGTATAAAAATTGTTTACAAAAATTATATGACAGATCCTTGTGGGCCTAAGAAAAATTGCCCGTTCGGCGTGATTACGTGAGGTTTCAGGAGGAGCAGGAGGAGGAGGAGGAGGAATATTAGACACAGATTGATGAAGCTAAAAGGTCCCCGTTTTTGATGGTGATAGAGAACAATGCTTCCATCCGCGGGTGCAGCCTACGTATTGCTTAGGTATCGCTGCTGTCCGCTGGTGGAGAAGAGAAGTCTGGGGAAATCCAGGCTTTGTTCATCTTGATGAGTGTAAGCCTGTCGGCACTGTCGGTTGACAGGCGGGTACGCTTATCTGTGATGATTCCCCCAGCCGCACTAAACACCCTCTCCGACAAGACGCTAGCCGCAGGACAAGCAAGCACCTCCAGGGCATACAGCGCTAGTTCAGGCCACGTGTCCAGCTTCGACACCCAGTAGTTGTAGGGGGCAGAGGCGTCACCGAGGACGGTCGTGCGATCGGCTACGTACTCCCTCACCATCCTTTTACAGTGCTCCCGCCAACTCAGCCTTGACTGGGGAGCGGTGACACAGTCTTGCTGGGGAGCCAGAAAGCTGTCAAAGGCCTTAGAGAATGTTCCCCTACCTGCGCTGTACATGCTGCCTGATCTCTGCGCCTACCCTGCTACCTGGCCCTCGGAACTGCGCCTTCTGCCACTAGCGCTGTCGGATGGGAATTTTACCATCAGCTTCTCCGCCAGGGTCCTGTGGTATAGCATCACTCTCGAACCCCTTTCCTCTTCGGGTATGAGAGTGGAAAGGTTCTCCTTATACCGTGGGTCGAGCAGTGTGTACACCCAGTAATCCGTAGTGGCCAGAATGCGTGTAACGCGAGGGTCACGAGAAAGGCATCCTAACATGAAGTCAGCCATGTGTGCCAGGGTACCTGTACGCAACACATGGCTGTCCTCACTCGGAAGATCACTTTCAGGATCCTCCTCCTCCTCCTCAGGCCATACACGCTGAAAGGATGACAGGCAAGCAGCATGGGTACCCTCAGCAGTGGGTCAAGCTGTCTCTTCCCCCTCCTCCTCATTCTCCTCATGCTCCTCCTCCTCAATGTGCTGAGATATAGACAGGAGGGTGCTCTGACTATCCAGCGACATACTGTCTTCCCCCGCCTCTGTTTCCGAGCGCAAAGCATCCGCCTTTATGCTTTGCAGGGAACTTCTCAAGAGGCATAGCAGAGGAATGGTGACGCTAATGATTGCAGCATCGCCGCTCACCATCTGGGTAGACTCCTCAAAGTTTCCAAGGCCCTGCAGATGTCTGCCAACCAGGCCCACTCTTCTGTAAAGAATTGAGGAGGCTGACTCCCACTACGCCGCCCATGTTGGAGTTGGTATTCCACTATAGCTCTACGCTGCTCATAGAGTCTGGCCAACATGTGCAGCGTAGAGTTCCACCGTGTGGGCACGTCGCACAGCAGTCAGTGCACTGGCAGATTAAACCGATGTTGCAGGGTGCGCAGGGTGGCAGCGTCCGTGTGGGACTTGCGGAAATGTGCGCAGAGCCGGCGCGCCTTTACAAGCAGGTCTGACAAGCGAGGGTAGCTTTTCAGAAAGCGCTGAACCACCAAATTGAAGACGTGGGCCAGGCATGGCAAGTGCATGAGGCTGCCGAGCTGCAGAGCCGCCACCAGGTTACGCCCGTTGTCACACACGACCATGCCCGGTTGGAGGCTCAGCGGCGCAAGCCAGCGGTCGGTCTGCTGTGTCAGACCCTGCAGCAGTTCGTGGGCCGTGTGCCTCTTATCTCCTAAGCTGAGTAGTTTCAGCACGGCCTGCTGACGCTTGCCCACCGCTGTGCTGCCACGCCGCGCGACACCGACTGCTGGCGACGTGCTGATGACACATCTTGATTGCGAGACAGAGGTTGCATTGGAGGAGGAGGAGGGTGGTTTAGTGGAGGAAGCATACACCGCCGCAGATACCACCACCGAGCTGGGGCACGCAATTCTGGGGGTGGGTAGGACGTGAGCGGTCCCAGGCTCTGACTCTGTCCCAGCCTCCACTAAATTCACCCAATGTGCCGTCAGGGAGATGTAGTGGCCCTGCCCGCCTGTGCTTGTCCACGTGTCCGTAGTTAAGTGGACCGTGGCAGTAACCGCGTTGGTGAGGGCGCGTACAATGTTGCGGGAGACGTGGTCGTGCAGGGCTGGGACGGCACATCGGGAAAAGTAGTGGTGACTGGGAACTGAGTAGCGCGGGGCCGCGGCCGCCATCATACCTTTGAAAGCCTCCGTTTCCACAACCCTATACGGCAGCATCTCCAGGCTGATAAATTTGGCTATGTGCACGTTTAACGCTTGAGCGTGCGGGTGCATGGCGGCGTACTTGCGCTTGCGCTCCAACACTTGCGCTAGCGACGGCTGGACGGTGCACTGACAGACATTGGTGGATGGGGCCGAGGTCAGCGGAGTTGAGGGTGTGGGTGCAGGCCAGGAGATGGTAGTGCCTGTGTCCTCAGAGGGGGGTTGAATCTCAGTGGCAGGTCGGGGCACAGGGGGAGAGGCAGCGGTGCAAACCGGAGGCGGTGAACGGCCTTCGTCCCACCTTGTGGGGTGCTTGGCCATCATATGTCTGCGCATGCTGGTGGTGGTGAGGCTGGTGGTGGTGGCTCCCCGGCTGATCTTGGTGCGACAAAGGTTGCACACCACTGTTCGTCGGTCGTCTGCACTCTCAGTGAAAAACTGCCAGACCTTTGAGCACCTCGGCCTCTGCAGGGTGGCATGGCGCGAGGGGGCGCTTTGGGAAACAGTTGGTGGATTATTCGGTCTGGCCCTGCCTCTACCCCTGGCCACCGCACTGTCTCTTCCAACCTGCCCTGCTGCTGCACTTGCCTCCCCCTCTGAAGACCTGTCCTCAGTAGGCGTAGCAAACCAGGTGGGGTCAGTCACCTCATCGTCCTGCTGCTCTTCCTCCGAATCCTCTGTGCGCTCCTCCCTCGGACTTACTCCAATTACTACTACCTGAGTGATAGACAACTGTGTCTCATCGTCATCGTCCTCCTCACCCACTGAAAGCTCTTGAGACAGTTGCCGGAAGTCCCCAGCCTCATCCCCCGGACCCCGGGAACTTTCCAAAGGTTGGGCATCGGTCACGACAAACTCCTCCAGTGGGAGAGGATTCGGAACCACTGCTGCCCAATCTGAGCAGGGGCCCGGGAACAGTTCCTGGGAGTCTGCCTGCTCCTCAGAATGTGTCATTATAATGGAGTGAGGATGCTGGGAGAAAGGAGGAGCAACAGCCAGAGAATTCAGAGTTGCAGCACTGGACGGCGCAGAACTCTGGGTGGTCGATAGATTGCTGGATGCACTTTCTGCCATCCATGACAGGACCTGCTCACACTGCTCATTTTCTAATAAAGGTCTACCGCGTGGACCCATTAATTGTGAGATGAATGTGGGGACGCCAGAAACGTGCCTATCTCCTAATCCCGCAGCAGTCGGCTGCGATACACCTGGATCAGGAGCTCGGCCTGTGCCCACACCCTGACTTGGGCCTCCGCGTCCTCGCCCGCGTCCACGTCCTCTAGGCCTACCCCTACCCCTCAGCATGCTGTATTACCAGTAGTGCAGAAACAGAACGCTGTAATTAAATGTGCCGCTTATTGGCCTGTGGTTGGAGGCTGACTTCCCTTACGGAACGCACAGCAGAGCCAGGAAACAATTTTGCGCACGCCTGTAGTGAGACGTAGGTGCGTATGACTGAGCTAGTGGAATTCTATTTTTTTTAAATGCTGAGCTGATACAGCAGACAGATACTGTAGGCAGCGTATAATATTATGTATACTGTTTCCCTCTGGCGGGATGACGGCGGTGATGTAAAAGAGACAGCAGACCCAGGAAACAATTTTGCGCAAGCCTGCTGTAACGCTTAGCTGCGTAATAATTAGGACTACTACCCCCAGCAGACAGATACTGTAGGCAGCGTATAATATTATGTATACTGTTTCCCTCTGGCGGGATGACGGCGGTGATGTAACAGAGACAGCAGACTCAGGAAACAATTTTGCGCGAGCCTGCTGTAACGCTTAGCTGCGTATTAATTAGGACTACTACCCCCAGCAGACAGATACTGTAGGCAGCGTATAATATTATGTATACTGTTTCCCTCTGGCGGGATGACGGCGGTGATGTAACAGAGACAGCAGACCCAGGAAACAATTTTGCGCAAGCCTGCTGAAACGCTTAGCTGCGTATTAATTAGGACTACTACCCCCAGCAGACAGATACTGTAGGCAGCGTATAATATTATGTATACTGTTTCCCTCTGGCGGGATGACGGCGGTGATGTAACTGAGACAGCAGAGCCAGGAAACAATTTTGCGCAAGCCTGCTGTAACGCTTAGCTGCGTATTAATTAGGACTACTACCCCCAGCAGACAGATACTGTAGGCAGCGTATAATATTATGTATACTGTTTCCGTCTGGCGGGATGACGGTGATCATGTAACAGAGACAGCAGAGCCAGGAAACAATTTTGCGCAAGCCTGCTGAAACGCTTAGCTGCGTATTAATTAGGACTACTATCCCCAGCAGACAGATACTGTAGGCAGCGTATAATATTATGTATACTGTTTACCTCTGCCGGGATGACGGCGGTGATGTAACGGAGACAGCAGAGCCAGGAAACAATTTTGCACAAGCCTGCTGTAACGCTTAGCTGCGTATTAATTAGGACTACTACCCCCAGCAGACACGCAGTAAACTGAAGATGGTCACAGGCAGCCCAAATATAGTATTTTTCCCCAATTTTTTTGAAAAAGCCCACTGCCTATATAGCCTGTATATCTCTTTCCCTGCCTCACCAGTACTGGCCCTATACTCTATACAATGACTGCAGACTGAGGACGCAATGCTCTGCACGCCCGATATACAAAAAAAAAATTGTGCAACACTGCAAAAAGCAGCCTCCACAGTACTGCACACGGTTAGATGTGGCCCTAAGAAGGACCGTTGGGGTTCTTGAAGCCTAAAATAACTCCTAACGCTCTCCCTATAGCAGCTCCGGCACCAGCAGCACTTTCCCTGATCTATGTCAGAATGCATCTGTGGCGAGCCGCGGGAGGGGCCGATTTATATACTCGGGTGACACCTGATCTCCCCAGCCACTCACAGCAGGGGGGTGGTATAGGGCTTGAACGTCACAGGGGGAAGTTGTAATGCCTTCCCTGTCTTTCTATTGGCCAGAAAAGCACGCTAACGTCTCAGAGATGAAAGTGAAAGTAACCCGAACATCGCGTGGTGCTCGTCACGAGTAACGAGCATCTCGAACACCCTAATACTCGAACGAGTATCAAGCTCAGACGAGTACGTTCGCTCATCTCTATTAGCTGCGCTAAAAAATCACGACTAACTGTGCCGAAAAATGAATGAATGAATGAATAAATGAATGAATGAAGAATAGCCGCGATCCTTACAATTTTATCGTCCTTTCGCACAGCTGGCTGCGGTTATTTCACCGCAGCCCTAAAATCCTTCGGTCGCAGGAATGACTTTAATGACTTCTAAGTGCCTGAACTAGAGGCACCATCAGTGTTTGGCCGCACTCGCCACTGCTAAACTCCCCCCTCCCTTTTCTGACGGCTCCCATAAACACCAGTAGAAGTCTATGGAGCCTACTGCGTTGGACCGTCGGCAGATAGGACATGTCCTACCTTTTAGTGCAGCAAGAAATTTCGTAATTGAAATAATGCGCTTATATTGTATCCTTTACGGTGTAATTTATTTTGGCGCATCAAAAAATCCTTTATCTGAAGGAATCCATAGGAAACCATTGCTGCTAATAGACGCGATTTTTTGGGGGCGCTTAGATAGTTTTAAAATAAGGTTTGTGTGAATGAGGCCTGAAGGAGCAGATCTGATTGTGCTTCATGTCGTTTCCATAAACTTTACCTGTGGAATATCTGCGCTCCTCTGCATCATAAATAGTTTTCTTTGTGAATAAGGGTTCTTACCATCACGCCCTGTTACTCAGCGCTCGTCAACCACCTGACTGATAATGTGTAATCCTACTGTCACCAGATCGTGGGGGAGGATTAACCCTCTCCATGCCTTTATCATGCAGCAAACTCCATGCTCAGACATACGATATAAGAGCTGAGCTGTAGATGACAGCAAGTAACAGCATGCAGTAACCGGCAGCCAACAGCGAGTAGTCACCGCGTATTGTCCAGGGATTTACATGGTTTGCTTTTTAAAATTAGACAAAAACGACCAAAAAAATTTCCAGAGCTGTATAATAAAGAACTACAGAGCCCTAAATATAAGACAAGATATCCAATGTCCTTGTCGTCTTATCTCAGTACAGAACACATTTTCTTCATCTTGAAAAGAACCATAGTGGAAATCAGCTCCACCTCTCCTGATAACATTGATCTCCTATAGAGATGAGCGAGCATTGTCCTTAGCGAGTATCTCCCCGCTCGGAAGAAAAGGTTCGGCTCCCCTCCGTTTCTCCCTGCTCTCCCCCGCAGTTCCCTGCCTGCCGCCGGCAGCCGAATCTTTTCTTCTGAGCAGGCAGGTACTCGCTAAGGGCAATGCACGATCGAGTAATTGCCCTTAGCAAGTATGCTTGTGCATCTCTAATCTCCTACATGCAAGAATATAACTATAATAATACAGCCCCTGTATATAAGAATAAAACTACTACAATACTGCCTCCTATGTAGAAGAATATAACTACTATAATACTGCCCCTTATGTACAAGAATATAACCACTATAATACTGCTCCTATGTACAAGAATATAACTACTATAATACTGCCCCCTATGTACAAGAATATAACTACTATAATACTGCTTCTATGTACAAGAATATAACTACTATAATACTGCTCGTATGTACAAGCATATAACTACTATAATACTGCCTCCTATGTACAAGAATATAACTACTATAATACTGCCCCCTATGTACCAGAATATAACCACTATAATACTGCCCGCTATGTACAAGAATATAACTACTATAACACTGCCCCCTATGTACAAGAATATACCTACTATAATACTGCCTCCTATGTACAAGAATATAGCTACTATAATACTGCTCCTATGTACAAGAATATAACTACTATAATATTGCCCCCTATATACAAGAATATAACTACTATAATACTGCCTCCTATATACAAGAATATAACTACTATAATACTACCCCCTGTGTACAAGAATATAACTACTATAATACTGCTCCTATGTACAAGAATATAACTACTATAATACTGCCTCCAATGTACAAGAATATAACTACTATAATACTGCTCCCTATGTACCAGAATATAACTACTATAATACTGCTCCTATGTACCAGAATATAACTACTATAATACTGCCTCCTATGTACCAGAATATAACTACTATAATACTGCTCCTATGTACAAGAATATAACTACTATAATACTGCCCCCTATGTACAAGAATATAACTACTATAATACTGCTCCCTATGTACAAGAATATAACCACTATAATACTGCTCCTATGTACAAGAATATAACTACTATAATACTGCCCCCTATGTACAAGAATATAACTACTATAATACTGCTCCTATGTACAAGAATATAACTACTATAATACTGCCTCCTATGTACAAGAATATAACTACTATAATACTGCTCCTATGTACAAGAATATAACTACTATAATACTGCCTCCTATGTACAAGAATATAACTACTATAATACTGCCTCCTATGTACAAGAATATAACTACTATAATACTGCTCCCTATGTACAAGAATATAACTACTATAACACTGTCCCCTATGTACAAGAATATAACTACTATAATAGTGCCCCTATGTACAAGAATATAACTACTATAACACTGTCCCCTATGTACAAGAATATAACTACTATAATAGTGCCCCTATGTACAAGAATATAACTACTATAATACTGCCTCCCTATGTACAAGAATATAACTACTATAATACTGCCCCCTATGTACAAGAATATAACTACTATAATACTGCCTCCTATGTACAAGAATATAACTACTATAATACTGCCTCCTATGTACAAGAATATAACTACTATAATACTGCCTCCTATGTACACGAATATAACTACTATAATACTGCCCTCTATGTACACGAATATAACTACTATAATACTGCCCTCTATGTACACGAATATAACTACTATAATACTGCCCTCTATGTACAAGAATATAACTACTATAATACTGCCTCCTATGTACAAGAATATAACTACTATAATACTGCCCTCTATGTACTAGAATATAACTACTATAATACTGCCTCCTATGTACAAGAATATAACTACTATAATATGTCCCTCTATGTACAAGAATATAACTACTATAATACTGCTCCCTATATACAAGAATATAACTACTATAATACTGCCCCCTATGTACAAGAATATAACTACTATAATACTGCCCCTATGTACAAGAATATAACTACTATAATACTGCTCCTATGTACCAGAATATAACTACTATAATACTGTCTCCTATGTACAAGAATATAACTACTATAATACTGCCCCCTATGGACAAGAATATAACTACTATAATACTGCTCCCATGTACAAGAATATAACTACTATAATACTGCTCCTATGTACAAGAATATAACTACTATAATACTGCCCCCTATGTACAAGAATATAACTACTATAATACTGCCCCCTATGTACAAGAATATAACTACTATAATACTGCCCCCTATGTACAAGAATATAACTACTATAATACTGCCCCCTATGTACAAGAATATAACTACTATAATACTGCCCCCTATGTACAAGAATATAACTACTATAATACTGCCCCCTATGTACAAGAATATAACTACTATAATACTGCCTCCTATGTACAAGAATATAACTACTATAATACTGCCCCCTATGTACAAGAATATAACTACTATAATACTGCCCCCTATGTACAAGAATATAACTACTATAATACTGCTCCTGTGTACAAGAATATAACTACTATAATACTGCCCCTATGTACAAGAATATAACTACTATAATACTACCTCCTATGTACAAGAATATAACTACTATAATACGGCTCCTTTGTACAAGAATATAACTGCCATGTTACTGCCTCCTATGTACAAGAATATAACTACTATAATACTGCCCCCTATGTTCAAGAATATAACTACTATAATACTGCCCCCTATGTACAAGAATATAACTACTATAATACTGCCCCCTATGTACAAGAATATAACTACTATAATACTGCCTCCTATGTACAAGAATATAACTACTATAATACTGCCCCTATGTACAAGAATATAACTACTATAATACTGCCCCCTATGTACAAGAATATAACTACTATAATACTGCCCCTTATGTATAAGAATATAACTACTATAATACTGCCCCCTATGTACAAGAATATAACTACTATAATACTGCCCCTTATGTATAAGAACATAACTACTATAATACTGCCCCCTATGTACAAGAATATAACTACTATAATACTGCCCCCTATGTACAAGAATATAACTACTATAATACTGCCCCTATGTACAAGAATATAACTACTATAATACTGCCCCCTATGTACAAGAATATAACTACTATAATACTGCCCCTTATGTATAAGAATATAACTACTATAATACTACTCCTATGTACAAGAATATAACTACTATAATACTGCCCCCTATGTACAAGAATATAACTACTATAATAGTGCCCCCTATGTACAAGAATATAACTACTATAATACTGCCCCTATGTACAAGAATATAACTACTATAATACTGCCCCCTATGTACAAGAATATAACTACTATAATACTGCCCCTTATGTATAAGAATATAACTACTATAATACTGCCCCTATGTACAAGAATATAACTACTATAATACTGCCCCCATGTACAAGAATATAACTACTATAATACTGCCTCCTATGTACAAGAATATACCTACTATAATACTGCCCCTATGTACAAGAATATAACTACTATAATACTGCCCCCTATGTACAAGAATATAACTACTATAATACTGCCCCCTATGTACAAGAATATAACTACTATAATACTGCCCCCTATGTACAAGAATATAACTACTATAATACTGCCCCTATGTACAAGAATATAACTACTATAATACTGCCCCTTATGTATAAGAATATAACTACTATAATACTACTCCTATGTACAAGAATATAACTACTATAATACTGCCCCCTATGTACAAGAATATAACTACTATAATACTGTCCCCTATGTACAAGAATATAACTACTATAATACTGCCCCTTATGTATAAGAATATAACTACTATAATACTGCCCCCTATGTTCAAGAATATAACTACTATAATACTGCCCCTTATGCATAAGAATATAACTACTATAATACTACTCCTATGTACAAGAATATAACTACTATAATACTGCCCCCTATGTACAAGAATATAACTACTATAATACTGCTCCCTATGTACAAGAATATAACTACTATAATACTGCCCCTTATGTATAAGAATATAACTACTATAATACTGCCCCCTATGTACAAGAATATAACTACTATAATACTACTCCTATGTACAAGAATATAACTACTATAATACTGCACCCTATGTATAAGAATATAACTACTATAATACTACTCCTATGTACAAGAATATAACTACTATAATACTGCACCCTATGTATAAGAATATAACTACTATAATACTACTCCTATGTACAAGAATATAACTACTATAATACTGCCCCCTATGTACAAGAATATAACTACTATAATACTGCCCCTTATGTATAAGAATATAACTACTATAATACTACTCCTATGTACAAGAATATAACTACTATAATACTGCCCCCTATGTACAAGAATATAACTACTATAATACTGCCTCCTATGTACAAGAATATAACTACTATAATACTGCCCCCTATGTACAAGAATATAACTGCTATAATACTGCCCCCTATGTACAGAAATATAACTACTATAATACTGCCCCCTATGTACAAGAATATAACTACTATAATACTGCCCCCTATGTACAAGAATATAACTACTATAATACTGCCCCCTATGTACAAGAATATAACTACTATAATACTGCCCCCTATGTACAAGAATATAACTACTATAATACTGCCCCTTATGTATAAGAATATAACTACTATAATACTGCCTCCTATGTACAAGAATATAACTACTATAATACTGCCCCCTATGTACAAGAATATAACTGCTATAATACTGCCCCCTATGTACAGAAATATAACTACTATAATACTTCCCCCTATGTACAAGAATATAACTACTATAATACTGCCCCCTATGTACAAGAATATAACTACTATAATACTGCCCCCTATGTACAAGAATATAACTACTATAATACTGCCTCCTATGTACAAGAATATAACTACTATAATACTGCCCCCTATGTACAAGAATATAACTACTATAATACTGCCCCCTATGTACAAGAATATAACTACTATAATACTGCCCCCTATGTACAAGAATATAACTACTATAATACTGCTCCTATGTACAAGAATATAACTACTATAATACTGCCTCCTATGTACAAGAATATAACTACTATAATAGTGGCCCCTTATGTATAAGAATATAACTACTATAATACTACTCCTATGTACAAGAATATAACTACTATAATACTGCCCCCTATGTACAAGAATATAACTGCTATAATACTGCCCCTTATGTATAAGAACATAACTACTATAATACTGCCCCCTATGTACAAGAATATAACTACTATAATACTGCCCCCTATGTACAAGAATATAACTACTATAATACTGCCCCTATGTACAAGAATATAACTACTATAATACTGCCCCCTATGTACAAGAATATAACTACTATAATACTGCCCCTTATGTATAAGAATATAACTACTATAATACTACTCCTATGTACAAGAATATAACTACTATAATACTGCCCCCTATGTACAAGAATATAACTACTATAATAGTGCCCCCTATGTACAAGAATATAACTACTATAATACTGCCCCTATGTACAAGAATATAACTACTATAATACTGCCCCCTATGTACAAGAATATAACTACTATAATACTGCCCCTTATGTATAAGAATATAACTACTATAATACTGCCCCTATGTACAAGAATATAACTACTATAATACTGCCCCCATGTACAAGAATATAACTACTATAATACTGCCTCCTATGTACAAGAATATACCTACTATAATACTGCCCCTATGTACAAGAATATAACTACTATAATACTGCCCCCTATGTACAAGAATATAACTACTATAATACTGCCCCCTATGTACAAGAATATAACTACTATAATACTGCCCCCTATGTACAAGAATATAACTACTATAATACTGCCCCTATGTACAAGAATATAACTACTATAATACTGCCCCTTATGTATAAGAATATAACTACTATAATACTACTCCTATGTACAAGAATATAACTACTATAATACTGCCCCCTATGTACAAGAATATAACTACTATAATACTGTCCCCTATGTACAAGAATATAACTACTATAATACTGCCCCTTATGTATAAGAATATAACTACTATAATACTGCCCCCTATGTTCAAGAATATAACTACTATAATACTGCCCCTTATGCATAAGAATATAACTACTATAATACTACTCCTATGTACAAGAATATAACTACTATAATACTGCCCCCTATGTACAAGAATATAACTACTATAATACTGCTCCCTATGTACAAGAATATAACTACTATAATACTGCCCCTTATGTATAAGAATATAACTACTATAATACTGCCCCCTATGTACAAGAATATAACTACTATAATACTACTCCTATGTACAAGAATATAACTACTATAATACTGCACCCTATGTATAAGAATATAACTACTATAATACTACTCCTATGTACAAGAATATAACTACTATAATACTGCACCCTATGTATAAGAATATAACTACTATAATACTACTCCTATGTACAAGAATATAACTACTATAATACTGCCCCCTATGTACAAGAATATAACTACTATAATACTGCCCCTTATGTATAAGAATATAACTACTATAATACTACTCCTATGTACAAGAATATAACTACTATAATACTGCCCCCTATGTACAAGAATATAACTACTATAATACTGCCTCCTATGTACAAGAATATAACTACTATAATACTGCCCCCTATGTACAAGAATATAACTGCTATAATACTGCCCCCTATGTACAGAAATATAACTACTATAATACTGCCCCCTATGTACAAGAATATAACTACTATAATACTGCCCCCTATGTACAAGAATATAACTACTATAATACTGCCCCCTATGTACAAGAATATAACTACTATAATACTGCCCCCTATGTACAAGAATATAACTACTATAATACTGCCCCTTATGTATAAGAATATAACTACTATAATACTGCCTCCTATGTACAAGAATATAACTACTATAATACTGCCCCCTATGTACAAGAATATAACTGCTATAATACTGCCCCCTATGTACAGAAATATAACTACTATAATACTTCCCCCTATGTACAAGAATATAACTACTATAATACTGCCCCCTATGTACAAGAATATAACTACTATAATACTGCCCCCTATGTACAAGAATATAACTACTATAATACTGCCTCCTATGTACAAGAATATAACTACTATAATACTGCCCCCTATGTACAAGAATATAACTACTATAATACTGCCCCTATGTACAAGAATATAACTACTATAATACTGCCCCCTATGTACAAGAATATAACTACTATAATACTGCTCCTATGTACAAGAATATAACTACTATAATACTGCCTCCTATGTACAAGAATATAACTACTATAATAGTGGCCCCTTATGTATAAGAATATAACTACTATAATACTACTCCTATGTACAAGAATATAACTACTATAATACTGCCCCCTATGTACAAGAATATAACTGCTATAATACTGCCCCCTATGTACAGAAATATAACTACTATAATACTGCCCCCTATGTACAAGAATATAACTACTATAATACTGCCCCCTATGTACAAGAATATAACTACTATAATACTGCCCCCTATGTACAAGAATATAACTACTATAATACTGCTCCTATGTACAAGAATATAACTACTATAATACTGCCTCCTATGTACAAGAATATAACTACTATAATAGTGGCCCCTTATGTATAAGAATATAACTACTATAATACTGCCCCCTATGTACAAGAATATAACTACTATAATACAGCCCACTATGTACAAGAATATAACTACTATAATACTGCCCCCTATGTACAAGAATATAACTACTATAATACTGCTCTCTATGTACAAGAATATAACTACTATAATACTGCCCCCTATGTACAAGAATATAACTACTATAATACTGCCCCCTATGTACAAGAATATAACTACTATAATACTACTCCTATGTACAAGAATATAACTACTATAATACTGCCCCCTATGTACAAGAATATAACTACTATAGTCTTTCTTCTATCTGGTTGCATTTAGTCTGTATCGTCATCATGTATATTAGGTGTGATGGCCACACCTGTCTTGGTAATAGTGAGTGCAGGAATAAAAATGCACGGGAAGTGTTAATGTCAGTATAGAGGAAGGAGTAGCGGTATTACACGTTGTGTGAAGATTAGTAATCACACATGATATAATTGTACGCATCCAAATTAAACACTGCAAATTTATACAATGTGAATACAATTAGAGACAATCGCAGAAAGTCGGATCCATGATATGAACGGTCCCACCGCAGTGCACAGACGGCGATGTCATGGAAGACTCCCATGAATAGCAGCATTTCCCCGTCAGTCTGCAGTAATTAGCAGGTAATAACTGTCACATGATTCATGGAGAGAATGAATAAACCAAAGCAAACAGACAATGTGCAGCTGCTCTAAATATAAATGTGGTGAACTGGAGGAAACGCAGAAGACACTATTCCGTGATCCCGACACCGCGGCTCTCAGGGTCATGTGATCCTGGCACCACGGCTCTCAGGGTCATGTGATCCCAGCACTGCGGCTCTCAGGGTCATGTGATACTGGCACTGTGGCTCTCAGGGTCATCTTATCCCGGAACAGCGGCTCTCAGGGTCATGTGATCCCGACACCGCGGCTCTCAGGGTCATGTGATCCCTTCTCCATTTTCTCCTTTTCATCATATTGGGTTTTACCTAGTTATGTGCTGCCACCATAGCTCCTCCAGGCATGCCTGCTGTCTTGGGGTTATATGTGACTTTGATCTTTCCTTCACTCCCCATATTCGCTCACATCTCCTGCACCTCCAAACATCTCCCAAATCTGCCCTTTCCTCACTGTGGAGATATCAAAACTCTTATCGTCGCCCTGATTCATTCCCGTCCTGATTACTGCAACTCCTACCTCCAATCCATCCTAAATGCAGCAGCCAGGCTAAAGTCTTTGTCAAGCCGCTGCACTAATGCCAACACCCTGTGCCAGTCAGTTTACCAACACCTCCAGTCTGTTCCAGTTGCAGCTCCGCGAGCACTACCCTGTGCCAGTCACAGCACGGATGGATCCACCCTGTGTCAGTCGGTACTGTTGTACCTTGTCTCCACCACAAGTATGAGTGGAGACCTAGTGATGGGCTGCATCCGCCCAGTGTACACCCACAAACTAGTGATTGGCTGCCTGCAGCAAGGTCCTAGCAGCGTAGGGACTGAGGTTCGCCTTGCATGCAGGGATAGGGTTAGTTAAACTGTTAGCTGTTTATACCTAATAATGTAAGCATAATATTACACTAACCCTAACCCTCCATTCAAGGTGACCCATCCACGGTAGCCTACCATCATCTCAGGCGACAGGTCTGGTCCCAGCTCCAGCGGCCGCAGGGGTAACCAGAGAGCACATGGCTGTGCGGCAGGGAGAGGAGCGTGCACCATACTAGCAGCAGGCCCGGAGGCAGGGAGACCAGTAGAGGAGATGACAGTCTGTCGGGGACAGGAGCAGAGACCCCCAGTGACAGCACTCCCGGCTGCAGCGGCCGCAGGGGGAACGGGAGGCCAGATGGCAGTGCGGCGGGGAGAGGAACATCGAGCTGAGTGACAGCGGTCTCGGCTATTGCAGCAGCCAGAGGTATGAGTTCAGCATCAGGAGGGTAACAAGCTGGCCCCGCTGTCAGTGTTCCCACTGCTGTTGCCACAACACGTCACCTCTAAGTCTCCTCCCTGCTGCAGTACTAGCCAATCGGCAGCTAGGGGCCTGACAGGGGGCCTTCACTCTGCCAAAGTCTGGTCAGCCCCTGGCTTCCGGTGTAGACATAATACAACAGTACCGTGACAGTCACTGCATCAACACATCTACCATGTGCCAGTCACTGCACCAATGCCTCCACCCTGTGCCATTTGCAGCTCCGATAGCTAAAATTTGTCCCAGTCGCTGCCCAAATGGCTAAACCTTGTGCCAGTCACTGCACCGATGGCTCCACTGCACCAACACCTCAACCCTGTTCCAGTCACTGCACGGATCACTCTATCATTTCCTAATCACTGCACTGATCACTTTAACCTTGTCCCAGTCACTGCACCAATGCCTCCACCCTGTGCCAGTCACTGTAACTGTGCCTCCACCCTGTGCCAGTCACTGTAACTGTGCCTCCACCCTGTGCCAGTTGCCTGCACTGACATCACTGCCCCATGCCAGTTGCTACATTGGCACCCCCATCCACTATAGAATACAATTTACACTCTTCAGTCTCATCCATAAGGCTCTCCAAATGCTGCACCCCCTTCCCCCTATATCCTCATAGACTGTAAGCTCTTGTGTCTCCCTATTTCCTCATAGACTGTAAGCTCTTTTGCCCCCCTATTTCCTCATAGACTGTAAGCTCTTGTGTCCCCCCTATTTCCTCCTAGACTGTAAGCTCTTGTGTCTCCCTATTTCCCCATAGACTGTAAGCTCTTTTGCCCCCCTATTTCCTCATAGACTGTAAGCTCTTGTGTCCCCCTATTCCCTCATAGACTGTAAGCTCTTGTGTCCCCCTATTTCCTCATAGACTGTAAGCTCTTGTGTCTCCCTATTTCCCCATAGACTGTAAGCTCTTCTGCCCCCCTATTTCCTCATAGACTGTAAGCTCTTGTGTCTCCCTATTTCCTCATAGACTGTAAGCTCTTGTGTCCTCCCTGTTCCCTCATAGACTGTAAGCTCTTGTGTCTCCATATTCCCTCATAGACTGTAAGCTCTTGTGTCTCCCTTATTTCCTCATAGACTGTAAGCTCTTGTGTCCCCCTATTTCCTCATAGACTGTAAGCTCTTGTGTCTCCCTATTTCCTCATAGACTGTAAGCTCTTTTGCCCCCCTATTTCCTCATAGACTGTAAGCTCTTGTGTCCCCCCTATTTCCTCATAGACTGTAAGCTCTTGTGTCCCCCCTATTTCCTCCTAGACTGTAAGCTCTTGTCTCCCCCTATTTCCCCATAGACTGTAAGCTCTTTTGCCCCCCTATTTCCTCATAGACTGTAAGCTCTTGTGCTCCCCCCTATTCCCTCATAGACTGTAAGCTCTTGTGTCCCCCTATTTCCTCATAGACTGTAAGCTCTTGTGTCTCCCTATTTCCTCATAGACTGTAAGCTCTTGTGTCCCCCCTATTTCCTCCTAGACTGTAAGCTCTTGTCTCCCCCTATTTCCCCATAGACTGTAAGCTCTTGTGTCCCCCCTATTTCCTCATAGACTGTAAGCTCTTGTGTCCCCCCTATTCCCTCCTAGACTGTAAGCTCTTGTGTCCCCTATTCCTTCATAGACTGTAAGCTCTTGTGTCCCCCTATTTCCTCCTAGACTGTAAGCTCTTGTGTCTCCCCTATTCCCTCATAGACTGTAAGCTCTTGTGTCCCCCTATTTCCTCATAGACTGTAAGCTCTTGTGTCCCCCTATTTCCTCATAGACTGTAAGCTCTTGTGTCCCCCTATTTCCTCATAGACTGTAAGCTCTTGTGTCTCCCTATCTCCTCATAGACTGTAAGCTCTTGTGTCCCCCTATTTCCTCATAGACTGTAAGCTCTTGTGTCTCCCTATCTCCTCATAGACTGTAAGCTCTTGTGTCTCCCTATCTCCTCATAGACTGTAAGCTCTTGTGTCCCCCTATTTCCTCATAGACTGTAAGCTCTTGTGTCTCCCTATCTCCTCATAGACTGTAAGCTCTTGTGTCCCCCTATTTCCTTATAGACTGTAAGCTCTTGTGCTCCCCCCTATTCCCTCATAGACTGTAAGCTCTTGTGTCCCTCCTATTTCCTCATAGACTGTAAGCTCTTGTGTCCCCCTATTCCCTCATAGACTGTAAGCTCTTGTGTCCCTCCTATTTCCTCATAGACTGTAAGCTCGTGTCCCTCCTATTTCCTCATAGATTGTAAACTCTTGTGCCCCCCTATTTTCTCATAGACTCTAAGCTCTTGTGTCCCTCTATTTCCTCATAGACTGTAAGCTCTTGTGTCCCTCCTATTTCCTCATAGACTGTAAGCTCTTGTGTCCCCCCTATTTCCTCATAGACTGTAAGTTCGTGTCTCCCTATTTCCTCATAGATTGTAAGCTCTTGTGTCTCCTATTTCCTCATAGACTGTAAGCTCTTGTGTCCCTCTATTTCCTCATAGATTGTAAGCTCTTGTGCCCCCTATATCCTCCTAGACTGTAAGCTCTTGTGTCCTCCTATTTCCTCCTAGACTGTAAGCTATTGTGTCCCTCCTATTTCCTCATAGACTGTAAGCTCTTGTGTCACCTATTTCCTCATAGACTGTAAGCTCTTGTGTCCCCTTATTTCCTCATAGACTGTAAGCTCTTGTGTCCCTCTATTTCCTCATAGACTGTAAGCTCTTGTGTCCCTCTATTTCCTCATAGATTGTAAGCTCTTGTGTCCTCCTATTTCCTCCTAGACTGTAAGCTATTGTGTCCCTCCTATTTCCTCCTAGACTGTAAGCTCTTGTGTCCCCCTATATCCTCCTAGACTGTAAGCTCTTGTGTCCTCCTATTTCCTCCTAGACTGTAAGCTATTGTGTCCCTCCTATTTCCTCATAGACTGTAAGCTCTTGTGTCACCTATTTCCTCATAGACTGTAAGCTCTTGTGTCCTCCTATTTCCTCATAGACTGTAAGCTCTTGTGTCCTCCTATTTCCTCCTCATAGACTGTAAGCTCTTGTGTCCCCCTATTTCCTCATAGACTGTAAGCTCTTGTGTCCCCCTATTTCCTCATAGACTGTAAACTCTTCTGTCCCCCTATTCCCTCATAGACTGTAAGCTCTTGTGTCCCCCTATTCCCTCATAGACTGTAAGCTCTTGTGTCCCCCTATTTCCTCATAGATTGTAAGCTCTTGTGTCCCCCTATTTCCTCATAGACTGTAAGCTCTTGTGTCCCCCTATTTCCTCATAGACTGTAAGCTCTTGTGTCTCCATATTCCCTCATAGACTGTAAGCTCTTGTGTCCCCCGAATTTCCTCATAGACTGTAAGCTCTTGTGTCCTCCCTATTTCCTCATAGACTGTAAGCTCTTGTGTCCCCCTATTTCCTCATAGACTGTAAACTCTTCTGTCCCCCTATTCCCTCATAGACTGTAAGCTCTTGTGTCCCCCTATTCCCTCATAGACTGTAAGCTCTTGTGTCCCCCTATTTCCTCATAGATTGTAAGCTCTTGTGTCCCCCTATTTCCTCATAGACTGTAAGCTCTTGTGTCCCCCTATTTCCTCATAGACTGTAAGCTCTTGTGTCTCCATATTCCCTCATAGACTGTAAGCTCTTGTGTCCCCCGAATTTCCTCATAGACTGTAAGCTCTTGTGTCCTCCCTATTTCCTCCTAGACTGTAAGCTCTTTTGCCCCCCTATTTCCTCATAGACTGTAAGCTCTTATGTCTCCCTATCTCCTCATAGACTGTAAGCTCTTGTGTCCCCCTATTCCCTCATAGACTGTAAGCTCTTGTGTCCCCTATTTCCTCATAGATTCTAAACTCTTGTGTGCCTCTATATCCTCATAGACTGTAAGCTCTTGTGTCCCCCTATATCCTCATAGACTGTAAGCTCTTGTGTCCCTCCTATTTCCTTATAGACTGTAAGCTCTTGTGTCCTCCCTGTTCCCTCATAGACTGTAAGCTCTTGTGTCCCTCCTATTTCCTTATAGACTGTAAGCTCTTGTGTCCCCCTATTCCCTCATAGACTGTAAGCTCTTGTGTCCCCCTATTTCCTCATAGACTGTAAGCTCTTGTGTCCCCCTATTTCCTCATAGATTCTAAACTCTTGTGTCCCCCTATATCCTCATAGACTGTAAGCTCTTGTGTCCCCCTATATCCTCATAGACTGTAAGCTCTTGTGTCCCTCCTATTTCCTCATAGACTGTAAGCTCTTGTGTCCTCCCTATTTCCTCATAGACTGTAAGCTCTTGTGTCCCCCTATATCCTCATAGACTGTAAGCTCTTGTGTCCCTCCTATTTCCTCATAGACTGTAAGCTCTTGTGTCTCCATATTTCCTCATAGACTGTAAGCTCTTGTGTCCCCAGTATTTCCTCATAGACTGTAAGCTCTTGTGTCCTCCCTATTGCCTCATAGACTGTAAGCTCTTGTGTTCCCCCTATTCCCTCATAGACTGTAAGCTCTTGTGTCCCCCTATTTCCTCATAGACTGTAAGCTCTTGTGCCCCCTATTCCCTCATAGATTGTAAGCTTGTGTCCCCCCTATTTCCTCATAGACTGTAAGCTCTTGTGCCCCCTATTCCCTCATAGATTGTAAGCTTGTGTCCCCCCTATTTCCTCATAGACTGTAAGCTCTTGTGTCCCTCCTATTTCCTCATAGACTGTAAGCTCTTGTGCCCCCTATTCCCTCATAGACTGTAAGCTCTTGTGTCCTCCCTATTTCCTCATAGACTGTAAGCTCTTGTGTCCTCCTATATCCTCATAGACTGTAAGCTCTTGTGCCCCCTATTCCCTCATAGACTGTAAGCTCTTGTGTCCTCCCTATTTCCTCATAGACTGTAAGCTCTTGTGTCCCCCTATTCCCTCATAGACTGTAAGCTCTTGTGCCCCCTATTCCCTCATAGACTGTAAGCTCTTGTGTCCTCCCTATTTCCTCATAGACTGTAAGCTCTTGTGTCCCCCTATCTCCTCATAGACTGTAAGCTCTTGTGTCCCTCCTATTTCCTCATAGACTGTAAGCTCTTGTGTCCCCCTATCTCCTCATAGACTGTAAGCTCTTGTGTCCTCCCTATTCCCTCATAGACTGTAAGCTCTTGTGCCCCCTATTCCCTCATAGACTGTAAGCTCTTGTGCCCCTCCTATATCCTCATAGACTGTAAGCTCTTGTGTCCTCCCTATTTCCTCATAGACTGTAAGCTCTTGTGTCCCCCCATTTCCTCATAGACTGTAAGCTCTTGTGTCCCCCCATTTCCTCATAGATTGTAAGCTGTTGTGTCCCCCTCTTTCCTCATAGACTGTAAGCTCTTGTCCCCCTCTTTCCTCATAGACTGTAAGTTCTTGTCCCCCTCTTTCCTCATAGACAGTAAGCTCTTGTCCCCCTCTTTCCTCATAGTCTGTAAGCTCTTGTGTCCCCCCATTCCCTCATAGACTGTAAGCTCTTGTGTCCCCTATTTCCTCATAGACTGTAAGCTCTTGTGTCCCTCCTATTCCCTCATAGACTGTAAGCTCTTGTGTCCCTCCTATTTCCTCATAGACTGTAAGCTCTTGTGTCTCCTATTTCCTCATAGACTGTAAGCTCTTGTGTCCCCCTCTTTCCTCATAGTCTGTAAGCTCTTGTGTCCCCCCTATTCCCTCATAGACTGTAAGCTCTTGTGTCCCCCTATTTCCTCATAGACTGTGAGCTCTTGTGTCCTCCCTGTTCCCTCCTAGACTGTAAGCTCTTGTGTCCCCCTATTTCCTCATAGACTGTAAGCTCTTGTGTCCCCCTATTCCCTCATAGACTGTAAGCTCTTGTGCCCCCTATTCCCTCCTAGACTGTAAGCTCTTGTGCCCCCTATTTCCCCATAGACTGTAAGCTCTTGTGTCCTCCCTCTTTCCCCATAGACTGTAAGCTCTTGTGTCCTCCCTGTTCCCTCATAGACTGTAAGCTCTTGTGTCCTCCCTCTTTCCCCATAGACTGTAAGCTCTTGTGTCCTCCCTGTTCCCTCATAGACTGTAAGCTCTTGTGCCCCCTATTCCCTCCTAGACTGTAAGCTCTTGTGTCCTCCCTCTTTCCCCATAGACTGTAAGCTCTTGTGTCTCCCTATTTCCTCATAGACTGTAAGCTCTTATGACCCCCTATTTCCTCATAGACTGTAAGCTCTTGTGTCCCCCTGTTCCCTCATAGACTGTAAGCTCTTGTGTCCCCCCTATTCCCTCATAGACTGTAAGATCTTGTGTCCCCCTTCGTATTACTATAGTGCTGTATGTAATGTCTGCTTCTGTTCGCTCTGCTTTGTACATCGCTCTGGAATACGTTGGCGCTGTATGGGTACGGAGTAGTGATTGGTTCTGTTCCCTTTCACCCTCCTTTATAATCTGCTCTCCGTCTTTCATCATTTCTCTATGGATTGTGTCATGTTGGTAATGATTGGATTTGCCCTTTAATACGCCGTCGTGCCGCGGTCGGCGCACATTATTACTCGGCCGCTCAGAGATCCTTCAATAACTCTGCCGACTTCCTCTAGTTAATGACTCGCGCTGAGCGGCCGGTGACAAACGATGGCAGCGTTACATCCGTCTCTGTGACTTACGTGATTCACAGGTGAGCGGAGCGATGAGTGCTACAAGCTGCGCCAGCGATGAACACCCGAGGCCGGACTCACATGAAATGCGCAGCACTAAACCTCCGTGTGTTCCGATGGGGCCTCTGCCACTAGCGTTTTAGCGCCATGTATTTTACTCGACCTAAATCACACGCAGCACGTCGTATTCTCTGTGTTTTAGCGCGTATTTCACTCTTAAATTGTCCATTGAAATGAATGGGGTGCGTAAAAAACTCAGTAAATACGCAATTGCGTGCATAATACTCCATTTTATTGCCTTTTTTACGCAAGTTGCTAAATCGTTGGGAGGGGGGGGGAGTTGTGACATCATCAGCTTGCTGGTCTGTGCAAAATACACAAAAATGCAGCTGTAGATTGGTGTAGATTGGGGCCCCTCTGGATGGGTGTAGATGGGGGCCCCTCTGGATGGGTGTAGATGGGGGACCATGCTGGAGAATAGGTTTCAACTCAGATTGGCCCCATTCTCCAGGAGGAGCCCTCATCTACAGCCATCCAGTGGGGCCCCCATCTACACCCATCCAGTGGGGCCCCCATCTACAGCCATCCAGAGGGGCCCCATCTACACCCATCTACAGCTGCATACAGGGTGGCCACCCAGCCGGTGATTAAGTGCTGATATTTCTACACATACGACCGGGCAGCGACCATGGCCGCCAGCAGTTTTACTCACCGAAGCAGCTCGGCTCCGCTTGCCACGGTTTCTGTAGGCAGTGACCCTGCTCCCCCCGGCGTCTGCGCTATATGTACAGGAACGCAGACGCCAGGGTAGGAAGAAGGAACTCTGTCTACAGAAGCCGCGGCGGGCAGAGCAGAGCTGCTCCAGTAAGTTAAACTACTGGCAGCCATGGGCACTATGGGGATGCACTGTTACCAGCGGGGGGAACTATTACTGATGGGGCCGTTAAGGCGGCACTGCATTACTACTGGGGCTACTAGCAGGGATTCACTATTATTATTGGGCTACTATTGGTGGCACACTATTATTAGGACCACCATCAGAGGTTTAGGCTGGGTTCACACAGGGCAGATATGCCGCTGAAATTCCATGCGGAATCTAGCTGCGGTGAACACGCCTGCGGACGCTAGTCCCAGCTTTGCCGCGACGGATGGACCTTCCCATGTGTACGAGATTTTTGACAAATCTCGTCCACATGGCTGGCCAACTCTGGGATTAGCTGCCGCAGGCGGATTTGCCGCAGTGAAGTTCCACACGGAATTTCTGTGGCAAATCCACCCAGCCTAAGGGGGCGCACCATTACTATTATGGCCACACTATGATTATTTTGGAAATTATGAGGGGCACTATTACTATTGGGGCCATTAGGGAGGCACACTGGGGCCACTGGGGCCACTGAAAGGTGAATGAAAAGGGACACTAATACTATGGCAGCCACTGAGAGGGGGCGCTATTATCACAGGTGGCAGTGAGAGGTAAAATTTAATGTTGCAATAAGCCACACCCCCTTTCAACATTGGCTGGTTTTTTGGGGGCGACAAAGGTGGCAACCCTATACCAACGACCTGAACGCCACCAACCTGCTGTACGAGGGTGACTGCAAACCAGCGACGGGCCCCTGTATAGCCGATATTCCAGCTGTGCCGTGGGATAAAAAGAGCGTCTCATCTCTGCATTAATATCATGACAGGAGACTAATTAGGACTAATTAGAAGATTTAAGCAGAAGCATCGCTCGTTATAGGATCGCAGGCTCAGGGAGGTTTCATGGAAGAAGAGACAACCTACCATACAGGTAAGTGTCCGGGCATCAGTCTGAGCTCAGGGTTAACATGCAGGGACAAATAAGTCCCCTTCATCCCCCATAATGGCGATTATCAGCCTGCTTAAAGAAGATCACGGGCGGAAAGACGAGCCGATCGCCGCGACAATTTATGTATTGTGAGCTGCCAGATCAGAGCAATAGTAACTGGATGCAGAAACAAACATAGATCCCATTTATTAACCCCCCGGCCCGGCACTCTCACAATTGACGCTTCCCCATATGGAAATTCCCCCCGTGAGCCCGCAGTGCGGCATAAAATCACGTGACAAGTTTTCCGTGGATCAGTTTCAGTGTGAATCCACATTAGATGGGAGAATCCAGCGATCGGAGCGACTTCCAACAAGGCCGGTCATCGGTGCTGGACTAGCCGGGGGCTCACTGCCAAACGCGTGTGTGTGTGTTCTCATGTAACAGCGTGGGGAGTATACAGAGAATGACGCGATTAAGGGAAACTTCCAGCAAAAGGGGATCCTGTGGACGGAAACAACTCCTCACTGAAAGGGGTCGGAGGAGGATGTCAGGAATCGTTCTGACCAACAGGCTGCACAGTCAGCTGAATACAACACTGGAGCTCCAACTAACGTGTCCGAACGCACAACTCGCCGTTCCTCCGCACGGATGGTATAACAGCAGACGACCAGTTCCAGCGCCATTGTGTCTAAGAGCAACAGAAAGACTCCAGTGGGCAAAAGAGCGCAAAACTTGTATCACTGAGCAGCGGGAAAACATCTCCTGGTCAGATGAAGCCAGATTTCTGTTGCTGATAGGGAACAGAATTTGGTGCAAGCAGCATGAATCGCTGACCCCTTCCTGTCAGCTGGTCAGAACATGTCAGCACCGCCATCTAATCTGCAGCAAACACAAGTAGCTTCCTGTCCGCAGGGGCCGATATTCCTGCAGAACGATGTCATGGAATCTACACGGTGTCAAACTGCTGCGGTTTACAAAGGAGTCCAACGCTGCGAGATGAGGGGGTAATGAAGGGGCTGTTCGGTCTATATTAACGGCGGATGAGCGCTACTTTCTGCATTCGCTGCGCTCCTTTTATTTGTATTTCCGCTCGTTTAATCTCAGTCGTTAGCGATCAGCTGGATGAGTTTAGATGTTGCTGCATTCTGCAAACATTGTTTAAAAGCGAAGTTTGGAGTTATTTTCAGGTCATATGATCCTAATTCAGTATGACGAACATCGCGGCGGAGGACGAGGAAGACTGGCACTCATCATGCAGCCGCGTCTGACGAGAGCGGAACACTGCGCAATTATCTGTGTGCATAGATTGTGAATAAGTACGGGGATGAGGCGAGGAGGACGGAATCTTCTCCACCGTCATTCTGTCCCCGAGGGCCGCACCGTCCGCCGCTAAATCTGTTCGTCGATACACTTACACAAGAGAAACCATATTACTCATCCTCGTATCCACAATGGTGATCTGCAGCCGCGTACAGCGGAACGCGGGAAGATGAGCGGGAAGAAACGCTTCACAAGAAGCACGGCCCTGCACATCGTTAACTCCTTAGGGGCTCACACACATTTGGGTTTTTTTAACGCTGCGATATCGCTATTGTCAATGGGACGTTCTAATGTTAAAAACGCATCGCAGGTTGGTGATTGGCGCGATGCGATATTATTAACATTAGAAAGTCCCATTGACACTCACCTTAAAAACCGCAGAATTAACGCAGCATTAAAACAACGCAAGTGGGTGGGAGCCCTTAGGGCCACACTTTTTGGTCACCTTTCCTTCCCACAGAATCAGTTTTTTTAATTCTCCTGTGCCATAGTGTTCTTAGGTCTGTTCACAGTCGCGCTACTATACATGCGCTACTATACATTTCTGTGGTCCTGCCCTCCCAGGAGCCGAACAATGAGAATTTCAGAAGTAGGGTTGACGCTTTCACCACTAAAAAATACTGGCAAGGGTACAATTGTGTGTGATTTAGAGGTGCGGTTTGGGTGTGGCTCACACGTTATTTTAGTGGCCCCCAACTATTAATTGTGCCTCCCTCAGTGGCCCCAATATTAATACTGCCCCCAGTAGTGGCCCAAATAGTAAATGTGACCCTGAGGGTGCGTTCACACGAGTGTAGGCGTATTTACGTTCGCACGTGCGCAGCGTATAATCGCCGGAAAGAACGTTTTTCGGCAATCATGACCAGATCTAGAAAGCATATTATCGTTTGTTCCTACTTTGCAAACTATCTTTTCGGCCATCGAATATGCGTTGGCGCGTATTTCGGTCGCGTATGTTCCGGTTTTTTTTCGGGTTGCCGTTTTTACGCGCCGTAAAATCGCCCGTGCGAACGAATACATTCAAAGCCAACGCCTCAGATGGTCACGTATATACGATTGGGCGCAAAAACGTGCCGTTTATGCGCTCGTGTGAACGCACCCTTAGGGTGAAGTCACACGAACGTATATCAGCTCGGTTTTCACGCCAAGCCGATATACGTTGTCCTCGTGTGCAGGGGGGGGGGAGGATGGAAGAGCCAATTGCAGAAACTGAGCTCCCGCCCCCCCTCTCTGCCTCCTCTCCGCCTCTCTGCACTATTTGCAATGGGGAGAGGTGGGACGGGGGTGGGGCTAATTCTCGGAATTTAGCCCCGCCCGCCCCGCCTCTTCCCATTACAAATAATGCAGAGGGGCGGAGAGGAGGCAGAGAGGGGGCGGGAGCTCAGTTTCTGCACTTGGCTCTTCCATCCTCCCCCCCCTGCACACGAGGACAACGTATATCGGCTCGGTGTGAAAACCGAGCCGATATACGTTCGTGTGACTTCACCCTTAGTGACCCCAGTAGTAATAGTGCTCTCCTTAACAACCTTAGTAGTAATAGTGACCCCAGTAATAATAGCGCCCCCATTAGTGGCCTCAATAGGAATAGTGACCCAATTAATAGCCCCAGTAGTAATAGTGCCCTCTTTTACGACCCTAGTAGTAATAATGACCCTGCTACTGGTCTCAGTAATAATAGTGCCCTCCTTAACGACCCTAATAGTAATAATGACCCCCACACTGGCCCCAGTAGTAATAGTGCCCTCTTTAACGACCCTAGTAGTAATAGTGCCCCTATTAGTGGCCCCAGTAGTAATAGCGCCCTCTTTAATGACGCTAGTAGTAATAGTGCCCCCATTAGTGGCCCCAGTAGTAATAGCGCCCTCTTTAATGACCCTAGTAGTAATTTTGACCCCAATAGTGGCCCCTGTAATACTAGTGCCCCCATTAGTGGCCCCAGTAGTAATAGTACCCCTATTAGTGGCTCCAGTAGTGACCTCTTTAATGACCCTTGTAGTAATAGTGACCCCATTAGTGGCCCCAGTAGTAATAGCGCCCTCTTTAATGACCCTAGTAGTAATTTTCCCCCCATTAGTGGCCCCTGTAGTAATAGTGACCCCCACAGTGGCCCCAGTAGTAATGGTGACCCTATTAGTGGCCCCAGCAGTAATAGTGCCCTCTTTAACAACCCTAGTACTAATAGTGACCCTCACAGTGGCCCCAGTAGTAGTACACACTGAAATAAGACATGCTACATTTTTTTGGAGACCCATAATAGGCACGTGAGATAGACGCAGGTCTGAATAGCCCAATGTAAATCAATGGGCTTTGAGCACTGCATATTACACACGTAAAATATATGTGCGTAATACGCAGCAGCCAACATACATCCATGTGAGCCCAAAGGCTGCATTTACACGGGCGATCTTCACACACAATTTCTGTGGGTTGAGAGATACAGAGAAATCATACGGGAAAGGAAGCCATTGTTTGTAATGGGCGCAATTCCATTTGCGATTTTTCTTTTGCAGTGATGCAAGAAGTGACGCGAGAGAAAAATTGCAGCACGTTCTAGTTTTCAGAGATTCTGTTTAAGAATCGCCCATTCTTCTCTATGGGGGCAAGAAAAACAAATCCCATCGCGCTCGCATGTACATGCAAGTTTCATGCAGGTGCGATGCCGTGCATTTTTGATCCCATGGGCTTGAATGGGGGATTTTCCGGTGTGTGAAAACTGCAAGTGCAGCGATGTGATTGTCTCCTAAAATGCATCGCACTCAAAGAAGTTATGGAAAAAGTTTGCTAATTATATCTTTATGATTTCCAGGGTTCTTGGCTTTTATTGGCGGCCATTTTTGGCAAAGTGACAACAGGAGGTGCAGCCATATTGGTTGTCACCTTTAAAGTAGACTCTCAGGATATTGGCCCCGTTAACATTACTTGGACCTGCTGGGTTATCAGCTGCTGAGAAGATAATGCAAAAGTGACAACCAAAGCAGCGGCACTTCCTGTTGTCACTTCCACTAAATTGTCACCTGCAACAAAACAGGAAATGGCCAAGTAATTAGGAAAAGACACACAAGTACCAAACTGCGTCTGCTGCGCCCTCTGCTTCACCAACATACGGCCGGCTCTGTCCTGTTGGTAAACATCCCCTTTAAGGCCCGTTGTGACGTCTCTGGAAGGTTAAAGAAAGCGGAAAAAATATAAAACATCAAAGAGAGATAAAACAAAGAAAAGTCATTGCGGTAATTTAACATCCAATTAAACTGTTTGGCGCGTCAATCTCTTCCATAGAATGTTTTGTACGAGGAGCTGCTCTCGCCGTCCGTCCTTTGGCGCAGTCCGTTATGTAACCATCTAGAGGAGAATGCATTACATAAGAGTCACATCGGGAACCAACTGAGGCGAAGCAGCGATGAGAAAAGTCTCTTTGTTCAGAGTCCTGGGTCAAACGTAAGAATCACGTCAACGGGTCTCTGTTTTCTGCAGGCGTAGACAATCGTAGCCGACGGCCACTTCTCAAGGTTCGGAGGCTCAGCTGTCGATATAAAGGATTACAAGGGGGCCACCTTGATACGACAAAAATACTGACTGCGGTAAAAGGGGGCGTGGTTTGGGACGCCGCGTATCACCACATACGATTTTACCTCCGTTATTTTAGTAGTTGCAACTAGTAGCTGCGCCCTCCTCATTGGCCCCAATAGTAATAGTGCCTCCAGCAGTAACCTCAATAGTTATAGTGCCCCAGGTTGCGGCCTTAATAGTAACAGTGCCCCCTAGTTGTCTGCCCTGTAATAAAGGTAATCCCAGTAGTAATAGTGCCCCCAGCTGTGGCCCCAATAATAACAGTGCCAGAAGCAATGGACCCAATAGTAAAAGTGACCCCAATAGTGACCCCAATAATAATAGTGCCCCCCAGCAATAATAATGTCCCCAGTTGTGACCCCAATAGTAATAGCGGCCATAGTAGTGACCCAAATAGTAATAGCAGCTCCAATAGAAATAGTACCCCTAGTAGTTGGCCCAGTAGTAATTGTGCAGCCTTCAGTAGCCCCAATAGTAATAGTGCCTCCAGTAATGGCCCCAAACTACTAGGGTCCCCAATAGTAATAGTGCCCCAAGCTGAGGCCCCAATAGTAATAGTGCCTCCAGCTGAGGCCCCAATTGTAACAGTGCTGCCAGTAGTGGCCCTACTAGTAATTGTGCACCCGTCAGTGGCACAAAAGTATTAGTGCCTCCAGTAGTGGCCCAAAAAGCTAATCGTGGTCCCAAGAGTAACAGTGTGGTCCCAATAGTCGTACCATTCCCAGCTGTGGCCGCAGTAGTAACAGAGCCCTAGTAGTAATAATGCTTCCATTTGTGGCCCCAATAGTAACAGTGCCTCCCATAGTGGCGTGAACAGTAATAGGCCCCTGGGTCCCCCATGCCACTCTCACACAGACATTTGTAAAAATGGCGCATTTTTAAGGACAGCGTTTTAGAGCTGTGTTTTTGGCAGCATTTTTGACACCCCATCATTGCCATGGGTAACCGGGTGCATCAAAACACGCTCAACGCACGAAAATAGGACATGCAGTATTCATCTTAGCGTGTGTCAGAAACGCTTTGCTAAAACGCTCATCTAAGAAGCCCCATTCATATCAATGGAGGTTTAGGACAGCGTTTTTAGCAGGCGTTACAAATGCTCATTAAACGCTGTGAAAAAACGCATGTGTGAGGGCAGACTCAGTCTTTTGCTCCTTTCTTGCTGCCTTAATCAGAACTGTGACCCCTGACCTCCCCCCACCCCTCCCCGGGGTCTCCCCCGCAGACAGTGAGGAGGAGAGGTTAGTAGTTCCATCTCTAATTATGGTGGCCAGACAGAACCAAAAGAATTAGGAAAAATACCAGATGCAGTGGGGTTGCGGTCCGGCCGGAGGGGCTCGAAGCTGACTATAACTTTTTATTGACCATTAATATAGCTGGTACAAAATAACAGCAGAACATACGAGGAGTGGTCTCGTAAACAAGAGAGCAGTGGAGGAGTGGTCTCGTAAACAAGAGAGCAGTGGAGGAGTGGTCTAGTAAACAAGAGAGCAGAGGAGTGGTCTAGTAAACAAGAGAGCAGTGGAGGAGTGGTCTAGTAAACAAGAGAGCAGTGGAGGAGTGGTCTAGTAAACAAGAGAGCAGAGGAGGAGTGGTCTAGTAAACAAGAGAGCAGTGGAGGAGTGGTCTATTAAACAAGAGAGCAGTGGAGGAGTGGTCTAGTAAACAAGAGAGCAGTGGAGGAGTGGTCTAGCAAACAAGAGAGCACTGGAGGAGTGGCCTAGCAAACAAGAGAGCAGTGGAGGAGTGGTCTATTAAACAAGAGAGCAGCGGAGAAGTGGTCTAGTAAACAAGAGAGCAGTGGAGGAGTGGTCTAGTATACAAGAGAGCAGTGGAGGAGTGGTCTAGTAAACAAGAGAGCAGTGGAGGAGTGGTCTAGCACACAAGAGAGCAGTGGAGGAGTGGTATAGTTTACAAGAAAGCAGTGGAGGAGTGGTCTAGTATGCAAGAGAGCAGTGGAGGAGTGGTCTAGCACACAAAAGAGCAGTGGAGGAGTGGTCTAGTATACAAGAGAGCAGTGGAGGAGTGGTCTAGCACACAAGAGAGCAGTGGAGGAGTGGTCTAGTATACAAGAGAGCAGTGGAGGAGTGGTCTAGTATACAAGAGAGCAGTGGAGTAGTGGTCTAGCACACAAGAGAGCAGTGAAGGAGTGGTCTAGTATACAAAAGAGTAGTGGAGGAGTGGTCTAGCACACAAGAGAGCAGTGGAGGTGGGTCTAGTATACAAGACAGCAGTGGAGGAGTGGTCTAGTATACAAGAGAGCAGTGGAGGAGTGGTCTAGTATACAAAAGAGTAGTGGAGGAGTGGTCTAGTAAACAAGAGAGCAGTGGAGGAGTGGTCTAGCATACAAGAGAGCAGTGGAGTAGTGCTCTAGTATACAAGAGAGCAGTGGATGAGTGGTCTAGCACACAAGAGAGCAGTGGAGGAGTGCTCTAGTATACAAGAGAGCAGTGGAGGAGTCGTCTAGTATACAAGAGAGTAGTGGAAGAGTGGTCTAGCACGCAAGAGAGCAGTGGAGGAGAGTACTAGTATACAAGAGAGCAGTTGAGGAGTGGTCTAGCACACAAGAGACCAGTGGAGGAGTAGTCTAGTATACAAGAGAGCAGTGGAGAAGTGGTCTAGCACACAAGAAAGCATTGCAGGAGTGGTCTAGCACACAAGTGAGCTGTGGATGCGTGGTCTAGTATACAAGAGAGCAGTGGAGGAGTGGTCTAGCACACAAGAGAGCAGTGGAGGAGTGGTCTAGCACACAAGAGAGCAGTGGAGGAGTGGTCTAGCACACAAGAGAACAGTGGGGGAGTGGTCTAGTATACAAGAGAGCAGTGGAGGTGTGGTCCAGCACACAAGAGAGCCGTGGAGAATTGGACTAGCACACAAGAGAGCAGTGGAGGAGTGGTCTAGCACACAAGAGAGCAGTGCAGGAGTGGTCTAGTATACAAGAGAACAGTGGAGGAGTGCTCTAGTATAAATTATAGCAGTGAAGGAGTGGTCTAGCACACAAGAGAGCAGTGGAGGAGTGGTCTAGTATACAAGAGAGCAGTGGAGAAGTGGTCTAGTATACAAGAGTGCAGTGGAGGAGTGGTCTGGTATACAAGAGAACAGTGGAGGAGTGGTCTACTATACAAGAGAGCAGTGGAGGAGAGGTCTAGTATACAAGAGAGCAGTGGAGAAGTGCTCTAGCACACAAGAGAGCAGTGGAGGAGTGGTCTAGTATACAAGAGAGCATAGGAGGTGTGGTCTGGCATACAAAAGAGCAGTGGAGGAGTAGTCTGGTACACAAGAGAGCGTAGGAGGAGTGGTTTGGTATAAAAGAGAGCATAGGAGGTGGGTCTGGCATACAAGAGAGCATAGAAGGAGTGGGCTACCACACAGGGGAGCATTGGTGCTGTCGTTTAGCACATAAAAGAGCATTGGTAGAGTGGTCTGGCTCACACGATAGCATAGGAGGTGTGGTCTAGCGCACAAGAGAGCAGTAGAGGAGTGGTCTGGCACGCAAGAGGGCATAGGAGGGGTGGTCTGGCATACAAGAGAGCAGTGGAGGAGTGGTCTAGCACTCAAGAGAGCAGTGGAGGAGTGGTCTAGTATACAAGAGAGCAGTGGAGGAGTGGTCTAGCACATAAGAGAGCAGTGGAGGTGGCCTAGCAAACAAAAGAGCAGTGGAGTGGTCTAGCACACAAGAGAGCAGTGGCGGTGTGGTCTAGCACACAAGAGAGCAGTGGAGGATTGGTCCAGTATACAAGAGAGCAGTGGAGGAGTGGTCTAGTAAACAAGAGAGCAGTGGAGGAGTGGTCAAGTATACAAGAGAGCAGTGGAGGAGTGGTCTAGTAAACAAGAGAGCAGTGGAGGAGTGGTCTAGCACACAAGAGAGCAGTGACGGAGTGGTATAGTATACAAGAAAGCAGTGGAGGAGTGGTCTAGTATACAAGAGAGCAGTGGAGGAGTGGTCTAGCACACAAAAGAGCACTGGAGGAGTGGTCTAGTATACAAGAGAGCAGTGGAGGAGTGGTCTAGTATACAAAATAGTAGTGGAGGAGTGGTCTAGCACACAAGAGAGCAGTGGAGGTGGGTCCAGTATACAAGAGAGCAGTGGAGGAGTGGTCTAGTATACAAGAGAGCAGTGGAGGAGTGGTCTAGTATACAAAAGAGTAGTGGAGGAGTGGTCTAGTATACAAGAGAGCAGTGGAGGAGTGGTCTAGCATACAAGAGAGCAGTAGAGTATTGGTCTAGTATACAAGAGAGCAGTGGAGGAGTGGTCTAGTATACAAGAGAGCAGTGGAGGAGTGGTCTAGTATACAAGAGAGCAGTGGAAGAGTGGTCTAGCACACAAGAGAGCAGTGGAGGAGTGGTCTAGTATATAAGACAGCAGTTGAGGAGTGGTCTAGCACACAAGAGACCAGTGGAGGAGTAGTCTAGTATACAAGAGAGCAGTGGTGGAGTGGTCTAGCACACAAGAGAGCATTGGAGGAGTGGTCTAGCACACAAGTGAACAGTGGATGCGTGGTCTAGTATACAAGAGAGCAGTGGAGGAGTGGTCTAGCACACAAGAGAGCAGTGGAGGAGTGGTCTAGCACACAAGAGAGCAGTGGAGGAGTGGTCTAGCACACAAGAGAGCAGTCGAGGAATGGTCTAGCATACAGGAGAGCAGTGGAGGAGTGGTCTAGTATACAAGATAGGAGTGAAGGAGTGGTCTAGCACACAAGAGAACAGTGGAGGAGTGGTCTAGTATAAAAGAGAGCAGTGGTCGAGTGCTCCAGCACACAAGAGAGCAGTGGAGGAGTGGTCTAGTATACAAGAGAGCAGTGGAGGAGTGGTCTAGCACACAAGAGAGCAGTGGGGGAGTGGTCTAGTATAAAAGAGAGCGGTGGAGGAGTGGTCTAGCACACAAGAGAGCAGTGGAGGAGTGCTCTTGTATACAAGAGAGCAGTGGAGGAGTGGTCTAGCACACAAGAGAGCAGTGGAGGAGTGGTCTAGTATACAAGAGAGCAGTGGAGGAGTGGTCTGGCACACAACAGAGCATTGGAGGAATGGTCTGGCATACAAGAGAGCATAGGTGTGTGGTCTGGCATACAGGACAACATAGAAGGTATGGTCTGGTACACAAGAGAGCATTGGAGGTGTGGTCTGGCATACAGGACAGCATAGAAGGTTTGGTCTGGCACACAAAAGAGCAAAGGAGGAGTGGTCTGGTTCCAAAAAGAGCATAGGAGGACTGGTTTGGCATACGAGAAAGCATAGGAGGAGTGGTCTGGCATACAAGAGAGCATAGGAGGTGTGGTCTGGCACACAAGAGAGCAGTGGAGGAGTAGTCTGGTACACAAGAGAGCATAGGAGATGTGGTCTGGCATACAAGAGAGCATAGGAGGAGTGGGCTACCACACAGGAGAGCATTAGTGCTGTAGTTTAGCACATAAGAGAGCATTGGTAGAGTGGTCTGGCACACAAGATAGCAATGGGGTGTGGTCTAGCGCACAGGAGAGCAGTGGAGGAGTGGTCTGGCACGCAAGAGAGCATAGGAGGGGTGGTCTGGCATACAAGAGAGCAATGGAGAAGTGGTCTAGCACACAAGAGAGCAGTGGAGGAATGGTCTAGTCTACAAGAGAGCAGTGGAGAAGTGGTCTAGCACACAAGAGAGCAGTGGAGGAGTGGTCTAGTCTACAAGAGAGCAGTGGAGAAGTGGTCTAGCACACAAGAGAGCAGTGTAGGTGGGTCTAGTATACAAGAGAGCAGTGGAGGAGTGGTCTAGCATACAAGGGAGCAGTGGAGGGGTGGTCTAGCACACAAAAGAGCAGTGGAGGTGGCCTAGCATACAAAAGAGCAGTGGAGTGGTCTAGCACACAAGAGAGCAGTGGAGGAGTGGTCCAGTATACAAGAGAGCAGTGGAGGAGTGGTCTAGCACACAAGAGAGCAGTGGAGGAGTGGTCTAGCACACAAGAGAGCAGGGGAAGAGTGGTCTAGCACACAAGAGAGCAGTCGGGGAATGGTGTAGCACACAAGAGAGCAGCGGAGGAGTGGTCTAGTATACAAGATAGAAGTGGAGGAGTGTTCTAGCACACAAAAGAGCAGTGGAGGAGTGGTCTAGCACACAAGAGATCAGTGGAGGAGTGGTCTAGTATACAAGAGAGCAGTGGAGGAGTGGTCTAGTAAACAAGAGAGCAGTGGAGCAGTGGTCTAGTATACAAGGGAGCAGTGGAGGAGTGGTCTAGCACACAAGAGAGCAGTGGAGGAGTGGTGTAGTATACAAGAGAGCAGTGGAGGAGTGGCTTAGCATAGAAGAGAGCAGTGGAGGAATGGTCTAGCACACAAGAGAGCAGTGGAGGTGTGGTCTAGCACACAAGAGAGGAGTGGTCTAGTATACAAGAGAGCTGTGGAGGAGTGGTCTAGCACACAAGAGAGCAGTGGAGGAGTGCTCTAGCACACAAGATAGCAGTGGAGGAGTGGTCTAGCACACAAGAGAGCAGTGGAGGAGTGGTCTACCACACAAGAGAGCAGTCGAGGAATGGTCTAGCATACAGGAGAGCAGTGGAGGAGTGGTCTAGTATACAAGATAGGAGTGAAGGAGTGGTCTAGCACACAAGAGAACAGTGGAGGATTGGTTTAGTATAAAAGAGAGCAGTGGAGAAGTGCTCCAGCACACAAGAGAGCAGTGGAGGAGTGGTCTAGTATACAAGAGAGCAGTGGAGGAGTGGTCTAGCACACAAGAGAGCAGTGGGGGAGTGGTCTAGTATAAAAGAGAGCGGTGGAGGAGTGGTCTAGCACACAAGAGAGCAGTGGAGGAGTGCTCTAGTATACAAGAGAGCAGTGGAGGAGTGGTCCAGCACACAAGAGAGCAGTGGAGGAGTGGTCTAGTATACAAGAGAGCAGTGGAGGAGTGGTCTAGTATACAAGAGAGCAGTGAAGGAGTGGTCTGGCACACAACAGAGCATTGGAGAAATGGTCTGGCATACAAGAGAGCATAGGTGTGTGGTCTGGCATACAGGACAACATAGAAGGTGTGGTCTGGTACACAAGAGAGCATTGGAGGTGTGGTCTGGCATACAGGACAGCATAGAAGGTTTGGTCTGGCACACAAAAGAGCAAGGGAGGAGTGGTCTGGCATACAAGAGAGCATAGGAGGTGTGGTCTGGCACACAAGAGAGCAGTGGAGGAGTAGTCTGGTACACAAGAGAGCATAGGAGATGTGGTCTGGCATACAAGAGAGCATAGGAGGAGTGGGCTACCACACAGGAGAGCATTAGTGCTGTAGTTTAGCACATAAGAGAGCATTGGTAGAGTGGTCTGGCACACAAGAGAGCAGTGGAGGTGTGGTGTAACACTCAAGAGAGCATAGGAGGAGTGGTCTAGCACACAACATAGCATTGGAGGCGTGGTCTGGCACACAGCAGAGCATTGGAGGAGTGGTCTGGCACAGAAGAGAGCAATGGAGGAGTGGTCTGGTATACAAAAGAGCAGTGGAGGTGTGGTCTGCCATTCAAGAAAGCGGTAGAGAAGTGGCCTGGTACACAAGAGAGCATAGGAGAAGTGGTCTAGCACACTAAGAAGCATTGGAGGTGTGGTCTAGCACACAAGAGAGCATTAGAGACGTGGTCTGGCACACAAAAGAGCATAGGAGGAGTGGTCTAGTACACAAGAGAGCATAGGAGGAGTGGTCTAGCACACAACAGAGCATTAGAGGAGTGGTCTGGTATACTGCAGAGTATTAAAGGAATGGTCTGGCACAGAAGAGAGCATTGGAGGAGTGGTCTGGCACACAAGAGAGCATGGGAAGAGTGGTCTGGCATACAAAAGAGCAGTGGAGGAGTGGTCTGGTACACAAGAGAGCATAGGAGGAGTGGTTTAGCACACAAAAGAGCATTGGAGGAGTTGTCTGGTACACAAGAGAGCATTGGAGGTGGGTCTAGCAAACAAGAGAGCAGTGATGGAGAGGTCTAGCACACAAGAGAGCAGTGGTGGAGAGGTCTAGCACACAAAAGAGCAGTGGGGGAGTGGTCTGGCACACAAGAGAGCATTGGAGGAGTGGTCTGGCACACAAAAGAGCATAGAAGAACTGGTCTAGCACGCTAAGGAACATTGGAGGAGTAGTCTAGCACACAAGAGAGCATAGGAGAACTGGTCTGGCACACAAAAGAGCATGGGAGGAGTGGTCTATAACACAAGAGAGCATTGTTGGTGTGGTTTAGCACCCAAGAGAGCATAGAAGGAGTGGCCTGGTACATAAGAGAGCATAGTAGAAGTGGTCTAGCACACTAGAGAGCATTGGCGGAGTGGTTCGGCACACAAGAGAGCATAGGGGACATTTGACGCAAGAGAAGGGGATGATCTGGCACATTTGAAGGATGAGGAAGATGTAGTTTTGAGGTGTAGATCTGGAGAAGGAGAAGTCCAGCAAATGGGAAAGCTGATAAATAACTGACACACAGCAGATCTGGGGAAGAGCAGTGCTGATGAGGGATCCGACCACCATCCTTAGTTACAACTACCCTGTTTCCCTAAAAATAAGACTGGGTCTTATGTTAATTTTTGCTCCAAAATATTTTACTTTTTTACATGTATAGCTGCCTGGACCCTATTTAAATTAACTTTTTTCATTAACTGTAATTAGGGCTTATTTTTGGAGTAGGGCTGATATTTCAAGCATCCTCAAAAATCCTGAAAACTCATGCTAGGGCTTATTTTCAGGGAAACAGGGTAGGAACATTATGTTCTTGATGATCGATGCAGAAAAGTGGCTGCCGCCCTCGGACCGGAGACTTGTGCTTGTTGTACAGAAAGAGCTGAGAGGGTGGAAGACACGAAACCATAAAGTAAGAGCAGGAAACTCCTCCGGCTCCAGTCTTCCTGCTCCACTTCTGAGCAAGCAGTGAGGCAATAACCGTATCCAGAAGTGACACATTGAGGTTTCTGTGATTAAGTCGCCCTCGGTGTGTCTTGTGGTTGTTGTGACAAGTCATGCTGGGGAGCAACTTTCACTTTCCTATCTGCACTTAACTTTTTGATAGTTCTGATCTCAAATGAGGCAGAATGGGCGTGGTAATGAGCGACAGATACGGGGAAAGCCCACACTTCCCGGACGGCAGCGATGAGCCTGATGTCTGCAGTAGTAAAAGCCCCGCTGTCGGACTCTGGAACTTATTAACTCAGTATCACAAGTTCCCCAGATGTCGTTACCGCAGATGATTAGTTGCATAATGAGTGAAGATATATGATATTCCCTGAGCATATGATACACCGCACATCAGGTGACGGAAGCACCTAGACCACAGTGGAGCACATAACAGTAGGAAGCCTCGTCCTGGGAGCACAATGTACCGTCAGGTTGTACATACAATGTAGCGATAGCGGGTGAGGAGGGTGACCGCGGCCCTTTATTAATAGACCTGCCAACCCTGTAGTGTATGAGCCTCTAGCCTTTATTACAGCCCCTGTCCTCTAACAATTGGCGCTTCCCTGTACTGTAATTCTCCCCGTGACCCTGGAGTGCGGCATAAAATCACGTGACAAGTTTTCGCTTGAGCGATTATCGTTGTGTCTAAATGGGCCTTTAGATGGGAAAATCCAGCGATCGGAGCGACTTCCAACGAGGCCGGTCATCAGTGCTGGACTAACCGGGGTCTCACTGCCAATCGCTGGGGGGTTCTTGTGTAACGGTGTGGAGAGTATACCGAGAATGCTGCGATCGAGGAAAACATCCAGAGAAAGGGCATCCTATAAATGGTAACAACTCATCACTGAAAGGGGTCGGAGGAGGATGTCAGGAATCGTTCTGACCAACAGGCTGCATAGTCAGCGGAATACAACGCTGGAGCTCCAACTAACGCGTCCGAACGCACAACTCGCCGTTCCTCCGCACGGATGGGCTATAACAGCAGACGACCTGTACCAGCGCCATTGTGTCTAAGAGAAACAAAAACGAGACTCCAGCGGGCAAAAGAGCGCAAAACATGTATCACTGAGCAGCGGAGAAACATCTCCTGGTCAGATGGATGCAGATTTCTGTTGCTGAAAGGAGGTCAGAATTTGGCACAAGCAGCATGAATCGCTGACCCCTTCCTGTCAGCCGGTCAGAACATGTCAGCGCCTCCATCTAATCTGCGGCAACTACAAGAAGCTTCCTGTCCACAGGGGCCGATATTCCTGCAGAACCATTTCATCATCTAGTGGGATCTACACCACGGCGAACTGCTGCGGATCTGAAGGTGAAGGGAGTCCAACACTACTAGATGGGGGCTAATAGAGGGGCGGTCAGTGTGTCCTTGTGGCATTACTGTTGCATTACTCCTCATTACTACTATTATCCTAGAATCCCTCCCTCCTGTGTCGCTCCTCGCCATCACCCCTACGCAGCGTTCTGTTACTATGATTATATTTGCATAGAGATGACATTTTCCAAAACTGAATATATGAATATTTTCCTTGGACAGGAGGTTTGGGGGATCCTGGGAATCGGCTTCTGAGGAACGTGTGAGTCTTCTGTGAAGTCTCTATCATAGGAAGCCGGCTGAGAACAATGTTCTACTACATGCGGGGGAGGATACGGGGCTGATACTACTCTGTGGTTTCCATATAATAGCTGAGTGTTCTCCAGAATTCCTCCTATCTAACGACCCCTCATTTCTCTTAGTCACACAGCAGGGGGCGGCGATGGGTCACAGTCAGCAGCTTCCTGCACACTTATATAATATACTATGTAATAACGTAGATACATCCAGATATCAGATCCCCGGCTCAGCCCTGAGTAATACTGCAACCCGTATTATTAGCAGCTGAATCTGATTGTTCTCAGTAATAGAAACCAAGCGATCCTGTAGATGTCAGACCTCTTAATGATGTAAGGCCTCCTGCACACGGGCGGCTCAGACCACGCATGTGGGATTCCTTCCACCCAGTGCCCGGCTAGCGACCCCTACGTACCTGATCGGTGTCTTCTGTTCGGCGCTGGCGCTCTGCGATGACGCGGGTCCTGCGATACTTCCTCAGTGCTCACTACGGAAGAGCCGCGAGACAGATGGCTTCCATTGACTTCAATGGAAGACAGCCGTGCGTAGCCCGCACAAAATCGCAACATGCTGCGATTTCTCACCCACAAGCGGAAAATTACAATTGATTTGTCATTGCATGCTATGGGCTGGATTTGCTGCGGAATCCCACTCCAGATTTCACAATGCAAATCTGCCGGTGCGCAGGAGGCCTTATAGTGAGCTGTGCAGCCTACTCAGGGTTCTTCCTCAGGCTTAATGGAATAGATCGGAAGAGGCATGCGTATATATATACTGTCTGTCCGCTGTCTCTAACACTATGTCCTCTCTCTACCTGAAACTGAACCTCTCAAAATCTGACCTTCTGCTGTTTCCACCCTCCACTAACCGACCTCATCCTGACATCTCCATCTCAGTGTGTGGCACCATAACTCCCAGCACACTGCCTTGGGGTGGCAAAAATCTGCCGCTTACTCACCGTGGACACGCTATAAACACTCACTGTTGCTGTCATCCACTCCCATCTCGATTATTACAACTCGCTGCTGATCGGCCTCCCCCGCACCAGACACTACCCCCTCCAATCCATCCTGAATGCGGCAGCCAGGCTCATCTTCCTGTCCGGCCGCTACTCGGATGCCTCTGCCCTGTGCCGGTCACTGCACTGGCTGCCCGGTAAATACAGAATACAATTCAAACTCACTACCTTGATCCATAAAGCCCTCCACATCACCGTGCCGCCCTACATTGTATCCCTCATCTCAATCCGTCACCCAGCCCTGGGCCCTCCGCTCGGCTAAGAAATCAGACTGAGTGCCACTTTAATTCGAACCTCTCATTCCCGCCTCCAAGACTTTTCCAGAGCAGCACCAGTCCTCTGGAACGCGCTACCCACAACTATCCTGGCAATCCATGACTCACAAAACTTCAGGAGTGCTCTAAAAACGCACCTCTTCAGGGAGGCATACCACATCTCCTAAACCAAACTCCTCTGTACTCCGCCTGATAACATGCTCCCTGACCTACTGACTGCAATCCCTGTTAGAAGCCATCAACTGGCCCCTGCAGTCACACTGCTATATGGCCTGACCATTGTCTATGTGTATAGCATCGCTCACTCTCCACCTCGTCATACCGGGCACATGTTCACCCCGCCATACCGGGCACATGTCCAGCCCCATTACCTTCTGTATCCCCCCATTATTTGTATGTAAGCCTGTTGGAGCCCCGCACCCCTACTGTCTCCATCAGCTCATTACTACATGGAACCAGGGTTTTGTTTCTATTCCCCCGGTCTTGTAAGCGCTGCGGTATATGTTGGCGCTATATAAATAAAGATTATTATTATATACACACATACATATGACAATGACAAGGCACTGACATGATTAATTTGCACTTAAAAGAATACTACAACAGTAATTACTTAATTAGTCCGCTGATAAGGCTGGCTTCACACTGGCCATAGGCTTTCTTGCTATGTGAGAGTGAGTGAAAATGTATGATAATGAAAGCAATGATTTTCAATGGTTTCATTCTCATTTGCGATGCCTTCACTTAACCCTCGCTATACTAAGAAAAATATGCACTATTGCCCATTGTTTTCCTTGAATGACAGCTGGGCGCTGCCTCTGATTGGTCACAGCGCTCAGCCAATCAGAGGCAGCGCTTTCTGGAGGCAGAAGACGCTCTTCTAGGTGTGTAAAAATGTTTTTTTTTTTCACTTTTTTTTTTACAGCTTGGGATGATTTTCAGGGAAGGGCTTAAATTTCAAGAGGATAATCCAAAGTAAAAGACAAGCTTGGTTTATCAGAGAAAAGTGTCTTGTTTTATTTATATTGTGCCATAAAATACAGGAGTTCACATAGTCATAGAGCGTTTCAAGCTCACAAACGGGCTTTTGTTCACCTCCTTATATGTCAAGCCCTTCTCCGAAAATCATTGCTCCAAGGCATGCCTTCATCCCATTGCTTTCAATGGGGCGGCATCAGCGTCGGCCCCATTGAAAGCAATGGGATAGCATCATGGACTTCTGTCACAGCTGTCACAGCTGTGGTACAGGATTCCTTCAACCCTGCGGTCCCCAAGGGGATGAAGGAATCCCCTATCATAGCTGTCACAGCTGTGGCAGGGGAGCGCGATGTACTCCCTATGTTTTTAATGGGGCAGGCGTTGCTGCCGCCGGCCCCTATTAAAAACAGTAGGCGATAGCACAGATTGTTCTTAGTACAGCGAGGGTTGAGTGAAGACATCGCAAATGAGAATGAAACTATTGATGCGTTATTACACACTCTTGCATCGCAAGTAAAGCCTATCGCCAGTGTGAGGCCGGCCGAAGGGATGTGAAAGTTCTATGGTCTCTAAATTGGTGATAGGGGGTCAACAGGCCAGCGTGTTATCTCTGCTATAAACTTCTCATAATCTCCAATGATGCATGAAGCCACCTCCGATGTTTATTCTTGTCTTGAGACGTCAAGGATAATTATGAACTTGTACTCACAAATTCTTCCATGACGTTGAGATTTGAAGTTGCCATTTAATATAACAACTTTCATATGTTGTATGTTGTGTCCGTGACTAGAACAATGCTCGGCCGCAGGGAATTCTGTCTTTCTCCCTTTAATTGTGTGGCGGTGACATCTCATCCTCTCTCTCAGTTTCTGTCCTGTTTCACCGACATAAAGGCCCCCAACAGGACATTTACTGCAGCGGATCAGATACACAACATCAGACGTGGAACATGTGAATGTCCCTGGGATCTTATAGTCCTGCTGTGTGTTGGGGATCCGTATCCTGTCCGCGGTCCGTACATGTCAGCAGGTCTTACAGCTCCTTACATTACAGGAATCTTATAGTCCTGCTGTGTGTTGGGGATCTGTATCCTGTCCGCGGTCCGTACATGTCAGCAGGTCTTACAGCTCCTTACATTACAGGGATCTTATAGTCCTGCTGTGTATTGGGGTTATGTATCCTGTCTGCGGTCCGTACATGTCAGCAGGTCTTACAGCTCCTTACATTACAGGGATCTTATAGTTCTGCTGTGTATTGGGGTTATGTATCCTGTCTGCGGTCCGTACATGTCAGCAGGTCTTACAGCTCCTTACATTACAGGGATCTTATAGTCCTGCTGTGTGTTGGGATTATGTATCCTGTCTGCGGTCCGTACATGTCAGCAGGTCTTACAGCTCCTTACCTTACAGGGATCTTATAGTCCTGCTGTGTGTTGGGGATCCGTATCCTGTCCGTGGTCCGTACATGTCAGCAGGTCTTACAGCTCCTTACATTACAGGGATCTTATAGTCCTGCTGTGTGTTGGGGTTATGTATCCTGTCCGCGGTCCGTACATGTCAGCAGGTCTTACAGCTCCTTACATTACAGGGATCTTATAGTCCTGCTGTGTGTTGGGGTTATGTATCCTATCGGCGGTCCGTACATGTCAGCAGGTCTTACAGCTCCTTACATTACAGGGATCTTATAGCCCTGCTGTGTGTTGGGGTTATGTATCCTGTCTGCGGTCCGTACATGTCAGCAGGTCTTACAGCTCCTTACATTACAGGGATCTTATAGTCCTGCTGTGTGTATATATGTATCCTGTCGGCGGTCCGTACATGTCAGCAGGTCTTACAGCTTCTTACATTACAGGGATCTTATAGTCCTGCTGTGTGTTGGGGTTATGTATCCTGTCTGCAGTCCGTACATGTCAGCAGGTCTTACAGCTCCTTACCTTACAGGGATCTTATAGTCCTGCTGTGTGTTGGGGTTTTGTATCCTGTCCGCGGTCCGTACATGTCAGCAGGTCTTACATCTCCTTACATTACAGGGATCTTATAGTCCTGCTGTGTGTTGGGGATCCATATCCTGTCTGCGGTCCGTACATGTCAGCAGGTCTTACAGCTCCTTACATTACAGGGATCTTATTGTCCTGCTGTGTGTTGGGGTTATGTATCCTGTCCGCGGTCCGTACATGTCAGCAGGTCTTACAGCTCCTTACATTACAGGGATCTTATAGTCCTGCTGTGTGTTGGGGTTATGTATCCTGTCCGCGGTCCGTACATGTCAGCAGGTCTTACAGCTCCTTACATTACAGGGATCTTATAGTCCTGCTGTGTGTTGGGGTTATGTATCCTGTCCGCGGTCCGTACATGTCAGCAGGTCTTACAGCTCATTACATTACAGGGATCTTATAGTCCTGCTGTGTGTTGGGGTTATGTATCCTGTCTGCGGTCCGTACATGTGAGCAGGTCTTACAGCTCCTTACATTACAGGGATCTTATAGTCCTGCTGTGTGTTGGGGTTATGTATCCTGTCCGCGGTCCGTACATGTCAGCAGGTCTTACAGCTCCTTACATTACAGGGGTCTTATAGTCCTGCTGTGTGTTGGGGTTATGTATCCTGTCCGCGGTCCGTACATGTCAGCAGGTCTTACAGCTCCCTACATTACAGGGATCTTATAGTCCTGCTGTGTGTTGGGGCTATGTATCCTGTCTGTGGTCCGTACATGTCAGCAGGTCTTACAGCTCCTTACATTACAGGGATCTTATAGTCCTGCTGTGTGTTGGGGTTATGTATCCTGTCTGCGGTCTGTACATGTCAGCAGGTCTTACAGCTTCTTACATTACAGGGATCTTATAGTTCTGCTGTGTGTTGGGGTTATGTATCCTGTCTGCCATCCGTACATGTCAGCAGGTCTTACAGCTCCTTACATTACAGGGATCTTATAGTCCTGCTGTGTGTTGGGGATCCGTATCCTGTCCGCGGTCCGTACATGTCAGCAGGTCTTACAGCTCCTTACATTACAGGGATCTTATAGTCCTGCTGTGTGTTGGGGATCCGTATCCTGTCTGCGGTCCGTACATGTCAGCAGGTCTTACAGCTCCTTACATTACAGGGATCTTATTGTCCTGCTGTGTGTTGGGGTTATGTATCCTGTCCGCGGTCCGTACATGTCAGCAGGTCTTACAGCTCCTTACATTACAGGGATCTTATAGTCCTGCTGTGTGTTGGGGTTATGTATCCTGTCCGCGGTCCGTACATGTCAGCAGGTCTTACAGCTCCTTACATTACAGGGATCTTATAGTCCTGCTGTGTGTTGGGGTTATGTATCCTGTCCGCGGTCCGTACATGTCAGCAGGTCTTACAGCTCATTACATTACAGGGATCTTATAGTCCTGCTGTGTGTTGGGGTTATGTATCCTGTCTGTTCTCCGTACATGTCAGCAAGTCTTACAGCTCCTTACATTACAGGGATCTTATGGTCCTGCTGTGTGTTGGGATTATGTATCCTGTCTGCGGTACGTACATGTCAGCAGGTCTTACAGCTCCTTACATTACAGGGATCTTATAGTCCTGCTGTGTGTTGGGGATCCGTATCCTGTCCGTGGTCCGTACATGTCAGCAGGTCTTACAGCTCCTTACATTACAGGGATCTTATAGTCCTGCTGTGTGTTGGGGTTATGTATCCTGTCTGCGGTCCGTACATGTCAGCAGGTCTTACAGCTCCTTACATTACAGGGATCTTATAGTCCTGCTGTGTGTTGGGGATCCGTATCCTGTCTGCGGTCCGTACATGTCAGCAGGTCTTACAGCTCCTTACATTGCAGGGATCTTATAGTCCTGCTGTGTGTTGGGGTTATGTATCCTGTCTGTGGTCCATACATGTCAGCAGGTCTTACAGCTCCTTACCTTACAGGGATCTTATAGTCCTGCTGTGTGTTGTGGTTATGTATCCTGTCTGTGGTCCGTACATGTCAGCAAGTCTTACAGCTCCTTACATTACAGGGATCTTATAGTCCTGCTGTGTGTTGGGGTTATGTATCCTGTCTGCGGTCCGTACATGTGAGCAGGTCTTACAGCTCCTTACATTACAGGGATCTTATAGTCCTGCTGTGTGTTGGGGTTATGTATCCTGTCTGTTCTCCGTACATGTCAGCAAGTCTTACAGCTCCTTACATTACAGGGATCTTATAGTCCTGCTGTGTGTTGGGGTTATGTATCCTGTCCGCGGTCCGTACATGTCAGCAGGTCTTACAGCTCCTTACACTACAGGGATCTTATAGTCCTGCTGTGTGTTGGGGTTATGTATCCTGCCTGCGGTCCGTACATGTCAGCAGGTCTTACAGCTCCTTACCTTACAGGGATCTTATAGTCCTGCTGTGTGTTGGGGATCTGTATCCTGTCTGTGGTCCATACATGTCAGCAGGTCTTACAGCTCCTTACATTACAGGGATCTTATAGTCCTGCTGTGTGTTGGGGTTATGTATCCTGTCTGCGGTCTGTACATGTCAGCAAGTCTTACAGCTCCTTACATTACAGGGATCTTATAGTCCTGCTGTGTGTTGGGGTTATGTATCCTGCCTGCGGTCCGTACATGTCAGCAGGTCTTACAGCTCCTTACCTTACAGGGATCTTATAGTCCTGCTGTGTGTTGGGGATCTGTATCCTGTCTGTGGTCCATACATGTCAGCAGGTCTTACAGCTCCTTACATTACAGGGATCTTATAGTCCTGCTGTGTGTTGGGATTATGTATCCTGTCTGCGGTACGTACATGTCAGCAGGTCTTACAGCTCCTTACATTACAGGGATCTTATAGTCCTGCTGTGTGTTGGGGTTAAGTATCCTGTCTGCGGTCTGTACATGTCAGCAGGTCTTACAGCTCCTTACATTACAGGGATCTTATAGTCCTGCTGTGTGTTGGGGTTATGTATCCTGTCTGCTGTCCGTACATGTCAGCAGGTCTTACAGCTCCTTACCTTACAGGGATCTTATAGTCCTGCTGTGTGTTGGCGTTATGTATCCTGTCCGCGGTCCGTACATGTCAGCAGGTCTTACAGCTCCTTACATTACAGGGATCTTATAGTCCTGCTGTGTGTTGGGGTTATGTATCCTGTCCGCGGTCCGTACATGTCAGCAGGTCTTACAGCTCCTTACATTACAGGGATCTTATAGTCCTGCTGTGTGTTGGGGTTATGTATCCTGTCCGCGGTCCGTACATGTCAGCAGGTCTTACAGCTCATTACATTACAGGGATCTTATAGTCCTGCTGTGTGTTGGGGTTATGTATCCTGTCCGCGGTCCGTACATGTCAGCAGGTCTTACAGCTCCCTACATTACAGGGATCTTATAGTCCTGCTGTGTGTTGGGGCTATGTATCCTGTCTGTGGTCCGTACATGTCAGCAGGTCTTACAGCTCCTTACATTACAGGGATCTTATAGTCCTGCTGTGTGTTGGGGTTATGTATCCTGTCTGCGGTCTGTACATGTCAGCAGGTCTTACAGCTTCTTACATTACAGGGATCTTATAGTTCTGCTGTGTGTTGGGGTTATGTATCCTGTCTGCCATCCGTACATGTCAGCAGGTCTTACAGCTCCTTACATTACAGGGATCTTATAGTCCTGCTGTGTGTTGGGGATCCGTATCCTGTCCGCGGTCCGTACATGTCAGCAGGTCTTACAGCTCCTTACATTACAGGGATCTTATAGTCCTGCTGTGTGTTGGGGATCCGTATCCTGTCTGCGGTCCGTACATGTCAGCAGGTCTTACAGCTCCTTACATTACAGGGATCTTATTGTCCTGCTGTGTGTTGGGGTTATGTATCCTGTCCGCGGTCCGTACATGTCAGCAGGTCTTACAGCTCCTTACATTACAGGGATCTTATAGTCCTGCTGTGTGTTGGGGTTATGTATCCTGTCCGCGGTCCGTACATGTCAGCAGGTCTTACAGCTCCTTACATTACAGGGATCTTATAGTCCTGCTGTGTGTTGGGGTTATGTATCCTGTCCGCGGTCCGTACATGTCAGCAGGTCTTACAGCTCATTACATTACAGGGATCTTATAGTCCTGCTGTGTGTTGGGGTTATGTATCCTGTCTGCGGTCCGTACATGTCAGCAGGTCTTACAGCTCCTTACATTACAGGGATCTTATAGTCCTGCTGTGTGTTGGGGTTATGTATCCTGTCCGCGGTCCGTACATGTCAGCAGGTCTTACAGCTCCTTACATTACAGGGGTCTTATAGTCCTGCTGTGTGTTGGGGTTATGTATCCTGCCTGCGGTCCGTACATGTCAGCAGGTCTTACAGCTCCTTACATTACAGGGATCTTATAGTCCTGCTGTGTGTTGGGGCTATGTATCCTGTCTGTGGTCCGTACATGTCAGCAGGTCTTACAGCTCCTTACATTACAGGGATCTTATAGTCCTGCTGTGTGTTGGGGTTATGTATCCTGTCTGCGGTCTGTACATGTCAGCAGGTCTTACAGCTTCTTACATTACAGGGATCTTATAGTTCTGCTGTGTGTTGGGGTTATGTATCCTGTCTGCCATCCGTACATGTCAGCAGGTCTTACAGCTCCTTACATTACAGGGATCTTATAGTCCTGCTGTGTGTTGGGATTATGTATCCTGTCTGCGGTACGTACATGTCAGCAGGTCTTACAGCTCCTTACATTACAGGGATCTTATAGTCCTGCTGTGTGTTGGGGATCCGTATCCTGTCCGTGGTCCGTACATGTCAGCAGGTCTTACAGCTCCTTACATTACAGGGATCTTATAGTCCTGCTGTGTGTTGGGGTTATGTATCCTGTCTGCGGTCCGTACATGTCAGCAGGTCTTACAGCTCCTTACATTACAGGGATCTTATAGTCCTGCTGTGTGTTGGGGATCCGTATCCTGTCTGCGGTCCGTACATGTCAGCAGGTCTTACAGCTCCTTACATTGCAGGGATCTTATAGTCCTGCTGTGTGTTGGGGTTATGTATCCTGTCTGTGGTCCATACATGTCAGCAGGTCTTACAGCTCCTTACCTTACAGGGATCTTATAGTCCTGCTGTGTGTTGTGGTTATGTATCCTGTCTGTGGTCCGTACATGTCAGCAAGTCTTACAGCTCCTTACATTACAGGGATCTTATAGTCCTGCTGTGTGTTGGGGTTATGTATCCTGTCTGCGGTCCGTACATGTGAGCAGGTCTTACAGCTCCTTACATTACAGGGATCTTATAGTCCTGCTGTGTGTTGGGGTTATGTATCCTGTCTGTTCTCCGTACATGTCAGCAAGTCTTACAGCTCCTTACATTACAGGGATCTTATAGTCCTGCTGTGTGTTGGGGTTATGTATCCTGTCCGCGGTCCGTACATGTCAGCAGGTCTTACAGCTCCTTACACTACAGGGATCTTATAGTCCTGCTGTGTGTTGGGGTTATGTATCCTGCCTGCGGTCCGTACATGTCAGCAGGTCTTACAGCTCCTTACCTTACAGGGATCTTATAGTCCTGCTGTGTGTTGGGGATCTGTATCCTGTCTGTGGTCCATACATGTCAGCAGGTCTTACAGCTCCTTACATTACAGGGATCTTATAGTCCTGCTGTGTGTTGGGGTTATGTATCCTGTCTGCGGTCTGTACATGTCAGCAAGTCTTACAGCTCCTTACATTACAGGGATCTTATAGTCCTGCTGTGTGTTGGGGTTATGTATCCTGCCTGCGGTCCGTACATGTCAGCAGGTCTTACAGCTCCTTACCTTACAGGGATCTTATAGTCCTGCTGTGTGTTGGGGATCTGTATCCTGTCTGTGGTCCATACATGTCAGCAGGTCTTACAGCTCCTTACATTACAGGGATCTTATAGTCCTGCTGTGTGTTGGGATTATGTATCCTGTCTGCGGTACGTACATGTCAGCAGGTCTTACAGCTCCTTACATTACAGGGATCTTATAGTCCTGCTGTGTGTTGGGGTTAAGTATCCTGTCTGCGGTCTGTACATGTCAGCAGGTCTTACAGCTCCTTACATTACAGGGATCTTATAGTCCTGCTGTGTGTTGGGGTTATGTATCCTGTCTGCTGTCCGTACATGTCAGCAGGTCTTACAGCTCCTTACCTTACAGGGATCTTATAGTCCTGCTGTGTGTTGGCGTTATGTATCCTGTCTGCGGTCCGTACATGTCAGCAGGTCTTACAGCTCCTTACCTTACAGGGATCTTATAGTCCTGCTGTGTGTTGGGATTATGTATCCTGTCTGCGGTACGTACATGTCAGCAGGTCTTACAGCTCCTTACATTACAGGGATCTTATAGTCCTGCTGTGTGTTGGGGTTAAGTATCCTGTCTGCTGTCCGTACATGTCAGCAGGTCTTAGAGCTCCTTACCTTACAGGGATCTTATTGTCCTGCTGTGTGTTGGCGTTATGTATCCTGTCTGCGGTCCGTACATGTCAGCAGGTCTTACAGCTCCTTACCTTACAGGGATCTTATAGTCCTGCTGTGTGTTGGGGATCCGTATCCTGTCCGTGGTCCGTACATGTCAGCAGGTCTTACAGCTCCTTACATTACAGGGATCTTATAGTCCTGCTGTGTGTTGGGGTTATGTATCCTGTCCGCGGTCCATACATGTCAGCAGGTCTTACAGCTCCTTACATTACCGGATCATATTGTCCTGCTGTGTGTTGGGGTTATGTATCCTGTCCGCGGTCCGTACATGTCAGCAGGTCTTACAGCTCCTTACCTTACAGGGATCTTATAGTCCTGCTGTGTGTTGGGGATCCGTATCCTGTCCGTGGTCCGTACATGTCAGCAGGTCTTACAGCTCCTTACATTACAGGGATCTTATAGTCCTGCTGTGTGTTGGGGTTATGTATCCTGTCCGCGGTCCATACATGTCAGCAGGTCTTACAGCTCCTTACATTACCGGATCATATTGTCCTGCTGTGTGTTGGGGTTATGTATCCTGTCCGCGGTCCGTACATGTCAGCAGGTCTTACAGCTCCTTACATTACAGGGATCTTATAGTCCTGCTGTGTGTTGGGGTTATGTATCCTGTCCGCGGTCCGTACATGTCAGCAGGTCTTACAGCTCCTTACACTACAGGGATCTTATAGTCCTGCTGTGTGTTGGGGTTATGTATCCTGTCTGCGGTACGTACATGTCAGCAGGTCTTACAGCTCCTTACCTTACAGGGATCTTATAGTCCTGCTGTGTGTTGGGGTTATGTATCCTGTCTGCGGTCTGTACATGTCAGCAGGTCTTACAGCTTCTTACATTACAGGGATCTTATAGTCCTGCTGTGTGTTGGGGTTATGTATCCTGTCCGCGGTCCATACATGTCAGCAGGTCTTATAGCTCCTTACATTACAGGAATCTTATAGTCCTGTGTGTTGGGGATCTGTATCCTGTCGGCGGTCCGTACATGTCAGCAGGTCTTACAGCTCCTTACATTACAGGGATCTTATAGTCCTGCTGTGTGTTGGGGTTATGTATCCTGTCCGCGGTCCGTACATGTCAGCAGGTCTTACAGCTCCTTACATTACAGGGGTCTTATAGTCCTGCTGTGTGTTGAGGTTATGTATCCTGCCTGCGGTCCGTACATGTCAGCAGGTCTTACAGCTCCTTACATTACAGGGATCTTATAGTCCTGCTGTGTGTTGGGGTTATGTATCCTGTCTGCGGTCTGTACATGTCAGCAGGTCTTACAGCTCCTTACATTACAGGGATCTTATAGTCCTGCTGTGTGTTGGGGATCCGTATCCTGTCCGTGGTCCGTACATGTCAGCAGGTCTTACAGCTCCTTACCTTACAGGGATCTTATAGTCCTGCTGTGTGTTGGGGTTATGTATCCTGCCTGCGGTCCGTACATGTCAGCAGGTCTTACATCTCCTTACATTACAGGGATCTTATAGTCCTGCTGTGTGTTGGGGTTATGTATCCTGTCTGCGGTACGTACATGTCAGCAGGTCTTACAGCTCCTTACCTTACAGGGATCTTATAGTCCTGCTGTGTGTTGGGGATCCGTATCCTGTCTGCGGTCCATACATGTCAGCAAGTCTTACAGCTCCTTACACTACAGGGATCTTATAGTCCTGCTGTGTGTTGGGGTTATGTATCCTGTCTGTGGTCCGTACATGTCAGCAGGTCTTACAGCACTTACATTACAGGGATCTTATAGTCCTGCTGTGTGTTGGGGTTATGTATCCAGTCTGCGGTCCGTACATGTCAGCAGGTCTTACAGCTCCTTACATTACAGGGATCTTATAGTCCTGCTGTGCGTTGGGGTTATGTATCCTGTTCGCGGTCCATACATGTCAGCAGGTCTTACAGCTCCTTACCTTACAGGGATCTTATAGTCCTGCTGTGTGTTGGGGTTATGTATCCTGTCGGCGGTCCGTACATGTCAGCAGGTCTTACAGCTCCTTACATTACAGGGATCTTATAGTCCTGCTGTGTGTTGGGGTTATGTATCCTGTCCACGGTCCGTACATGTCAGTAGGTCTTACAGCTCCTTACATTACAGGGATCTTATAGTTCTGCTGTGTGTTGGGGTTATGTATCCTGTCTGCGATCCGTACATGTCAGCAGGTCTTACAGCTCCTTACATTACAGGGATCTTATAGTCCTGCTGTGTGTTGGGGTTATGTATCCTGTCCACGGTCCGTACATGTCAGTAGGTCTTACAGCTCCTTACATTACAGGGATCTTATAGTCCTGCTATGTGTTGGGGTTATGTATCCTGTCTGCGGTCTGTACATGTCAGCAGGTCTTACAGCCCCTTACATTACAGGGATCTTATAGTCCTGCTGTGTGTTGGGGTTATGTATCCTGTCTGCGATCCGTACATGTCAGCAGGTCTTACAGCTCCTTACCTTACAGGGATCTTATAGTCCTGCTGTGTGTTGGGGTTATGTATCCTGTCCACGGTCCGTACATGGCAGTAGGTCTTACAGCTCCTTACATTACAGGGATCTTATAGTCCTGCTGTGTGTTGGGGTTATGTATCCTGTCTGCGGTCCGTACATGTCAGCAGGTCTTACAGCTCCTTACATTACAGGGATCTTATAGTCCTGCTGTGTGTTGGGGATCCGTATCCTGTCTGCGGTCCGTACATGTCAGCAGGTCTTACAGCTCCTTACATTGCAGGGATCTTATAGTCCTGCTGTGTGTTGGGGTTATGTATCCTGTCTGTGGTCCATACATGTGAGCAGGTCTTACAGCTCCTTACATTACAGGGATCTTATAGTCCTGCTGTGTGTTGGGGTTATGTATCCTGTCTGCGGTCCGTACATGTCAGCAAGTCTTACAGCTCCTTACATTACAGGGATCTTATAGTCCTGCTGTGTGTTGGGGTTATGTATCCTGTCTGCGGTCTGTACATGTCAGCAGGTCTTACAGCTCCTTACCTTACAGGGATCTTATAGTCCTGCTGTGTGTTGGGGTTATGTATCCTGTCTGCGGTCCGTACATGTCAGCAGGTCTTACAGCTCCTTACATTACAGGGATCTTATAGTCCTGCTGTCTGTTGGGGTTATGTATCCTATCCGCGGTCCGTACATGTCAGCAGGTCTTACAGCTTCTTACATTACAGGGATCTTATTGTCCTGCTGTGTGTTGGGGTTATGTATCCTGTCCGCGGTCCGTACATGTCAGCAGGTCTTACATCTCCTTACATTACAGGAATCTTACAGTCCTGCTGTGTGTTGGGCATCCGTATCCTGTCTGCGGTCCGTACATGTCAGCAAGTCTTACAGCTCCTTACATTACAGGGATCTTATAGTCCTGCTGTGTGTTGGGGTTATGTATCCTGTCTGCGGTCCGTACATGTCAGCAGGTCTTACAGCTCCTTACATTACAGGGATCTTATAGTCCTGCTGTGTGTTGGGGTTATGTATCCTGTCTGCGGTCCGTACATGTCAGCAGGTCTTACAGCTCCTTACATTGCAGGGATCTTATAGTCCTGCTGTGTGTTGGGGTTATGTATCCTGTCTGTGGTCCATACATGTCAGCAGGTCTTACAGCTCCTTACCTTACAGGGATCTTATAGTACTGCTGTGTGTTGGGGTTATGTATCCTGCCTGCGGTCCGTACATGTCAGCAGGTCTTACAGCTCCTTACATTACAGGGATCTTATAGTCCTGCTGTGTGTTGGGGTTATGTATCCTGTCCGCGGTCCGTACATGTCAGCAGGTCTTACAGCTCCTTACACTACAGGGATCTTATAGTCCTGCTGTGTGTTGGGGTTATGTATCCTGTCTGCGGTACGTACATGTCAGCAGGTCTTACAGCTCCTTACCTTACAGGGATCTTATAGTCCTGCTGTGTGTTGGGGTTATGTATCCTGTCTGCGGTCTGTACATGTCAGCAGGTCTTACAGCTTCTTACATTACAGGGATCTTATAGTCCTGCTGTGTGTTGGGGTTATGTATCCTGTCCGCGGTCCGTACATGTCAGCAGGTCTTATAGCTCCTTACATTACAGGAATCTTATAGTCCTGTGTGTTGGGGATCTGTATCCTGTCGGCGGTCCGTACATGTCAGCAGGTCTTACAGCTCCTTACATTACAGGGATCTTATAGTCCTGCTGTGTGTTGGGGTTATGTATCCTGTCCGCGGTCCGTACATGTCAGCAGGTCTTACAGCTCCTTACATTACTGGGATCTTATAGTTCTGCTGTGTGTTGGGGTTATGTATCCTGTCCGCGGTCCGTACATGTCAGCAGGTCTTACAGCTCCTTACATTACAGGGGTCTTATAGTCCTGCTGTGTGTTGGGGTTATGTATCCTGCCTGCGGTCCGTACATGTCAGCAGGTCTTACAGCTCCTTACATTACAGGGATCTTATAGTCCTGCTGTGTGTTGGGGTTATGTATCCTGTCTGCGGTCTGTACATGTCAGCAGGTCTTACAGCTCCTTACATTACAGGGATCTTATAGTCCTGCTGTGTGTTGGGATTATGTATCCTGTCTGCGGTAAGTACATGTCAGCAGGTCTTACAGCTCCTTACATTACAGGGATCTTATAGTCCTGCTGTGTGTTGGGGATCCGTATCCTGTCCGTGGTCCGTACATGTCAGCAGGTCTTACAGCTCCTTACCTTACAGGGATCTTATAGTCCTGCTGTGTGTTGGGGTTATGTATCCTGTCTGCGGTCTGTACATGTCAGCAGGTCTTACAGCTCCTTACATTACAGGGATCTTATAGTCCTGCTGTGTGTTGGGGTTATGTATCCTGTCTGCGGTCCGTACATGTCAGCAGGTCTTACAGCTCCTTACATTGCAGGGATCTTATAGTCCTGCTGTGTGTTGGGGTTATGTATCCTGTCTGTGGTCCATACATGTCAGCAGGTCTTACAGCTCCTTACCTTACAGGGATCTTATAGTCCTGCTGTGTGTTGGGGTTATGTATCCTGCCTGCGGTCCGTACATGTCAGCAGGTCTTACAGCTCCTTACATTACAGGGATCTTATAGTCCTGCTGTGTGTTGGGGTTATGTATCCTGTCCGCGGTCCGTACATATCAGCAGGTCTTACAGCTCCTTACACTACAGGGATCTTATAGTCCTGCTGTGTGTTGGGGTTATGTATCCTGTCTGCGGTACGTACATGTCAGCAGGTCTTACAGCTCCTTACCTTACAGGGATCTTATAGTCCTGCTGTGTGTTGGGGATCCGTATCCTGTCTGCGGTCCATACATGTCAGCAAGTCTTACAGCTCCTTACACTACAGGGATCTTATAGTCCTGCTGTGTGTTGGGGTTATGTATCCTGTCTGCGGTCCGTACATGTCAGCAGGTCTTACAGCACTTACATTACAGGGATCTTATAGTCCTGCTGTGTGTTGGGGTTATGTATCCTGTCTGCGGTCCGTACATGTCAGCAGGTCTTACAGCTCCTTACATTACAGGGATCTTATAGTCCTGCTGTGTGTTGGGGTTATGTATCCTGTTCGCGGTCCATACATGTCAGCAGGTCTTACAGCTCCTTACCTTACAGGGATCTTATAGTCCTGCTGTGTGTTGGGGTTATGTATCCTGTCGGCGGTCCGTACATGTCAGCAGGTCTTACAGCTCCTTACATTACAGGGATCTTATAGTCCTGCTGTGTGTTGGGGTTATGTATCCTATCCACGGTCCGTACATGTCAGCAGGTCTTACAGCTCCTTACATTACAGGGATCTTATAGTCCTGCTGTGTGTTGGGGTTATGTATCCTGTCTGCAGTCCGTACATGTCAGCAGTTCTTACAGCTCCTAACATTACAGGGATCTTATAGTCCTGCTGTGTGTTGGGGTTATGTATCCTGTCTGCGGTCCGTACATGTCAGCAGTTCTTCCAGCTCCTTACATTACAGGGATCTTATAGTCCTGCTGTGTGTTAGGGTTATGTATCCTGTCCGCGTTCCGTACATGTCAGCAGGTCTTACAGCTCCTTACATTACAGGGATCTTATAGTCCTGCTGTGTGTTGGGGTTATGTATCCTGTCTGCGGTCCGTACATGTCAGCAGGTCTTACAGCTTCTTACATTACAGGGATCTTATAGTCCTGCTGTGTGTTGGGGTTATGTATCCTGTCTGCGGTCCGTACATGTCAGCAGGTCTTACAGCTCCTTACATTACAGGGATCTTATAGTCCTGCTGTGTGTTGGGGTTATGTATCCTGTCTGCGGTCCGTACATGTCAGCAGGTCTTACAGCTCCTTACATTACAGGGATCTTATAGTCCTGCTGTGTGTTGGGGTTATGTATCCTGTCTGCGGTCCGTACATGTCAGCAGGTCTTACAGCTCTTTACATTACAGGGGTCTTATAGTCCTGCTGTGTGTTGAGGATCCGTATCCTGTCTGCGGTCCATACATGTCCGCAAGTCTTACAGCTCCTTACACTACAGGGATCTTATAGTCCTGCTGTGTGTTGGGGTTATGTATCCTGCCTGCGGTCCGTACATGTCAGCAGGTCTTACAGCTCCTTACATTACAGGGATCTTATAGTCCTGCTGTGTGTTGGGGTTATGTATCCTGTCTGCGGTCTGTACATGTCAGCAGGTCTTACAGCTTCTTACATTACAGGGATCTTATAGTTCTGCTGTGTGTTGGGGTTATGTATCCTGTCTGCCATCCGTACATGTCAGCAGGTCTTACAGCTCCTTACATTACAGGGATCTTATAGTCCTGCTGTGTGTTGGGATTATGTATCCTGTCTGCGGTACGTACATGTCAGCAGGTCTTACAGCTCCTTACATTACAGGGATCTTATAGTCCTGCTGTGTGTTGGGGATCCGTATCCTGTCCGTGGTCCGTACATGTCAGCAGGTCTTACAGCTCCTTACATTACAGGGATCTTATAGTCCTGCTGTGTGTTGGGGTTATGTATCCTGTCTGCGGTCCGTACATGTCAGCAGGTCTTACAGCTCCTTACATTACAGGGATCTTATAGTCCTGCTGTGTGTTGGGGATCCGTATCCTGTCTGCGGTCCGTACATGTCAGCAGGTCTTACAGCTCCTTACATTGCAGGGATCTTATAGTCCTGCTGTGTGTTGGGGTTATGTATCCTGTCTGTGGTCCATACATGTCAGCAGGTCTTACAGCTCCTTACCTTACAGGGATCTTATAGTCCTGCTGTGTGTTGTGGTTATGTATCCTGTCTGTGGTCCGTACATGTCAGCAAGTCTTACAGCTCCTTACATTACAGGGATCTTATAGTCCTGCTGTGTGTTGGGATTATGTATCCTGTCTGCGGTACGTACATGTCAGCAGGTCTTACAGCTCCTTACATTACAGGGATCTTATAGTCCTGCTGTGTGTTGGGGTTAAGTATCCTGTCTGCGGTCTGTACATGTCAGCAGGTCTTACAGCTCCTTACATTACAGGGATCTTATAGTCCTGCTGTGTGTTGGGGTTATGTATCCTGTCTGCTGTCCGTACATGTCAGCAGGTCTTACAGCTCCTTACCTTACAGGGATCTTATAGTCCTGCTGTGTGTTGGCGTTATGTATCCTGTCCGCGGTCCGTACATGTCAGCAGGTCTTACAGCTCCTTACATTACAGGGATCTTATAGTCCTGCTGTGTGTTGGGGTTATGTATCCTGTCTGTGGTCCATACATGTGAGCAGGTCTTACAGCTCCTTACATTACAGGGATCTTATAGTCCTGCTGTGTGTTGGGGTTATGTATCCTGTCTGTTCTCCGTACATGTCAGCAAGTCTTACAGCTCCTTACATTACAGGGATCTTATAGTCCTGCTGTGTGTTGGGGTTATGTATCCTGTCCGCGGTCCGTACATGTCAGCAGGTCTTACAGCTCCTTACACTACAGGGATCTTATAGTCCTGCTGTGTGTTGGGGTTATGTATCCTGCCTGCGGTCCGTACATGTCAGCAGGTCTTACAGCTCCTTACCTTACAGGGATCTTATAGTCCTGCTGTGTGTTGGGGATCTGTATCCTGTCTGTGGTCCATACATGTCAGCAGGTCTTACAGCTCCTTACATTACAGGGATCTTATAGTCCTGCTGTGTGTTGGGGTTATGTATCCTGCCTGCGGTCCGTACATGTCAGCAGGTCTTACAGCTCCTTACCTTACAGGGATCTTATAGTCCTGCTGTGTGTTGGGGATCTGTATCCTGTCTGTGGTCCATACATGTCAGCAGGTCTTACAGCTCCTTACATTACAGGGATCTTATAGTCCTGCTGTGTGTTGGGATTATGTATCCTGTCTGCGGTACGTACATGTCAGCAGGTCTTACAGCTCCTTACATTACAGGGATCTTATAGTCCTGCTGTGTGTTGGGGTTAAGTATCCTGTCTGCGGTCTGTACATGTCAGCAGGTCTTACAGCTCCTTACATTACAGGGATCTTATAGTCCTGCTGTGTGTTGGGGTTATGTATCCTGTCTGCTGTCCGTACATGTCAGCAGGTCTTACAGCTCCTTACCTTACAGGGATCTTATAGTCCTGCTGTGTGTTGGCGTTATGTATCCTGTCCGCGGTCCGTACATGTCAGCAGGTCTTACAGCTCCTTACATTACAGGGATCTTATAGTCCTGCTGTGTGTTGGGGTTATGTATCCTGTCCGCGGTCCGTACATGTCAGCAGGTCTTACAGCTCCTTACATTACAGGGATCTTATAGTCCTGCTGTGTGTTGGGGTTATGTATCCTGTCCGCGGTCCGTACATGTCAGCAGGTCTTACAGCTCATTACATTACAGGGATCTTATAGTCCTGCTGTGTGTTGGGGTTATGTATCCTGTCCGCGGTCCGTACATGTCAGCAGGTCTTACAGCTCCCTACATTACAGGGATCTTATAGTCCTGCTGTGTGTTGGGGCTATGTATCCTGTCTGTGGTCCGTACATGTCAGCAGGTCTTACAGCTCCTTACATTACAGGGATCTTATAGTCCTGCTGTGTGTTGGGGTTATGTATCCTGTCTGCGGTCTGTACATGTCAGCAGGTCTTACAGCTTCTTACATTACAGGGATCTTATAGTTCTGCTGTGTGTTGGGGTTATGTATCCTGTCTGCCATCCGTACATGTCAGCAGGTCTTACAGCTCCTTACATTACAGGGATCTTATAGTCCTGCTGTGTGTTGGGGATCCGTATCCTGTCCGCGGTCCGTACATGTCAGCAGGTCTTACAGCTCCTTACATTACAGGGATCTTATAGTCCTGCTGTGTGTTGGGGATCCGTATCCTGTCTGCGGTCCGTACATGTCAGCAGGTCTTACAGCTCCTTACATTACAGGGATCTTATTGTCCTGCTGTGTGTTGGGGTTATGTATCCTGTCCGCGGTCCGTACATGTCAGCAGGTCTTACAGCTCCTTACATTACAGGGATCTTATAGTCCTGCTGTGTGTTGGGGTTATGTATCCTGTCCGCGGTCCGTACATGTCAGCAGGTCTTACAGCTCCTTACATTACAGGGATCTTATAGTCCTGCTGTGTGTTGGGGTTATGTATCCTGTCCGCGGTCCGTACATGTCAGCAGGTCTTACAGCTCATTACATTACAGGGATCTTATAGTCCTGCTGTGTGTTGGGGTTATGTATCCTGTCTGCGGTCCGTACATGTCAGCAGGTCTTACAGCTCCTTACATTACAGGGATCTTATAGTCCTGCTGTGTGTTGGGGTTATGTATCCTGTCCGCGGTCCGTACATGTCAGCAGGTCTTACAGCTCCTTACATTACAGGGGTCTTATAGTCCTGCTGTGTGTTGGGGTTATGTATCCTGCCTGCGGTCCGTACATGTCAGCAGGTCTTACAGCTCCTTACATTACAGGGATCTTATAGTCCTGCTGTGTGTTGGGGCTATGTATCCTGTCTGTGGTCCGTACATGTCAGCAGGTCTTACAGCTCCTTACATTACAGGGATCTTATAGTCCTGCTGTGTGTTGGGGTTATGTATCCTGTCTGCGGTCTGTACATGTCAGCAGGTCTTACAGCTTCTTACATTACAGGGATCTTATAGTTCTGCTGTGTGTTGGGGTTATGTATCCTGTCTGCCATCCGTACATGTCAGCAGGTCTTACAGCTCCTTACATTACAGGGATCTTATAGTCCTGCTGTGTGTTGGGATTATGTATCCTGTCTGCGGTACGTACATGTCAGCAGGTCTTACAGCTCCTTACATTACAGGGATCTTATAGTCCTGCTGTGTGTTGGGGATCCGTATCCTGTCCGTGGTCCGTACATGTCAGCAGGTCTTACAGCTCCTTACATTACAGGGATCTTATAGTCCTGCTGTGTGTTGGGGTTATGTATCCTGTCTGCGGTCCGTACATGTCAGCAGGTCTTACAGCTCCTTACATTACAGGGATCTTATAGTCCTGCTGTGTGTTGGGGATCCGTATCCTGTCTGCGGTCCGTACATGTCAGCAGGTCTTACAGCTCCTTACATTGCAGGGATCTTATAGTCCTGCTGTGTGTTGGGGTTATGTATCCTGTCTGTGGTCCATACATGTCAGCAGGTCTTACAGCTCCTTACCTTACAGGGATCTTATAGTCCTGCTGTGTGTTGTGGTTATGTATCCTGTCTGTGGTCCGTACATGTCAGCAAGTCTTACAGCTCCTTACATTACAGGGATCTTATAGTCCTGCTGTGTGTTGGGGTTATGTATCCTGTCTGCGGTCCGTACATGTGAGCAGGTCTTACAGCTCCTTACATTACAGGGATCTTATAGTCCTGCTGTGTGTTGGGGTTATGTATCCTGTCTGTTCTCCGTACATGTCAGCAAGTCTTACAGCTCCTTACATTACAGGGATCTTATAGTCCTGCTGTGTGTTGGGGTTATGTATCCTGTCCGCGGTCCGTACATGTCAGCAGGTCTTACAGCTCCTTACACTACAGGGATCTTATAGTCCTGCTGTGTGTTGGGGTTATGTATCCTGCCTGCGGTCCGTACATGTCAGCAGGTCTTACAGCTCCTTACCTTACAGGGATCTTATAGTCCTGCTGTGTGTTGGGGATCTGTATCCTGTCTGTGGTCCATACATGTCAGCAGGTCTTACAGCTCCTTACATTACAGGGATCTTATAGTCCTGCTGTGTGTTGGGGTTATGTATCCTGTCTGCGGTCTGTACATGTCAGCAAGTCTTACAGCTCCTTACATTACAGGGATCTTATAGTCCTGCTGTGTGTTGGGGTTATGTATCCTGCCTGCGGTCCGTACATGTCAGCAGGTCTTACAGCTCCTTACCTTACAGGGATCTTATAGTCCTGCTGTGTGTTGGGGATCTGTATCCTGTCTGTGGTCCATACATGTCAGCAGGTCTTACAGCTCCTTACATTACAGGGATCTTATAGTCCTGCTGTGTGTTGGGATTATGTATCCTGTCTGCGGTACGTACATGTCAGCAGGTCTTACAGCTCCTTACATTACAGGGATCTTATAGTCCTGCTGTGTGTTGGGGTTAAGTATCCTGTCTGCGGTCTGTACATGTCAGCAGGTCTTACAGCTCCTTACATTACAGGGATCTTATAGTCCTGCTGTGTGTTGGGGTTATGTATCCTGTCTGCTGTCCGTACATGTCAGCAGGTCTTACAGCTCCTTACCTTACAGGGATCTTATAGTCCTGCTGTGTGTTGGCGTTATGTATCCTGTCTGCGGTCCGTACATGTCAGCAGGTCTTACAGCTCCTTACCTTACAGGGATCTTATAGTCCTGCTGTGTGTTGGGGTTATGTATCCTGTCCGCGGTCCGTACATGTCAGCAGGTCTTACAGCTCCTTACATTACAGGGGTCTTATAGTCCTGCTGTGTGTTGGGGTTATGTATCCTGTCCGCGGTCCGTACATGTCAGCAGGTCTTACAGCTCCTTACATTACAGGGATCTTATAGTCCTGCTGTGTGTTGGGGTTATGTATCCTGTCTGTGGTCCGTACATGTCAGCAGGTCTTACAGCTCCTTACATTACAGGGATCTTATAGTCCTGCTGTGTGTTGGGGTTATGTATCCTGTCTGCGGTACGTACATGTCAGCAGGTCTTACAGCTCCTTACATTACAGGGATCTTATAGTCCTGCTGTGTGTTGGGGATCCGTATCCTGTCCGTGGTCCGTACATGTCAGCAGGTCTTACAGCTCCTTACATTACAGGGATCTTATAGTCCTGCTGTGTGTTGGGGTTATGTATCCTGTCTGCGGTCCGTACATGTCAGCAGGTCTTACAGCTCCTTACATTACAGGGATCTTATAGTCCTGCTGTGTGTTGGGGATCCGTATCCTGTCCGTGGTCCGTACATGTCAGCAGGTCTTACAGCTCTTTACATTACAGGGATCTTATAGTCCTGCTGTGTGTTGGGGTTATGTATCCTGTCCGCGGTCCGTACATGTCAGCAGGTCTTACAGCTCCTTACATTACAGGGGTCTTATAGTCCTGCTGTGTGTTGGGGTTATGTATCCTGCCTGCGGTCCGTACATGTCAGCAGGTCTTACAGCTCCTTACATTACAGGGATCTTATAGTCCTGCTGTGTGTTGGGGCTATGTATCCTGTCTGTGGTCCGTACATGTCAGCAGGTCTTACAGCTCCTTACATTACAGGGATCTTATAGTCCTGCTGTGTGTTGGGGTTATGTATCCTGTCTGCGGTCTGTACATGTCAGCAGGTCTTACAGCTCCTTACATTACAGGGATCTTATAGTCCTGCTGTGTGTTGGGGTTATGTATCCTGTCTGCGGTCTGTACATGTCAGCAGGTCTTACAGCTCCTTACATTACAGGGATCTTATAGTCCTGCTGTGTGTTGGGGATCCGTATCCTGTCCGTGGTCCGTACATGTCAGCAGGTCTTACAGCTCCTTACATTACAGGGATCTTATAGTCCTGCTGTGTGTTGGGGTTATGTATCCTGTCTGCGGTCCGTACATGTCAGCAGGTCTTACAGCTCCTTACATTACAGGGATCTTATAGTCCTGCTGTGTGTTGGGGATCCGTATCCTGTCTGCGGTCCGTACATGTCAGCAGGTCTTACAGCTCCTTACATTGCAGGGATCTTATAGTCCTGCTGTGTGTTGGGGTTATGTATCCTGTCTGTGGTCCATACATGTCAGCAGGTCTTACAGCTCCTTACCTTACAGGGATCTTATAGTCCTGCTGTGTGTTGTGGTTATGTATCCTGTCTGTGGTCCGTACATGTCAGCAAGTCTTACAGCTCCTTACATTACAGGGATCTTATAGTCCTGCTGTGTGTTGGGGTTATGTATCCTGTCTGCGGTCCGTACATGTGAGCAGGTCTTACAGCTCCTTACATTACAGGGATCTTATAGTCCTGCTGTGTGTTGGGGTTATGTATCCTGTCCGCGGTCCGTACATGTCAGCAGGTCTTACAGCTCCTTACACTACAGGGATCTTATAGTCCTGCTGTGTGTTGGGGTTATGTATCCTGCCTGCGGTCCGTACATGTCAGCAGGTCTTACAGCTCCTTACCTTACAGGGATCTTATAGTCCTGCTGTGTGTTGGGGATCTGTATCCTGTCTGTGGTCCGTACATGTCAGCAGGTCTTACAGCTCCTTACATTACAGGGATCTTATAGTCCTGCTGTGTGTTGGGATTATGTATCCTGTCTGCGGTACGTACATGTCAGCAGGTCTTACAGCTCCTTACATTACAGGGATCTTATAGTCCTGCTGTGTGTTGGGGTTAAGTATCCTGTCTGCTGTCCGTACATGTCAGCAGGTCTTACAGCTCCTTACCTTACAGGGATCTTATTGTCCTGCTGTGTGTTGGCGTTATGTATCCTGTCTGCGGTCCGTACATGTCAGCAGGTCTTACAGCTCCTTACCTTACAGGGATCTTATAGTCCTGCTGTGTGTTGGGGATCCGTATCCTGTCCGTGGTCCGTACATGTCAGCAGGTCTTACAGCTCCTTACATTACAGGGATCTTATAGTCCTGCTGTGTGTTGGGGTTATGTATCCTGTCCGCGGTCCATACATGTCAGCAGGTCTTACAGCTCCTTACATTACCGGATCATATTGTCCTGCTGTGTGTTGGGGTTATGTATCCTGTCCGCGGTCCGTACATGTCAGCAGGTCTTACAGCTCCTTACATTACAGGGATCTTATAGTCCTGCTGTGTGTTGGGGATCCGTATCCTGTCCGTGGTCCGTACATGTCAGCAGGTCTTACAGCTCCTTACATTACAGGGATCTTATAGTCCTGCTGTGTGTTGGGGTTATGTATCCTGTCCGCGGTCCATACATGTCAGCAGGTCTTACAGCTCCTTACATTACCGGATCATATTGTCCTGCTGTGTGTTGGGGTTATGTATCCTGTCCGCGGTCCGTACATGTCAGCAGGTCTTACAGCTCCTTACCTTACAGGGATCTTATAGTCCTGCTGTGTGTTGGGGATCCGTATCCTGTCCGTGGTCCGTACATGTCAGCAGGTCTTACAGCTCCTTACATTACAGGGATCTTATAGTCCTGCTGTGTGTTGGGGTTATGTATCCTGTCCGCGGTCCATACATGTCAGCAGGTCTTACAGCTCCTTACATTACCGGATCATATTGTCCTGCTGTGTGTTGGGGTTATGTATCCTGTCCGCGGTCCGTACATGTCAGCAGGTCTTACAGCTCCTTACACTACAGGGATCTTATAGTCCTGCTGTGTGTTGGGGTTATGTATCCTGTCTGCGGTACGTACATGTCAGCAGGTCTTACAGCTCCTTACCTTACAGGGATCTTATAGTCCTGCTGTGTGTTGGGGTTATGTATCCTGTCTGCGGTCTGTACATGTCAGCAGGTCTTACAGCTTCTTACATTACAGGGATCTTATAGTCCTGCTGTGTGTTGGGGTTATGTATCCTGTCCGCGGTCCATACATGTCAGCAGGTCTTATAGCTCCTTACATTACAGGAATCTTATAGTCCTGTGTGTTGGGGATCTGTATCCTGTCGGCGGTCCGTACATGTCAGCAGGTCTTACAGCTCCTTACATTACAGGGATCTTATAGTCCTGCTGTGTGTTGGGGTTATGTATCCTGTCCGCGGTCCGTACATGTCAGCAGGTCTTACAGCTCCTTACATTACTGGGATCTTATAGTTCTGCTGTGTGTTGGGGTTATGTATCCTGTCCGCGGTCCGTACATGTCAGCAGGTCTTACAGCTCCTTACATTACAGGGGTCTTATAGTCCTGCTGTGTGTTGAGGTTATGTATCCTGCCTGCGGTCCGTACATGTCAGCAGGTCTTACAGCTCCTTACATTACAGGGATCTTATAGTCCTGCTGTGTGTTGGGGTTATGTATCCTGTCTGCGGTCTGTACATGTCAGCAGGTCTTACAGCTCCTTACATTACAGGGATCTTATAGTCCTGCTGTGTGTTGGGGATCCGTATCCTGTCCGTGGTCCGTACATGTCAGCAGGTCTTACAGCTCCTTACCTTACAGGGATCTTATAGTCCTGCTGTGTGTTGGGGTTATGTATCCTGCCTGCGGTCCGTACATGTCAGCAGGTCTTACATCTCCTTACATTACAGGGATCTTATAGTCCTGCTGTGTGTTGGGGTTATGTATCCTGCCTGCGGTCCGTACATGTCAGCAGGGCTTACAGCTCCTTACATTACAGGGATCTTATAGTCCTGCTGTGTGTTGGGGTTATGTATCCTGTCTGCGGTCTGTACGTGTCAGCAGGTCTTACAGCTCCTTACATTACAGGGATCTTATAGTCCTGCTGTGTGTTGGGGTTATGTATCCTGTCTGCGGTCCGTACATGTCAGCAGGTCTTACAGCTCCTTACATTACAGGGATCTTATAGTCCTGCTGTGTGTTGGGGTTATGTATCCTGTCCGCGGTCCGTACATGTCAGCAGGTCTTACAGCTCCTTACACTACAGGGATCTTATTGTCCTGCTGTGTGTTGGGGTTATGTATCCTGTCTGCGGTACGTACATGTCAGCAGGTCTTACAGCTCCTTACCTTACAGGGATCTTATAGTCCTGCTGTGTGTTGGGGATCCGTATCCTGTCTGCGGTCCATACATGTCAGCAAGTCTTACAGCTCCTTACACTACAGGGATCTTATAGTCCTGCTGTGTGTTGGGGTTATGTATCCTGTCTGTGGTCCGTACATGTCAGCAGGTCTTACAGCACTTACATTACAGGGATCTTATAGTCCTGCTGTGTGTTGGGGTTATGTATCCAGTCTGCGGTCCGTACATGTCAGCAGGTCTTACAGCTCCTTACATTACAGGGATCTTATAGTCCTGCTGTGCGTTGGGGTTATGTATCCTGTTCGCGGTCCATACATGTCAGCAGGTCTTACAGCTCCTTACCTTACAGGGATCTTATAGTCCTGCTGTGTGTTGGGGTTATGTATCCTGTCGGCGGTCCGTACATGTCAGCAGGTCTTACAGCTCCTTACATTACAGGGATCTTATAGTCCTGCTGTGTGTTGGGGTTATGTATCCTGTCCACGGTCCGTACATGTCAGTAGGTCTTACAGCTCCTTACATTACAGGGATCTTATAGTTCTGCTGTGTGTTGGGGTTATGTATCCTGTCTGCGATCCGTACATGTCAGCAGGTCTTACAGCTCCTTACATTACAGGGATCTTATAGTCCTGCTGTGTGTTGGGGTTATGTATCCTGTCCACGGTCCGTACATGTCAGTAGGTCTTACAGCTCCTTACATTACAGGGATCTTATAGTCCTGCTATGTGTTGGGGTTATGTATCCTGTCTGCGGTCTGTACATGTCAGCAGGTCTTACAGCCCCTTACATTACAGGGATCTTATAGTCCTGCTGTGTGTTGGGGTTATGTATCCTGTCTGCGATCCGTACATGTCAGCAGGTCTTACAGCTCCTTACCTTACAGGGATCTTATAGTCCTGCTGTGTGTTGGGGTTATGTATCCTGTCCACGGTCCGTACATGGCAGTAGGTCTTACAGCTCCTTACATTACAGGGATCTTATAGTCCTGCTGTGTGTTGGGGTTATGTATCCTGTCTGCGGTCCGTACATGTCAGCAGGTCTTACAGCTCCTTACATTACAGGGATCTTATAGTCCTGCTGTGTGTTGGGGATCCGTATCCTGTCTGCGGTCCGTACATGTCAGCAGGTCTTACAGCTCCTTACATTGCAGGGATCTTATAGTCCTGCTGTGTGTTGGGGTTATGTATCCTGTCTGTGGTCCATACATGTGAGCAGGTCTTACAGCTCCTTACATTACAGGGATCTTATAGTCCTGCTGTGTGTTGGGGTTATGTATCCTGTCTGCGGTCCGTACATGTCAGCAAGTCTTACAGCTCCTTACATTACAGGGATCTTATAGTCCTGCTGTGTGTTGGGGTTATGTATCCTGTCTGCGGTCTGTACATGTCAGCAGGTCTTACAGCTCCTTACCTTACAGGGATCTTATAGTCCTGCTGTGTGTTGGGGTTATGTATCCTGTCTGCGGTCCGTACATGTCAGCAGGTCTTACAGCTCCTTACATTACAGGGATCTTATAGTCCTGCTGTCTGTTGGGGTTATGTATCCTATCCGCGGTCCGTACATGTCAGCAGGTCTTACAGCTTCTTACATTACAGGGATCTTATTGTCCTGCTGTGTGTTGGGGTTATGTATCCTGTCCGCGGTCCGTACATGTCAGCAGGTCTTACATCTCCTTACATTACAGGAATCTTACAGTCCTGCTGTGTGTTGGGCATCCGTATCCTGTCTGCGGTCCGTACATGTCAGCAAGTCTTACAGCTCCTTACATTACAGGGATCTTATAGTCCTGCTGTGTGTTGGGGTTATGTATCCTGTCTGCGGTCCGTACATGTCAGCAGGTCTTACAGCTCCTTACATTACAGGGATCTTATAGTCCTGCTGTGTGTTGGGGTTATGTATCCTGTCTGCGGTCCGTACATGTCAGCAGGTCTTACAGCTCCTTACATTGCAGGGATCTTATAGTCCTGCTGTGTGTTGGGGTTATGTATCCTGTCTGTGGTCCATACATGTCAGCAGGTCTTACAGCTCCTTACCTTACAGGGATCTTATAGTACTGCTGTGTGTTGGGGTTATGTATCCTGCCTGCGGTCCGTACATGTCAGCAGGTCTTACAGCTCCTTACATTACAGGGATCTTATAGTCCTGCTGTGTGTTGGGGTTATGTATCCTGTCCGCGGTCCGTACATGTCAGCAGGTCTTACAGCTCCTTACACTACAGGGATCTTATAGTCCTGCTGTGTGTTGGGGTTATGTATCCTGTCTGCGGTACGTACATGTCAGCAGGTCTTACAGCTCCTTACCTTACAGGGATCTTATAGTCCTGCTGTGTGTTGGGGTTATGTATCCTGTCTGCGGTCTGTACATGTCAGCAGGTCTTACAGCTTCTTACATTACAGGGATCTTATAGTCCTGCTGTGTGTTGGGGTTATGTATCCTGTCCGCGGTCCGTACATGTCAGCAGGTCTTATAGCTCCTTACATTACAGGAATCTTATAGTCCTGTGTGTTGGGGATCTGTATCCTGTCGGCGGTCCGTACATGTCAGCAGGTCTTACAGCTCCTTACATTACAGGGATCTTATAGTCCTGCTGTGTGTTGGGGTTATGTATCCTGTCCGCGGTCCGTACATGTCAGCAGGTCTTACAGCTCCTTACATTACTGGGATCTTATAGTTCTGCTGTGTGTTGGGGTTATGTATCCTGTCCGCGGTCCGTACATGTCAGCAGGTCTTACAGCTCCTTACATTACAGGGGTCTTATAGTCCTGCTGTGTGTTGGGGTTATGTATCCTGCCTGCGGTCCGTACATGTCAGCAGGTCTTACAGCTCCTTACATTACAGGGATCTTATAGTCCTGCTGTGTGTTGGGGTTATGTATCCTGTCTGCGGTCTGTACATGTCAGCAGGTCTTACAGCTCCTTACATTACAGGGATCTTATAGTCCTGCTGTGTGTTGGGATTATGTATCCTGTCTGCGGTACGTACATGTCAGCAGGTCTTACAGCTCCTTACATTACAGGGATCTTATAGTCCTGCTGTGTGTTGGGGATCCGTATCCTGTCCGTGGTCCGTACATGTCAGCAGGTCTTACAGCTCCTTACCTTACAGGGATCTTATAGTCCTGCTGTGTGTTGGGGTTATGTATCCTGTCTGCGGTCTGTACATGTCAGCAGGTCTTACAGCTCCTTACATTACAGGGATCTTATAGTCCTGCTGTGTGTTGGGGTTATGTATCCTGTCTGCGGTCCGTACATGTCAGCAGGTCTTACAGCTCCTTACATTGCAGGGATCTTATAGTCCTGCTGTGTGTTGGGGTTATGTATCCTGTCTGTGGTCCATACATGTCAGCAGGTCTTACAGCTCCTTACCTTACAGGGATCTTATAGTCCTGCTGTGTGTTGGGGTTATGTATCCTGCCTGCGGTCCGTACATGTCAGCAGGTCTTACAGCTCCTTACATTACAGGGATCTTATAGTCCTGCTGTGTGTTGGGGTTATGTATCCTGTCCGCGGTCCGTACATATCAGCAGTTCTTACAGCTCCTTACACTACAGGGATCTTATAGTCCTGCTGTGTGTTGGGGTTATGTATCCTGTCTGCGGTACGTACATGTCAGCAGGTCTTACAGCTCCTTACCTTACAGGGATCTTATAGTCCTGCTGTGTGTTGGGGATCCGTATGCTGTCTGCGGTCCATACATGTCAGCAAGTCTTACAGCTCCTTACACTACAGGGATCTTATAGTCCTGCTGTGTGTTGGGGTTATGTATCCTGTCTGCGGTCCGTACATGTCAGCAGGTCTTACAGCACTTACATTACAGGGATCTTATAGTCCTGCTGTGTGTTGGGGTTATGTATCCTGTCTGCGGTCCGTACATGTCAGCAGGTCTTACAGCTCCTTACATTACAGGGATCTTATAGTCCTGCTGTGTGTTGGGGTTATGTATCCTGTTCGCGGTCCATACATGTCAGCAGGTCTTACAGCTCCTTACCTTACAGGGATCTTATAGTCCTGCTGTGTGTTGGGGTTATGTATCCTGTCGGCGGTCCGTACATGTCAGCAGGTCTTACAGCTCCTTACATTACAGGGATCTTATAGTCCTGCTGTGTGTTGGGGTTATGTATCCTATCCACGGTCCGTACATGTCAGCAGGTCTTACAGCTCCTTACATTACAGGGATCTTATAGTCCTGCTGTGTGTTGGGGTTATGTATCCTGTCTGCAGTCCGTACATGTCAGCAGTTCTTACAGCTCCTAACATTACAGGGATCTTATAGTCCTGCTGTGTGTTGGGGTTATGTATCCTGTCTGCGGTCCGTACATGTCAGCAGTTCTTCCAGCTCCTTACATTACAGGGATCTTATAGTCCTGCTGTGTGTTAGGGTTATGTATCCTGTCCGCGTTCCGTACATGTCAGCAGGTCTTACAGCTCCTTACATTACAGGGATCTTATAGTCCTGCTGTGTGTTGGGGTTATGTATCCTGTCTGCGGTCCGTACATGTCAGCAGGTCTTACAGCTTCTTACATTACAGGGATCTTATAGTCCTGCTGTGTGTTGGGGTTATGTATCCTGTCTGCGGTCCGTACATGTCAGCAGGTCTTACAGCTCCTTACATTACAGGGATCTTATAGTCCTGCTGTGTGTTGGGGTTATGTATCCTGTCTGCGGTCCGTACATGTCAGCAGGTCTTACAGCTCCTTACATTACAGGGATCTTATAGTCCTGCTGTGTGTTGGGGTTATGTATCCTGTCTGCGGTCCGTACATGTCAGCAGGTCTTACAGCTCTTTACATTACAGGGGTCTTATAGTCCTGCTGTGTGTTGAGGATCCGTATCCTGTCTGCGGTCCATACATGTCCGCAAGTCTTACAGCTCCTTACACTACAGGGATCTTATAGTCCTGCTGTGTGTTGGGGTTATGTATCCTGCCTGCGGTCCGTACATGTCAGCAGGTCTTACAGCTCCTTACCTTACTGGGATCTTATAGTCCTGCTGTGTGTTGGGGTTATGTATCCTGTCCACGGTCCCTACATGTCAGCAGGTCTTACAGCTTCTTACATTACAGGGATCTTATAGTCCTGCTGTGTGTTGGGGTTATGTATCCTGTCCGCGGTCCGTACATGTCAGCAGGTCTTACAGCTCCTTACATTACAGGGATCTTATAGTCCTGCTGTGTGTTTGGGATCCGTATCCTGCCTGCGGTCCGTACATGTCAGCAGGTCTTACAGCTCCTTACATTACAGGGATCTTATAGTCCTGCTGTGTGTTGGGGTTATGTATCCTGTCGGCGGTCCGTACATGTCAGCAGGTCTTACAGCTCTTTACATTACAGGGATCTTATAGTCCTGCTGTGTGTTGGGGTTATGTATCCTGTCTGTGGTCCGTACATGTCAGCAGGTCTTACAGCTCCTTACCTTACTGGGATCTTATAGTCCTGCTGTGTGTTGGGGTTATGTATCCTGTCCACGGTCCCTACATGTCAGCAGGTCTTACAGCTTCTTACATTACAGGGATCTTATAGTCCTGCTGTGTGTTGGGGTTATGTATCCTGTTTGCGGTCCGTTCATGTCAGCAGGTCTTACAGCTCCTTACATTACAGGGATCTTGTAGTCCTGCTGTGTGTTGGGGTTATGTATCCTGTCTGCGGTCCGTACATGTCAGCAGGTCTTACAGCTCCTTACATTACAGGGATCTTATAGTCCTGCTGTGTGTTGGGGTTATGTATCCTGTCCACAGTCCGTACATGTCAGCAGGTCTTACAGCTCCTTACATTACAGGGATCTTATAGTCCTGCTGTGTGTTGGGGTTATGTATCCTGTCTGCGGTCCATACATGTCAGCAGGTCTTACAGCTCCTTACATTACAGGGATCTTATAGTCCTGCTGTGTGTTGGGGATCTGTATCCTGTCCGCGGTCCGTACATGTCAGCAGGTCTTACAGCTCCTTACATTACAGGGATCTTATAGTCCTGCTGTGTGTTGGGGTTATGTATCCTGTCCGCGGTCCGTACATGTCAGCAGGTCTTACAGTTCCTTATATTACAGGGATCTTATAGTCCTGCTGTGTGTTGGGGTTATGTATCCTGTCTGTGGTCCGTACATGTCAGCAGGTTTTACAGCTCCTTACATTACAGGGATCCTATAGTCCTGCTGTGTGTTTGGGATCCGTATCCTGCCTGCGGTCCGTACATGTCAGCAGGTTTTACAGCTCCTTACATTACAGGGATCTTATAGTCCTGCTGTGTGTTGGGGTTATGTATCCTGTCTGTGGTCCGTACATGTCAGCAGGTCTTACAGCTCCTTACATTACAGGGATAAGTTCCTTTTTGTGTGTCGGAGGACAATGCAGTCCTAAAGTTCCTCAAAGCTACAAGACCTTCTCACATGTACTGGTAGGGGTCCCTAGTGTCGGACCCTTGCCAATCTACTATTGATGACCTATCCTGGGAATAGGCCATCAATAGTTTAGAACTGGACATCCACTTTAAATGATGCTGACGAACAACCGGGTGAGTAAAAAAAATAATTAGCACACACTTGTAGTTGTGTGATTGATTACATTAGGACTGCAGAATCGAAAAAGGAGAACTTGGAATAAGGACCCCCAGGAGCTTTAAAACAAGTGTAGAAAGTCACAAGTGCGGGCAGGAAGCGTGACATAACTTGTTTGCTTTTACTTCCTACTCTCAATTTCCCAATTATTTTGGCTCCTGCCAGCAGATATTTCACAATGCTGTGGATAGTTTCACCCCCTGGGTAAACATGTGCCAGCTGGACATGTCTGCAGAAAGACCAGAATGTAGGACTTTCTGGGCCTCCCACCGCTGTGGAATTAGTTTCAGGGCGGCCTTGTATGAGAATATTGGTAAAAATGTGTAAAATGCATCAGATGATCCCCTATCAGTATTACAGATTAGCAACACTTATGGGTGGCCTTCTAGGGTGTAGCTCAAGGGTAACTACCCACTAGCGTTTTTTTTTAATGCGAAATTCGCAGCGTTTTTTTTTCCTGCAAGGGTCTATGGGCTATGGGACTTGTAAAGCTAAAATCGCGATTTCGCGGTAAATCGCGATTTTGCGCGATCGCGATTTTAACATTACAAGTCCCATAGACCCCTGCAAAAAACGCTGCGAATTTCGCAGTGAAAAAAAACGCTAGTGGGTAGTCACCCTAAAGCATATGCGTCCCCTCTATGTGATCTGCAACCGACCTACCTCTTGTCCCATTCATAGCCAGACCATAATAAGATCTCATTCACACAAGCATATCATGGTTATGCATTACTAGTGTATAGAGATGAGCGAGCATACTCGTCCGAGCTTGATGCTCGTTCGAGTATTAGGGTGCTCGAGATGCTCGTTACTCGAGACGAGCACCACGCGGTACTCGTCTCGATTAAACGAGCACTGGCCATTGAATTCAATGGAGCCGGCAATACAGCCGGCTCCATTGAAAGCGATGGGCTGCCGGCTAGTGCGGGATGAATTTTCGGGAAGGGCTTAAAAATATAAGCCCTTACTTGAAAATCATCCTAAAATGTGTAAAAAGTAAAAAAAAAAATATACTCACCTTGTCCCGGCAGAACAATGTTAGCCCATTGAATTCAATGGAGCCGGCAATACAGCCGGCTCCATTGAAAGCAATGGGCTGCCGGTGAGCGCGGGATGAATTTTCGGGAAGGGCTTAAATATATAAGCCCTTCCCTGCAATTCATCCAGAAATGTGTAAAAATAAAAAATATATATATACTCACCTGCTCCCGGCAGACGGAGTTCAGCCGCGGCCGGCGGCAGTTCTCCTGAACTGCTCTCTGTAGTATTCAGCAGCCGGGGATTTAAAGTCCCCGTCTGCTGAATGAGCTGCCTCTGATTGGTCACAGCCTGACCAATCAGAGGCAGATCTCACTCACACCCATTCATGAATTCATGAATGGGTGAGTGAATGCTGCCTCTGATTGGCTCAGCGCAGCTCTCAGCTGAATGACAGCAGTTCAGCACCACAGTGCAGGGGACAGCAGGAGAAGACGCGGCTGTGCCACGGCAGCTGAAGGGAGGTGAGTATCTATTTTTTTTGTTTTTTAAATCACTTTTAATTCATTTCCAGGGAATGGCTTATATGTAAAGCCCTTCCCTGAAAAAGAATTCAGGTGTGCCAGCAGACCATTGTCTTCAATGGAGTCGCCGGCAGCAGCAGCGGCTCCATTGAAGAGAATGCCTGCATTTTTTTTTTTTACACTAAAATCTTTCTTTTTCAGGTAAGGGCTTATATTTTTAAGCCCATCCTGAAAATTCATCCCGCGCTTGCCGGCAGCCCATTGCTTTCAATGGAGCCGGCTGTATTGCCGGTTCCATTGAATTCAATGGGCTAACATCGTTCTTCTCTGCCATAGCTGTTACAGCTGTGGCAGAGGAGAACGATCATTATGCTGACAGTGGGGGGGGGGGGTGTCTCACTCTTGCCACTATTGTGGCTTTATAGTGAGACCTCGGAGCGCGAAATGCAGCCCTGCATGTTGCTCCTCCCTGCCCTATCCATTTCTGTGTTTTTTACATGACTTTGGTGATTTGCTAAGATTTTCACAAATGAAAACCTTAGCGGAGCACCAGTCATATACAAAAATGCTCGAGACGCCCATTGACTTCAATGGGGTTCATTACTCGAAACGAACTCTCGAGCATCACTGAAAGTTCGACTCGAGTAACGAGCACTCGAGCATTTTGGTGCTCGCTCATCTCTACTAGTGTATTTTATGGGCGCAAAAGGCTGTATTCACATGGGTGATTTTTCCGCAGGATTTCTATGCATTAGGAGATGCACAGGAAGAGAACTGATTGTATATAATGTGTGCATTTTCAGGTATGACTTTTCTCTTGCAGCGATAAAAATGATTCAAAAGACCAATTGCCACATGTACTATTTCTGAACATTTGTGTTAAAGAATGCTCCCTATGTACAAGAATATAACTACTATAATACTGCCCCCTATGTACAAGAATATAACTACTATAATACTGCCTCCTATGTACAAGAATATAACTACTATAATACTGTCTCCTATATACAAGAATATAACTACTATAATACTGTCTCCTATATACAAGAATATAACTACTATAATACTGCCCCTATATACAAGAATATAACTACTATAATACTGCCTCCTATGTACAAGAATATAACTACTATAATACTGCCCCTATGTACAAGAATATAACTACTATAATACTGCCTCCTATGTACAAGAATATAACTACTATAATACTGCCTCCTATGTACAAGAATATAACTACTATAATACTGTCTCCTATGTACAAGAATATAACTACTATAATACTGCCTCCTATGTACAAGAATATAACTACTATAATACTGCCCCCTTATGTACAAGAATATAACTACTATAATACTGCCTCCTATGTACAAGAATATTACTACTATAATACTGCCCCCTATGTACAAGAATATATCTACTATAATACTGCCTCCTATGCACAAGAATATAACTACTATAATACTGCCTCCTATGTACAAGAATATAACTACTATAATACTGCCCCCTATGTACAAGAATATAACTACTATAATACTGCCCCCTATGTAAAGAATATAACTACTATAATACTGCCTCCTATGTACAAGAATATATCTACTATAATACTGCCTCTATGTACAAGAATATAACTACTATAATACTGCCTCCTATGTACAAGAATATAACTACTATAATACTGCTCCTATGTACAAGAATATATCTACTATAATACTGCCTCTATGTACAAGAATATAACTACAATAATACTGCCCCCTATGTACAAGAATATAACTACTATAATACTGCCCCTATGTACAGGAATATAACTACTATAATACTGCCTCCTATGTACAAGAATATAACTACTATAATACTGCCCCCTATGTACAAGAATAGAACTACTATAATACTGCCCCTATGTACAGGAATATAACTACTATAATACTGCCTCCTATGTACAAGAATATAACTACTATAATACCGCCCCTGATGTACAAGAATATAACTACTATAATACTGCGCCCTATGTACAAGAATATAACTACTATAATACTGCCCCCTATGTACAAGAATATAACTACTATAATACTGCCCCCTATGTACAAGAATATAACTACTATAATACTGCCTCCTATGTACAAGAATATAACTACTATAATACTGTCTCCTATGTACAAGAATATAACTACTATAATACTGCCTCCCATATACAAGAATATTACTACTATAATACTGCCCCCTATGTACAAGAATATATCTACTATAATACTGCCTCCTATGCACAAGAATATAACTACTATAATACTGCCTCCTATGTACAAGAATATAACTACTATAATACTGCCCCCTATGTACAAGAATATAACTACTATAATACTGCCCCCTATGTAAAGAATATAACTACTATAATACTGCCTCCTATGTACAAGAATATATCTACTATAATACTGCCTCTATGTACAAGAATATAACTACTATAATACTGCCTCCTATGTACAAGAATATAACTACTATAATACTGCTCCTATGTACAAGAATATATCTACTATAATACTGCCTCTATGTACAAGAATATAACTACAATAATACTGCCCCCTATGTACAAGAATATAACTACTATAATACTGCCCCTATGTACAGGAATATAACTACTATAATACTGCCTCCTATGTACAAGAATATAACTACTATAATACTGCCCCCTATGTACAAGAATAGAACTACTATAATACTGCCCCTATGTACAGGAATATAACTACTATAATACTGCCTCCTATGTACAAGAATATAACTACTATAATACCGCCCCTGATGTACAAGAATATAACTACTATAATACTGCGCCCTATGTACAAGAATATAACTACTATAATACTGCCCCCTATGTACAAGAATATAACTACTATAATACTGCCCCCTATGTACAAGAATATAACTACTATAATACTGCCTCCTATGTACAAGAATATAACTACTATAATACTGTCTCCTATGTACAAGAATATAACTACTATAATACTGCCTCCCATATACAAGAATTTAACTACTATAATACTGCCCCTATATACAAGAATATAACTACTATAATACTGCCTCCTATGTACAAGAATATAACTACTATAATACTGCCCCCTATGTACAAGAATATAACTACTATAATACTGTCTCCTATGTACAAGAATATAACTACTATAATACTGCCTCCTATGTACAAGAATATAACTACTATAATACTGCCCCCCTATGTACAAGAATATAACTACTATAATACTGCCTCCTATGTACAAGAATATAACTACTATAATACTGCCCCCTATGTACAAGAATATAACTACTATAATACTGTCTCCTATGTACAAGAATATAACTACTATAATACTGCCCCCCTATGTACAAGAATATAACTACTATAATACTGCCTCCTATGTACAAGAATATAACTACTATAATACTGCCCCCTATGTACAAGAATATATCTACTATAATACTGCCTCCTATGCACAAGAATATAACTACTATAATACTGCCCCCTATGTACAAGAATATAACTACTATAATGCTGCCCCCTATGTACAAGAATATAACTACTATAATACTGCCCCCTATGTACAAGAATATAACTACTATAATACTGCTCCTATGTACAAGAATATATCTACTGTAATACTGCCTCTATGTACAAGAATATAACTACTATAATACTGCCTCCTATGTACAAGAATATAACTAATATAATACTGCTCCTATGTACAAGAATATAACTACTATAATACTGCCTCTATGTACAAGAATATAACTACTATAATACTGCCCTCTATGTACAAGAATATAACTACTATAATACTGCCCCTATGTACAGGAATATAACTACTATAATACTGCCTCCTATGTACAAGAATATAACTACTATAATACTGCCCCCTATGTACAAGAATATAACTACTATAATACTGCCCCTATGTACAGGAATATAACTACTATAATACTGCCTCCTATGTACAAGAATATAACTACTATAATACCGCCCCTGCTGTACAAGAATATAACTACTATAATACTGCCCCCTATGTACAAGAATATATCTACTATAATACTGCCTCCTATGCACAAGAATATAACTACTATAATACTGCCTCCTATATACAAGAATATAACTACTATAATACTGCCCCCTATGTACAAGAATATAACTACTATAATACTGCCCTGTATGTACAAGAATATAACTACTATAATACTGCCCCCTATGTACAAGAATATAACTACTATAATGCTGTCTCCTATGTACAAGAATATAACTACTATAATACTGCCTCCTATGTACAAGAATATAACTACTATAATACTGCCCCCCTATGTACAAGAATATAACTACTATAATACTGCCTCCTATGTACAAGAATATAACTACTATAATACTGCCTCCTATATACAAGAATATAACTACTATAATATTGCCCCTATATACAAGAATATAACTACTATAATACTGCCTCCTATGTACAAGAATATAACTACTATAATACTGCCCCTATGTACAAGAATATAACTACTATAATACTGCCTCCTATGTACAAGAATATAACTACTATAATACTGCCTCCTATGTACAAGAATATAACTACTATAATACTGTCTCCTATGTACAAGAATATAACTACTATAATACTGCCTCCTATGTACAAGAATATAACTACTATAATACTGCCCCCCTATGTACAAGAATATAACTACTATAATACTGCCTCTATGTACAAGAATATAACTACTATAATACTGCCCTCTATGTACAAGAATATAACTACTATAATACTGCCCCTATGTACAGGAATATAACTACTATAATACTGCCTCCTATGTACAAGAATATAACTACTATAATACTGCCCCCTATGTACAAGAATATAACTACTATAATACTGCCCCTATGTACAGGAATATAACTACTATAATACTGCCTCCTATGTACAAGAATATAACTACTATAATACCGCCCCTGCTGTACAAGAATATAACTACTATAATACTGCCCCCTATGTACAAGAATATATCTACTATAATACTGCCTCCTATGCACAAGAATATAACTACTATAATACTGCCTCCTATATACAAGAATATAACTACTATAATACTGCCCCCTATGTACAAGAATATAACTACTATAATACTGCCCTGTATGTACAAGAATATAACTACTATAATACTGCCCCCTATGTACAAGAATATAACTACTATAATGCTGTCTCCTATGTACAAGAATATAACTACTATAATACTGCCTCCTATGTACAAGAATATAACTACTATAATACTGCCCCCCTATGTACAAGAATATAACTACTATAATACTGCCTCCTATGTACAAGAATATAACTACTATAATACTGCCTCCTATATACAAGAATATAACTACTATAATATTGCCCCTATATACAAGAATATAACTACTATAATACTGCCTCCTATGTACAAGAATATAACTACTATAATACTGCCCCTATGTACAAGAATATAACTACTATAATACTGCCTCCTATGTACAAGAATATAACTACTATAATACTGCCTCCTATGTACAAGAATATAACTACTATAATACTGTCTCCTATGTACAAGAATATAACTACTATAATACTGCCTCCTATGTACAAGAATATAACTACTATAATACTGCCCCCCTATGTACAAGAATATAACTACTATAATACTGTCTCCTATGTACAAGAATATAACTACTATAATACTGCCCCCTATGTACAAGAATATATCTACTATAATACTGCCTCCTATGCACAAGAATATAACTACTATAATACTGCCTCCTATGTACAAGAATATAACTACTATAATACTGCCCACTATGTACAAGAATATAACTACTATAATACTGCCCCCTATGTTCAATAATATAACTACTATAATACTGCCCCCTATGTACAAGAATATAGCTACTATAATACTGCTCCTATGTACAAGAATATAACAACTATAATACTGCCTCTATGTACAAGAATATAACTACTATAATACTGCCCCCTATGTACAAGAATATAACTACTATAATACTGCCCCTATGTACAGGAATATAACTACTATAATACTGCCTCCTATGTACAAGAATATAACTACTATAATACTGCCCCCTATGTACAAGAATATAACTACTATAATACTGCCTCCTATGTACAAGAATATAACTACTATAATACTGCCCCTATGTACAGGAATATAACTACTATAATACTGCCTCCTATGTTCAAGAATATAACTACTATAATACCGCCCCTGATGTACAAGAATATAACTACTATAATACTGCGCCCTATGTACAAGAATATAACTAGTATAATACTACCCCTATGTACAAGATCATAACTACTATAATACTGCCTCCTATGTACAAGAATATAACTACTATAATACTGCCTCCTATGTACAAGAATATAACTACTATAATACTGCCCCCTATGTACAAGAATATAACTACTATAATACTGCTCCCTATGTACAAGAATATAACTACTATAATACTGCTCCTATGTACAAGAATATAACTACTATAATACTGCCCCCTATGTACAAGAATGTAACTACTATAATACTGCCCCCATGTACAAGAATATAACTACTATAATACTGCCCCCTATGTACAAGAATAACTTCTATAATACTGCCCCCTATGTACAAGAATTTAACTACTGTAATACTGCCCCCTATGTACAAGAATATAACTACTATAATACTGCCCCCATGTACAAGAATATAACTACTATAATACTGCCCCTATGTACAAGAATATAACTACTATAATACTGCCCCCTATATAGAAGAATATAACTACTATAATACTGCCCCCTATGTACAAGAATATAACTACTATAATACTGCCCCCTATGTACAAGAATATAACTACTATAATATTGCCCCCTATGTACAAGAATATAACTACTATAATACTGCCCCCTATGTATAAGTATATAACTACTATAATACTGCCTCCTATGTACAAGAATATAACTACTATAATACTGCCCCTATGTACAAGAATATAACTACTATAATACTGCCCCCTATGTACAAGAATATAACTACTATAATACTGCCCCCTATGTACAAGAATATAACTACTGTAATACTGCCCCCTATGTACAAGAATATAACTACTATAATACTGCCCCCTATGTACAAGAATATAACTACTATAATACTGCTCCCTATGTACAAGAATATAACTACTATAATACTGCCCCCTATGTACAAGAATATAACTACTATAATACTGCCTCCTATGTACAAGAATATAACTACTATAATACTGCCCCTATGTACAAGAATATAACTACTATAATACTGCCCCCTATGTACAAGAATATAACTACTATAATACTGCCCCGTATGTACAAGAATATAACTACTATAATACTGCCTCCTATGTACAAGAATGTAACTACTATAATACTGCTTCTATGTACAAGAATATAACTACTATAATACTGCCCCCTATGTACAGGAATATAACTACTATAATACTGCCTACTGTGTACAAGAATATAACTACTATAATACTGCCCCCTATGTACAGGAATATAACTACTATAATACTGCCCCTATGTACAAGAATATAACTACTATAATACTGCCCCCTATGTACAAGAATATAACTACTATAATACTGCCCCCTATGTACAAGTATATAACTACTATAATACTGCCCCTATGTACAAGAATATAACTACTATAATACTGCCCCCTATGTACAAGTATATAACTACTATAATACTGCCCCTATGTACAAGAATATAACTACTATAATACTGCCCCTATGTACAAGAATATAACTACTATAATACTGTCCCCTATGTACAAGAATATAACTACTATAATACTGCTCTCTATGTACAAGAATATAACTACTATAATACTGCCCCCTATGTACAAGAATATAACTACTATAATACTGCCCCCTATGTACAAGAATATAACTACTATAATACTGCCCCTATGTACAAGAATATAACTACTATAATACTGTCCCCTATGTACAAGAATATAACTACTATAATACTGCCCCCTATGTACAAGAATATAACTACTATAATACTGCCCCCTATGTACAAGAATATAACTACTATAATACTGCCCCTATGTACAAGAATATAACTACTATAATACTGCCCCCTATGTACAAGAATATAACTACTATAATACTGCCCCCTATGTACAAGCATATAACTACTATAATACTGCCTCCTATGTACAAGAATATAACTACTATAATACTGCCTCCTATGTACAAGAATATAACTACTATAATACTGCCCCCTATGTACAAGAATATAACTACTATAATACTGCCCCCTATGTACAAGAATATAACTACTATAATACTGCCCCCTATGTACAAGAATATAACTACTATAATACTGCCTCCTATGTACAAGAATATAACTACTATAATACTGCTCTTATGTACAAGAATATCACTACTATAATACTGCCCCCTATGTACAAGAATATAACTACTATAATACTGCCCCCTATGTACAAGAATATAACTACTATAATACTGCCCCCTATGTACAAGAATATAACTACTATAATACTGCCTCCTATGTACAAGAATATAACTACTATAATACTGCTCTTATGTACAAGAATATAACTACTATAATACTGCTCTTATGTACAAGAATATCACTACTATAATACTGCCCCCTATGTACAAGAATATAACTACTATAATACCGCCCCCTATGTACAGGAATATAACTACTATAATACTGCCCCCTATGTACAAGAATATAACTACTATAATACTGCCCCCTATGTACAAGAATATAACTACTATAATACTGCTCCCCTATGTACAAGAATATAACTACTATAATACCGCCCCCTATATACAAGAATATAACTACTATAATACTGCCCCCTATGTACAAGAATATAACTACTATAATACCGCCCCCTATGTACACTTATCATGCAGTAGTATCTTCTGGTTGCATTATCTGTATTATATTTCAGCAGTTGGCATTAGCAGCGGTACAGTAAGTTTTGCTGGGTGGTGCCACATACTTTAGACATGAAGGTATACAGTCATGTTTACACAACGTTGGTGCTCTCTTACACAATGGAGGTGTCTCATGTCACAAATATGTCAATATGTAAGCAATGTATCAGCAAGTTTTGGTCTACTGCGTAATCCTGACAAGATGGGAGTTGTAGATACTTTTCGATGTATTGGAAGCAGCTCATCCGTTCGTCATTACTTTCTTTCGCAGGTACGAGGCAGAATGTTTCATCCTCTACATTTTCCATAGTTGGGGGTGTAATCATCAGGCTGGCACAAAAACATTCTCCCCCTTGTCCGTTGCCCAAACTGTTTTCACGTATTATACACCGAAATGAATGGAAGACGAGGGAAGAAATGTAGATTCTGTTTTGTGGGCACTTTGGGAAGACATTTTCTTGCTTGGGTATTGTAGTAACCAAACATAGCGTTTCCCAATGAGAATCAAGGTTAGCGGTCGCACATAGAGGATCGTATTCAGTTGGGCTTTTGTAGTGGTTGTACATTTGTGCAGCAGCAGTCTTGCCGCCTTACAATGATTCACTATCTAGTCCCTACCAGACTGATGACTAAATTATAGCTAGCTGTCGTATTATCCACTCCTGCAGGATCCTCTTCTTCTAAACTACATATAGCAGAAGAGGCAGATAGAAGAGTAATACGTGACTGCAGAATCCGACAACACAGGGCTTGTTTGTAGTCTGTAACCATGGAAACACATAGGTCTACACTGTATACACAAAATATTAGATTTACCATTAAGAATAATTCCTGAATTGCTTCATTTAATTTATATTTTAGATACATTGTAGCAATAAATCGATTGCAAAAATGTACGTTTTAGAACATCTGAATTTTTCCAGTTATTTTTGACATTAACCCAGTTCAACTTCAACAAAGATCGTGATGGTTAAAAGTGCAAAAGTAAATTAAAAACATAAAAATATTATGAAATTGTAACCTGAAACACAAGAATAGTCGGAATTTAGGATTTTAACCAAAGGGCCTTTCTCAGGTAACACATCAACAACGGCTGCTCTGCTGCACAGAAAGGAAATAATGGTTTGAAAGTGGATGTAAAATATTCCTGCAGGTGTCTCAACTTTTGTAGATCACTTTCAAACCCTCTGATTCTGTATAACCAGTGTTGGAGCAGACTGCATTACACCCTGTAGGGCAGGACTTGGGCAGAACACATTGCTATCAAGAAAAAGGCAATTGACCAAAGAAGACAGACAGACAATTATAACCCTAAGGCCCAATGCCCACGGACGGAAACTCCGCAGCGAGATTCCGTGCAGAATATCCCCTGTTGCGCACTGCCATAGGATTGCGTTAGCTTATGCAATCCTATGCTGACAGCCGCTATTTGACCGCGTGAAAACTCGCGCGGTATTAAAATCGCAGCATGTCCTATTTCTGTGTGGGCCTTGTAGAGGCTCGGACAGAAACATCACCGCTGACACACCGGCTCTGCTCTGCCATGCCCGCTGTGCTCCAGCTGGCACATCGTTGAGCGGAGAGAGAAGACCCCGGACAAGTAAGTGGGAGGTCAATGCCGGGGCATGGGTCGCATCCTGCTGAGTGAATCTGGCAGTCGGAATCCGACCCGGCTGTGGGCATGAGCCCTTAGAAGTGTAGGTCTGTCCTACAGAGAAATTGCAAAGATGGCGGTCAGTACAGTTTCCTGTACGCGAATTATTAAATTCCATACCACCTCTGCTCCATTCGCAACCTGATTGGTTGTTTGGGTTGGCTCGAGCAGAGGTGGTGTGGAATATAAAAATATGCTTCCTGTACCATCAAAAGGCAGACGTCTGGCAGACCAAAGGCCACTACAAAATCAGATGACAAGTTTTTACAGCTTACCGCACATAATCTTCTGCAAAATACAATAACAGACTTGCCTGGCCAAGCAGCTGCGCCAGTGGACTACTGAGTGGAAGAAGGTCTCATGGACTGATGAATGAAAATGTGACCTCTTTGGTACATCACACAGGGTTTTTGTACGCCATTGAGTAGGTGAAGGTTCCTGAGTGCGTAATACCTACTGTCAAACATGGAGGAGGAAGCACAATGGTCCGCGGCTCTGTTGCTTGATCTAGAGTTGGCCGTTTGCACAGGGTGACTGGCACACTGGACAAAAAGGGCTACCATAGTATTTTGATACACCATGCAATACCCTCTGGTGTGCGCCTAGTTGGTCAGGGGTTCATATTACAGCAAGACAATGACCTGAAACATATGTCTACCATATATTCTCCAAAATAGGTCCTACCCCGATAGTAAGACCTATCAGGGTTTTCAGGGGAGGCTTGAAATATAAGGCCTCCCCCAAAAATAGGACCTAGCTGAGCTGCCCCCAAAATGTAAAAAAATCAATACTCACCTGGTCTGCGGTGTCCTGATGGTCTCTGGCGGTGCTGCGGCAAACGGCTGAGTCCTCCCAGTCTGCCTGCTCAGCTTCTGCTGGTGACAGGGCTTTGAATAGCCCGCCTCCAGCAGAGCGAGCCCTGTGATTGGCTAAGAATAAGCCACTGTGTGTACATAAGGGATAATATTATACCTGGCCATTATATGACTTGGACACTGCACTTATCACTATTTTCCCTCTGCAGGCTTCATTTCCAATTTTCAGTCTTCCCTGAGCTGCTAGGTGTAGACCGCTGCACATATAAGAGAGCAGGTTGTCTTCTTCTCTATCTCTGAGATAGCAGTTTAGACTTCTATGATGTCTCTATAAACTGTACACGGCGGTGCAGACTGCTGCTCTGATGTCTCCATACACTGTAACCACAGGAGAGCAGGACCTCGTCGTTAGCCCTCTGAGCTGGTGGATGTAGACTTTTACTATGTCTCCAGGGATGCCCCTACCATGAGGCAATCTGAGTCTGGCATCTAAGGTAAAAGTCTATAGGACCGAAGCTAGCGCTGCCATCCAGCCGGTAAGTCACTAGCGCTGCCATCCAGCCGCTAAGTCACTAGCACTGCCATCCAGCCGGTAAGTCACTAGCGCTGCCATCCAGCCGGTAAGTCACTAGCGCTGCCATCCAGCCGGTAAGTCACTAGCGCTGCCATCCAGCCGGTAAGTCACTAGCGCTGCCATCCAGCCGGTCAGTCACTAGCACTGCCATCCAGCCGGTAAGTCACTAGCGCTGCCATCCAGCCGGTAAGTCACTAGCGCTGCCATCCAGCCGGTCAGTCACTAGCACTGCCATCCAGCCGGTAAGTCCCTAGCGCTGCCATCCAGCCGGTCAGTCACTGGCCCGGCCGGTAATTAAGGCCGGTATTTATTTTTTACTGTCTATACTAATGGCCAGTAAAAAAATAATTGCCAGCTCCGAGCAGTCTGTGCAGCAGCCCAGCAGGCACTTAACTCGCTCTGCAGCTCCAGTCCAGAGGCTGCCGCTGCTGCAGTCAGTCTGGGACCCCTAACCTCTCCCTCCTACGTCTGAGTTCCTGCATAGACACAATACTGTAGGCTGCACTGATGAGAAGTCAGGGGTCACAGACTTATTACAGCAGGGGTGGCCGAGTCGGAGCTGCAGACAGAGTAAGTTGAATGCTTGATGTTGTCAGATTGCTGCTTGGCTGGAGGTCCACTACAGGGGACACTTAATATTGGGGCCACTATGGGGGCCCCTATTACTACTTAGACCACTGTGTGGGGCAATATTACTACTGTGGCCCCTATGGGGGGGGGTCACTATTACTACTTGGGCCTCTATGGGGGTCACTATTACTTCTGTGGCCATTACCAGGGTCATAATTACTACTGGGGCCACTAATCGAGTCACTATTACTACTGGGACCACTATAAGGGTCACTATTACTATTGGGGCCACTACCAGGGCAGTATTACTTTGTCATGTTAGACAAGTCTCAATGGTTCATATAGGTGTTGGGTATCTTATGTATTGGCTCTTTCAATGCCTGTAAAAGGAATTGTTTTTTCTGTGGGGTGGCGGTGCCATTTCACACTTTGACCCAGGCAGCATAAAGGCTTGTGGCACCCCTGGATTCCTTCACACATTGCATACACAGGAGAGCAGGAACGTTTTTCCCTATCTCTCTGTAGCCCACCCTCATAAGTACTGCTGTGTAATGCCATGGAGGACATTACACAGCAGTACTTTGTAAAATAAAATTGTAAAAGGACATTTAATGAAAAAATGGTACAGTTAAAAAACTTTTTTTTAAAGTTTAAAGTTAAAAAACCCTTTTCCCTATAAATACCCCCCCCCCCCCAGCCCAAACATTAAAAAGCCCCACATATTTGTTATGGACATGTATGTAATAGTACGAACTATTAAAATATCGCAATACTTATCCCACATGGTGAGGGGCGTTAAAAAAAAGAAAAGGACAACTTTTTTGGGGGGAGGGGGGGGGGGGGGAATCCCAGCGCACCAAAGCATGTGAATAAAGAGTTTTCAAAAAAATGCCTGCACTCCAGAGCGTTAATAAAAACTACAGCTCACTCAACAAAAGCCAAGTCCCCGCACGGCGCAATCGACCAAAAAGGAAAAATTTATGGGTCTCAGAATACGGTGAAAAAAACCTATTTCTGTTTTTTAAAAAAATTGTATTTATTTTGAAAAAATATTTTAAAAAACCATATAAAATTTGGTATCACTGTAATTGTACCGAGCCGCAGAACAAAGCTCAGCTCATTGTGACTGCACTGTAAATACTGTAAAAGCTAAAGGCACCAAAATGGGGCAAGAGCATTTTTTTCCTTTTTTTTTTCATTTCTCCTCACAAAAAAAAATGTCTGGAGGCTTTTCAGTACAATATATAAAATGGTAGCATTAAAAAATACAAATCATTAAAAAACAACACGGCCTCATACGGCCTCATACGGCTATGTCAATGGAAAAAAACGAAAATAAAAAAATGAAACAAAAAATACATTGGTCATTCCGGGGTTAAATCCCCTGACTTGAGACTTCCAAGCATGGAATGGTTAAAGCTCCTATGATACAATGTGATCCCCCCCGGCTGCTGGCTTTGCCCCGCACACCCCGTCTTATGTTACAGCTGTAACGGCTTGTTTTGCTGGCGGCGCGATGCTCTGCTGCTGCATTTCCACCTTCCCCACTGAGCTGAATTATTCCAGTCCGCTCCTCCAGAGCCTGTCAGCGGACGGCGCGGCCGCGTCACGGAACGTACAGTTCTCCAAGGAGGGAAGTGTTTGTACTGTCTTCTCATGAATACTTGAGCAGCGGCACACAGAGTGGCGAAGCTGAAACCGTGTCGCTGTCACAAACATGTCCTGACGCCGCTCTGCAGAACATATGGGGGCATCACGCACTGCAGGGCGAGGGGTACGCTGGGCAGGTGTAGCCGCAGTTCAACAGTAATTACCTGATATCGCCCGGAGCTCTATAACTACATGTACGGTACAGGGAGAACACGAAAACACAATCTCGCCCCTTCTCTGTAGCAGGATTTTACAATTTTTAACCCCTTATAGATGCAGCAAATTTAAAGTTTCTGCCTCATTATATTCCGACCGGCCTCATATTTTTCTTTGTCCACTGACATCCCTAAAAAATACCAGCCAAGGTAAGAGAGGGTTTGGTTAGGGGCGTGGCTTACAATGTATGCCACAACTAGTAATAGTGCTCCTCAGTGGCCCCAATAGTAATAGTGAGCAGTGCTGGCCAATCAGAGGAGCATGTAGTGTCTTAAGCCCCATTTACACGCAAAGATGATCACTCAAAATCTGCTCAAAAGACAGGGAGAATGACAGTTTCATTCATTTCACATAAGCTGCTAATGGGCGCTAATGCCCATTAGTAGCTCATTAGCTTAATTTGCATGTAAATGAGCCTCCCTTTGCTGTATGCAGATAACAGCAGGTGATCTGTTATCTGCATACAGCCTCTTTAGTCCGTCGAACCCTAGATGCTAACCGCCACGCATCTCTCAGAGCTATACAACAAGACACAGATTAGATTAAAAAATACAAATTCCACGCGGACAAAGTCGCAGGTAACAAGCTAGTGAATATATATAGCCTCGTGATTTATAGTGTAAGAGGGGAGCGATGCCCCGCTCTCCCCTCTTACCATAGATTGGCTGTGTGCCAGATTCAGGTGCATGGCACAAGACTCAAGTGCAGGAAGTTATAGCACTGGTCAGCGCTAAGTGTGAAGCCCCCAACGGAGGACGAGCCCTGAACATTCTCAGTGCTGCAGGTGCCATATAAAAGGCCAAATTTTAGCTGCACCACAGGAAACCGCAAGGACTTTTACTGAAAATTGAGGTTCTGCTGGAAATCTTACTAGGGTAGATGCAATAGTCTGCAGAAATAGTGGCATAGAAGGCGCAGTGGATGCAATACAGATGTAACAGAGTCTGCCTGCTGCCTGGAAACCAGAGGGAGAGAGGGGTATTTTGCTACAGCGCCACAGATCCAGACCTGGAAAGACGCCAAGAGTTTATAGTCAGCAACATGTAAGTGAGGCCGGCCTCAGTAAAACCACTATAGACTAAAAGGTAAGCATGCAGCCTGGCACAGAGTCAGTAGCTGACATTTTGGATGGCTTTTGCAATATCTGCTCTCGAACACTTGAATGTGAGCTGAGAACGTTATACTAATAGGAATTGAGTCTGAAATTCCGGAGCCGCAGATACCAGAGTTTTGTGTCAATTTGATAGACAAACTGTATATTACTGTACATGACTGATACTTTTGAACGGAGGGGAGTGATCTGGTTTCAGCATTATTAGGAGAGAGAGGGAGAGGGAGAGGGAGGGGAGGGGGAGGGAGAGGGAGAGAGAGAGGGGGAGAGAGAGAGAGACGAACCAAGAAAAAAAAAAGCTCAGCACCTGGCATAACACATACGAAAATGCTCGAGTCTCCCATTGTAGTCAATGGGGTTCATTACTCGAGTAGAGCTCTCGAATTTTACGAAAAGCTCGACTCGAATAACGCGGACCCGAGCATTTGGGGGCTCGCTCATCTCTAATGAAGATCTTAACGAATATTTTCTCATCCATTCACACGGGCGGCGGAGGCATTATTGAAGTCTTTTTTTTTCTCCCGGCCCCCCAACAAAATTAATAAAAGTTTTAGAATACATTTTATGGACCCCAAAAATGGTCTCAATAAAAACTGCAGCTCGCTGCGCAACAAACAAGCCGTCAGATGGACACGTGGAGGGAGCAATAAAAGAAGCTAGGGCGTTCGAATAGTGAAGATGAAATCCCCCCACAGTTGTCGCGTCCTCGGGTCCAAACTAGGCCGCGTCACCAAGGGGTTAATTAGTGAATTGCCAACAACTGGACTCTCTACATTAGGGCAGCAGGAAAATATAGTGTGTGTCTGTAAAGCTAATTAGAGGGTTAAGGAAGAGGGTGGTAAGTGCCCTTTCATGTTGTTGTGAGCGGCTCTGGTTAGCTGAAGGCCCCGGGCTTTAGGAGTAGAATGATAATGAGATACGGTGACTCATCTCTCCCCGCTTAGTCACAGCAGGATATGAAGAATACCGCATTCTGCCCTAAGTCATCTCACCTGAGAACCTGAAGAGGCACAGAAGGTGAGAAACAAAGCTGCTTGGCAGCTGCAAAGCAATAGCGCCCCCTGTTGTCAGCAGGAAGAGACTCCGCAGAAAGGACACCAAAACCCTTTCGCTTGAGAGACACATAAGGTGAGGATGAGTCACATCAGGTGCGGAAGAGGAAAAATGTCAATGAAAGGCGGGACAACACTGATGACAACTGTAAATGCTTCTATAGAACCAATCTACTGAACCCCAGGCTCACACGAACGGGCGCCGAGTACTTGCTGCGGACCGCTAATCACCCAACACTATTTTAGGCTTAATTCACACGAGCGTGTGCGTTTTTATGGTTGCCCGCACTCGCCGTAAAATCATGTGTATGAAGAAAAGACGCAATCGAGTCCCGAGCTTACTTAGCGTTTTCTTTCCCATTCACATAGCCGGGTGCGACGTATTTGCTGCCCGGAAATCCCTCGCTCGGCATAAATCCTCGGAATGGCTTCTAATGCCTAAATAGAGGCACCTGTAAGCTTTTTCCTGCAGGATTCGACTAAGGAAAATCTGCAGCATTTCCCCTATGAGTGAACATAGCCTAATACAACCAGTATACATTCAGCTCCTGAGCTCCCCCTAGTGGTGACTGCCGGCAGCCAGAAAGTTATCTTGAACGTCTATGATTGCACAATGGTTTTAGATGTGCTCACTATAAAAGGTCCGGAGAAACCAGTTCAGAATTTTGCACCAACAGAAAAAATTACAGTTTAAGTTGACAGGAAGTAACATTTTTTATAAATGTGCCCTAAAATGTCCCAATATAATGTATATGCCAAAAAGATCTGAACTAAAGGAAACAGAACAAGTGACCAATCCGCCTCCTTACGGAGAGAGGAGTCTGACTCTGGTCTTGGCTGACACTATAAAGGACAACTTGCTGCGGGTCATACGGGGTAATGCAGGCGTCAGGAAAAAGGCTTATTCCAGAGAAAAGGGAAGTACGCTGCATCCGGGGGCGGCCCTGAGGACATTCCCAGCAAGGATTATCAGAGGCTACCCACACAGGGGATGGGAGGTGGGCTTTGTCTTGTACAGGATGCCCTAAAAGGTTCCGCAGGCGCTGGGCGTCACCTCTTCCCTCTGTCACTCCAAAGCACGACACTAAATGCAGGGCAGTGGTTCCAGCGACGGGAGCGCTCGTTCCCACGCCGCCGGCCACCTCCAAGATGCTTTTCCACAGATAAACATTTTCTTATCATCGAATCAGATTCATTGATGTGCGGCAGAACAACTTGAGTGGGCGGCTCCACAGAGCGTCACGGGGGGCTACTGTAACCACATGGGGCTAAAATGGTAAAAATGTATCAGACTCGCAGGTCAATCACATGGGAAGATATCATTATAGGCGCATTACAGACAGACTCATATATTCTATGGATTCCACATTCCATCCTGAGGAAAGTCCAATAAAGCAGATTATGAAGTGGAAAAGCGGTCAACTGAGCACCTCCGCATATATATATATATCGTAGTCAGAGAGGTCACACTATGGAGCCTCTACTGTAAGAGCGGTCACACTATGGAGCCTCTACTGTTAGAGCGGTCACACTATGGAGCCTCTACTGTAAGAACGGTCACACTATGGAGCTCTACTGTAAGAGCGGTCACACTATGGAGTCTCTACTGTAAGAGCGGTCACACTATGGAGCTCTACTGTAAGAGCGGTCACACTATGGAGCCTCTACTGTAAGAGCGGTCACACTATGGAGCTCTACTGTAAGAGCGGTCACACTATGGAGCTCTACTGTAAGAGCGGTCACACTATGGAGCCTCTACTGTAAGAGCGGTCACACTATGGAGCCTCTACTGTAAGAGCGGTCACACTATGGAGCTCTACTGTAAGAGCGGTCACACTATGGAGCCTCTACTGTAAGAGCGGTCACACTATGGTGCCTCTACTGTAAGAGCGGTTACACTATGGAGCCCTACTGTAAGAGCAGTCACACTATGGAGCCTCTACTGTAAGAGCGGTCACACTATGGAGCCTCTACTGTAAGAGCGGTCACACTATGGAGCCTCTACTGTAAGAGCGGTCACACTATGGAGCCTCTACTGTAAGAGCGGTCACACTATGGAGCCTCTACTGTAAGAGCGGTCACACTATGGAGGCTCTACTGTAAGAGCGGTCACACTATGGAGCTCTACTGTAAGAGCGGTCACACTATGGAGGCTCTACTGTAAGAGCGGTCACACTATGGAGCCTCTACTGTAAGAGCGGTCACACTATGGAGCTCTACTGTAAGAGCGGTCCCACTATGGAACCTCTACTGTAAGAGCGGTCACACTATGGAGCTCTACTGTAAGAGCGGTCACACTATGGAGGCTCTACTGTAAGAGCGGTCACACTATGGAGCCTCTACTGTAAGAGCGGTCACACTATGGAGCCCTACTGTAAGAGCGGTCACACTATGGAGTTCTACTGTAAGAGCCGTCACACTATGGAGCCTCTACTGTAAGAGCGGTCACACTATGGAGCTCTACTGTAAGAGCGGTCACACTATGGAGCCTCTACTGTAAGAGCAGTCACACTATGGAGCTTTCTACTGTAAGAGCGGTCACACTATGGAGCTCTACTGTAAGAGCGGTCACAATATGGAGCCTCTACTGTAAGAGCAGACACACTATGGAGCCTCTACTGTAAGAGCGGTCACACTATGGAGCTCTACTATAAGAGCGGTCACACTATGGAGGTCTCTACTGTAAGAGCGGTCACACTATGGAGCCCTACTGTAAGAGCGGTCACACTATGGAGCTCTACTGTAAGAGCGGTCACACTATGGAGCTCTACTATAAGAGCGGTCACACTATGGAGCTCTACTGTAAGAGCGGTCACAATATGGAGCCAATACTGTAAGAGCGGTCACACTATGGAGCTCTACTGTAAGAGCGGTCACACTATGGAGCCTCTACTGTAAGAGCGGTCACACTATGGAGCTCTACTGTAAGAGCGGTCACACTATGGAGCCTCTACTGTAAGAGCGGTCACACTATGGAGCTCTACTATAAGAGCGGTCACACTATGGAGCCTCTACTGTAAGAGCGGTCACACTATGGAGCCAATACTGTAAGAGCGGTCACACTATGGAGCTCTACTGTAAGAGCGGTCACACTATGGAGCTCTACTATAAGAGCGGTCACACTATGGAGCCTCTACTGTAAGAGCGGTCACACTATGGAGCCTCTACTGTAAGAGCGGTCACACTATGGAGCCTCTACTGTAAGAACGGTCACACTATGGAGCTCTACTATAAGAGCCATCACACTATGGAGCCCTACTGTAAGAGCGGTCACACTATGGAGCTCTACTGTAAGAGCGGTCACACTATGGAGCTCTACTGTAAGAGCGGTCACACTATGGAGCCTCTACTGTAAGAGCGGTCACACTATGGTGCCTCTACTGTAAGAGCGGTTACACTATGGAGCCCTACTGTAAGAGCGGTCACACTATGGAGCCTCTACTGTAAGAGCGGTCACACTATGGAGCCTCTACTGTAAGAGCGGTCACACTATGGAGCCTCTACTGTAAGAGCGGTCACACTATGGAGCCTCTACTGTAAGAGCGGTCACACTATGGAGCTCTACTGTAAGAGCGGTCACACTATGGAGCTCTACTGTAAGAGCGGTCACACTATGGAGCCTCTACTGTAAGAGCGGTCACACTATGGAGCCTCTACTGTAAGAGCGGTCACACTATGGAGCCTCTACTGTAAGAGCGGTCACACTATGGAGGCTCTACTGTAAGAGCGGTCACACTATGGAGCTCTACTGTAAGAGCGGTCACACTATGGAGCTCTACTGTAAGAGCGGTCACACTATGGAGCCTCTACTGTAAGAGCGGTCACACTATGGAGCTCTACTGTAAGAGCGGTCCCACTATGGAACCTCTACTGTAAGAGCGGTCACACTATGGAGCTCTACTGTAAGAGCGGTCACACTATGGAGGCTCTGCTGTAAGAGCGGTCACACTATGGAGCCTCTACTGTAAGAGCAGTAACACTATGGAGCTTTCTACTGTAAGAGCGGTCACACTATGGAGCTCTACTGTAAGAGCGGTCACACTATGGAGCCTCTACTGTAAGAGCGGTCACACTATGGAGCTCTACTGTAAGAGCGGTCACAATATGGAGCCTCTACTGTAAGAGCAGACACACTATGGAGCCTCTACTGTAAGAGCGGTCACACTATGGAGCTCTACTATAAGAGCGGTCACACTATGGAGGTCTCTACTGTAAGAGCGGTCACACTATGGAGCCTCTACTGTAAGAGCGGTCACACTATGGAGCTCTACTGTAAGAGCGGTCACACTATGGAGCTCTACTATAAGAGCGGTCACACTATGGAGCTCTACTGTAAGAGCGGTCACACTATGGAGCCTCTACTGTAAGAGCGGTCACACTATGGAGCTCTACTATAAGAGCGGTCACACTATGGAGCCTCTACTGTAAGAGCGGTCACACTATGGAGCCAATACTGTAAGAGCGGTCACACTATGGAGCTCTACTGTAAGAGCGGTCACACTATGGAGCTCTACTATAAGAGCGGTCACACTATGGAGCCTCTACTGTAAGAGCGGTCACACTATGGAGCCTCTACTGTAAGAGCGGTCACACTATGGAGCCCTACTGTAAGAGCGGTCACACTATGGAGCTCTACTGTAAGAGCGGTCACACTATGGAGCCTCTACTGTAAGAGCGGTCACACTATGGAGCCTCTACTGTAAGAGCGGTCACACTATGGAGCCTCTACTGTAAGAGCGGTCACACTATGGAGCTCTACTATAAGAGCCATCACACTATGGAGCCCTACTGTAAGAGCGGTCACACTATGGAGCTCTACTGTAAGAGCGGTCACACTATGGAGCTCTACTGTAAGAGCGGTCACACTATGGAGCCTCTACTGTAAGAGCGGTCACACTATGGAGCTCTACTGTAAGAGCGGTCACACTATGGAGCCTCTACTGTAAGAGCGGTCACACTATGGAGCCTCTACTGTAAGAGCGGTCATACTATGGAGCTCTACTGTAAGAGCGGTCACACTATGGAACCTCTACTGTAAGAGCGGTCACACTGTGGAGCCTCTACTGTAAGAGCGGTCACACTATGGAGCCTCTACTGTAAGAGCGGTCACACTATGGAGCTCTACTATAAGAGCGGTCACACTATCGAGCTCTACTGTAAGAGCGGTCACACTATGGAGCTCTACTGTAAGAGCGGTCACACTATGGAGCTCTACGGTAAGAGCGGTCACACTATGGAGCTCTACTGTAAGAGCAGTCACACTATGGAGCCTCTACTGTAAGAGCGGTCACACTATGGAGCTCTACTGTAAGAGCGGTCACACTATGGAGCTCTACTGTAAGAGCGGTCACACTATGGAGCTCTACTGTAAGAGCGGTCACACTATGGAGCTCTACTGTAAGAGCGGTCACACTATGGAGCTCTACTGTAAGAGCGGTCACACTATGGAGCCTCTACTGTAAGAGCGGTCACACTATGGAGCCTCTACTGTAAGAGCGGTCACACTATGGAGCTCTACTGTAAGAGCGGTCACACTATGGAGCTCTACTGTAAGAGCGGTCACACTATGGAGCTTCTACTGTAAGAACGGTCACACTATGGAGCCTCTACTGTAAGAGCGGTCACACTATGGAGCCTTTACTGTAAGAGCGGTCACACTATGGAGCTCTCTACTGTAAGAGCGGTCACACTATGGAGCTCTACTGTAAGAGTGGTCACACTATGGAGCTCTACTGTAAGAGCGGTCACACTATGGAACCTCTACTGTAAGAGCGGTCACACTATGGAGCCTCTACTGTAAGAGCGGTCACACTATGGAGCCTCTACTGTAAGAGCGGTCACACTATGGAGCTCTACTATAAGAGCGGTCACACTATCGAGCTCTACTGTAAGAGCGGTCACACTATGGAGCTCTACTGTAAGAGCGGTCACACTATGGAGCTCTACGGTAAGAGCGGTCACACTATGGAGCTATACTGTAAGAGCAGTCACACTATGGAGCCTCTACTGTAAGAGCGGTCACACTATGGAGCTCTACTGTAAGAGCGGTCACACTATGGAGCCTCTACTGTAAGAGCGGTCACACTATGGAGCTCTACTGTAAGAGCGGTCACACTATGGAGCTCTACTGTAAGAGCGGTCACACTATGGAGCCTCTACTGTAAGAGCGGTCACACTATGGAGCTCTACTGTAAGAGCGGTCACACTATGGAGCCTCTACTGTAAGAGCGGTCACACTATGGAGCCTCTACTGTAAGAGCGGTCACACTATGGAGCCTCTACTGTAAGAGCGGTCACACTATGGAGCCTCTACTGTAAGAGCGGTCACACTACGGAGCCTCTACTGTAAGAGCGGTCACACTATGGAGCCTCTACTGTAAGAGCGGTCACACTACGGAGCCTCTACTGTAAGAGCGGTCACACTACGGAGCCTCTACTGTAAGAGCGGTCACACTACGGAGCTCTACTGTAAGAGCGGTCACACTATGGAGCCTCTACTGTAAGAGCGGTCACACTATGGAGCTCTACTGTAAGAGCGGTCACAATATGGAGCTCTACTGTAAGAGCGGTCACACTATGGAGCTCTACTGTAAGAGCGGTCACACTATGGAGCCCCTACTGTAAGAGCGGTCACACTATGGAGCTCTACTGTAAGAGCGGTCACACTATGGAGCCTCTACTGTAAGAGCGGTCACACTACGGAGCTCTACTGTAAGAGCGGTCACACTATGGAGCCTCTACTGTAAGAGCGGTCACACTATGGAGCCCCTACTGTAAGAGCGGTCACACTATGGAGCCTCTACTGTAAGAGCGGTCACACTATGGAGCCTCTACTGTAAGAGCGGTCACACTATGGAGCCTCTACTGTAAGAGCGGTCACACTATGGAGCCTCTACTGTAAGAGCGGTCACACTATGGAGCTCTACTATAAGAGCCATCACACTATGGAGCCCTACTGTAAGAGCGGTCACACTATGGAGCTCTACTGTAAGAGCGGTCACACTATGGAGCTCTACTGTAAGAGCGGTCACACTATGGAGCCTCTACTGTAAGAGCGGTCACACTATGGAGCTCTACTGTAAGAGCGGTCACACTATGGAGCCTCTACTGTAAGAGCGGTCATACTATGGAGCTCTACTGTAAGAGCGGTCACACTATGGAACCTCTACTGTAAGAGCGGTCACACTATGGAGCCTCTACTGTAAGAGCGGTCACACTATGGAGCCTCTACTGTAAGAGCGGTCACACTATGGAGCTCTACTATAAGAGCGGTCACACTATCGAGCTCTACTGTAAGAGCGGTCACACTATGGAGCTCTACTGTAAGAGCGGTCACACTATGGAGCTCTACGGTAAGAGCGGTCACACTATGGAGCTCTACTGTAAGAGCGGTCACACTATGGAGCCTCTACTGTAAGAGCGGTCACACTATGGAGCTCTACTGTAAGAGCGGTCACACTATGGAGCTCTACTGTAAGAGCGGTCACACTATGGAGCCTCTACTGTAAGAGCGGTCACACTATGGAGCCTCTACTGTAAGAGCGGTCACACTATGGAGCTCTACTGTAAGAGCGGTCACACTATGGAGCTCTACTGTAAGAGCGGTCACACTATGGAGCTTCTACTGTAAGAACGGTCACACTATGGAGCCTCTACTGTAAGAGCGGTCACACTATGGAGCCTTTACTGTAAGAGCGGTCACACTATGGAGCTCTCTACTGTAAGAGCGGTCACACTATGGAGCTCTACTGTAAGAGTGGTCACACTATGGAGCTCTACTGTAAGAGCGGTCACACTATGGAACCTCTACTGTAAGAGCGGTCACACTATGGAGCCTCTACTGTAAGAGCGGTCACACTATGGAGCCTCTACTGTAAGAGCGGTCACACTATGGAGCTCTACTATAAGAGCGGTCACACTATCGAGCTCTACTGTAAGAGCGGTCACACTATGGAGCTCTACTGTAAGAGCGGTCACACTATGGAGCTCTACGGTAAGAGCGGTCACACTATGGAGCCTCTACTGTAAGAGCGGTCACACTATGGAGCTCTACTGTAAGAGCGGTCACACTATGGAGCTCTACTGTAAGAGCGGTCACACTATGGAGCCTCTACTGTAAGAGCGGTCACACTATGGAGCTCTACTGTAAGAGCGGTCACACTATGGAGCCTCTACTGTAAGAGCGGTCACACTATGGAGCCTCTACTGTAAGAGCGGTCACACTATGGAGCCTCTACTGTAAGAGCGGTCACACTATGGAGCCTCTACTGTAAGAGCGGTCACACTATGGAGCCTCTACTGTAAGAGCGGTCACACTATGGAGCCTCTACTGTAAGAGCGGTCACACTATGGAGCCTCTACTGTAAGAGCGGTCACACTATGGAGCCTCTACTGTAAGAGCGGTCACACTATGGAGCCTCTACTGTAAGAGCGGTCACACTATGGAGCCTCTACTGTAAGAGCGGTCACACTATGGAGCCTCTACTGTAAGAGCGGTCACACTATGGGGCTCTACTGTAAGAGCGGTCACACTATGGAGCTCTACTGTAAGAGCGGTCACACTATGGAGCCCCTACTGTAAGAGCGGTCACACTATGGAGCTCTACTGTAAGAGCGGTCACACTATGGGGCTCTACTGTAAGAGCGGTCACACTATGCAGCTCTACTGTAAGAGCGGTCACACTATGGAGCCTCTACTGTAAGAGCGGTCACACTATGGAGCCTCTACTGTAAGAGCGGTCACACTATGGAGCCTCTACTGTAAGAGCGGTCACACTATGGAGCCTCTACTGTAAGAGCGGTCACACTATGGAGCCTCTACTGTAAGAGCGGTCACACTATGGAGCCTCTACTGTAAGAGCGGTCACACTATGGGGCTCTACTGTAAGAGCGGTCACACTATGCAGCTCTACTGTAAGAGCGGTCACACTATGGAGCCCTACTGTAAGAGCGGTCACACTATGGAGCCTCTACTGTAAGAGCAGTCACACTATGGAGCCTCTACTGTAAGAGCGGTCACACTATGGAGCCTCTACTGTAAGAGCGGTCACACTATGGAGCCTCTACTGTAAGAGCGGTCACACTATGGAGCCTCTACTGTAAGAGCGGTCACACTATGGAGCCTCTACTGTAAGAGCGGTCACACTATGGAGCCTCTACTGTAAGAGCGGTCACACTTTGGAGTTCTCTGCGTCGCTACGACAAGTAAAATGTTTATTGAAATGCGTCATAATGCAATAATTGTACAATGAAATGTTCTTCACCGTTTCATATACTTTGGGTTTCAATTTCTCGATATTTACAACATCTCTGCTTGCCATCAGTGGGCAGAAACATTCGTTACATAGCTCCAAAGAATGGAAACCTGTGGGGACACAGGGAGCTCTCATATACTGTACAGGCGCTGCATACAAATAGAGTCCAGCCGAACTGCCAAACTGTGTGCGACTCGCACCAAATACACAGAGCGGTGCGCAGCGCTACCAACATCCGGTAGAGTTCTTCTATAGTCGTGGGAAAAAATTGTGAGTTTGACACAAATCTTGGTTTTCACAGTTTGCTCTTCCTTGGTTTTAGCTCTGTCAGCCGTTTCTATGGTAACTGAAGTACAATTATAGCTTTTCATAAGTTTTTAACCTTTTATTGACAAATACATCAAGTTTAGACCCAATATTTCCAGTGTTGGCGATTATTTTCCAGCCTTCCGCACTTCGCCCCGAGATGCTGGATGCTCCTGGGCCAAATCCTGACTGGCGCCCATTCTTCCTAATCAGTTCTTGAAGTTTATCACAATTTCTGGGTTTTTGTCCACTCACTTTTTGAGGATTGACCGCAGGTTCTCAGTGGGATGAGATCTGGGGAGTTTCCGGGCCACGGAGCGAAAATGTCAATGTTTTGTTCACCGAGCCGCTTAGTTATGAGCTTTAGCTTGTGACACGGCGCTCCATCGTGTTGGAGAAGGCATTGTTCATCACCAGGTTGATCATGGAGGGTCGGGAGGAGTTGCTCTTGGAGGACGGTTAGATCCCATTCCTTCTTCATGGCAGTGGTCTTGGGCTCCCTTGGATGAGAGGTAGTCCCACCCATGAATGGTCTCAGGATACATTATTGTTGTTGGCATGACACGGGGCTCATGGTAGTGCTAACCTTTACTTCTCTGGACAATCGTTCTTCCAGATGTCCCAAACAGTCTGAAGGGGCTTCATCAGAGAAAATACTGTACAGGGATTGGACTACAGTGGACCGGAGTAACGCTATTTTCCAAGATGAAGCCCCCTTCATGCTGTTTGGGACATCTGGAAGGATGATTGGAGAAGAAAAGGCAGTAAACTTTGTGAAAAACTAAATTTGGGTCAGTCTCAAAACTTTTGGCGACAACTGTACACCGCATGACGGGACTCAACTGACTTTTTCATTGCAGTGCGACTAATAGATTTCTCCCTCGCTTGCCAGAGCTAAGGGTGACTACCCACTAGCATTTGTGAATTTGCTGGGTTTCCCCCCCAAGTGTCTATGGGGCTTTCTAATGTTAAAAACACATTGCGGCAAAATTGCAATTTACCACGAAATCGCGATTTTGTGCGATGCGATTTTAACATTAACAAGTCCCATAGACCCCTGGAGGGAAAAAAAACTCTGGGGATTTCGGAATGAAAAAGAACTGTAGTGGGTCGTCACCCTAAAAGGCTGCATCAATAAACTGAAAGGTGTCACAGATGAGGAAATCACAAAAAATGTCAGATCCGTTCTTTATATTTACTCTGCATCTACACCAAAAACCTGCCACCAACGGGAATTATGAATGCTGCTTCTGTCTTCGGATTTATTTTCATTTAGCGCCATCAAGTGGCCAAGAGGAGGAAAGTCTACTGCAACATTAAATGCAAAAGCTGTAATATTCACAACAGCACAGAGCGTTCCAAGGCAGGAGCGTCACAAATGAGTAAGAGCAAAACATCATGTCAGATATCAAAATATTACATCAGTATGTGTGTGGGGGGAGGGGTGGCAGGGGGGGAGAAATTAACCACTTCAGGACCACAGAATGTATATAAATGTCCCGCGGTCCTTGTGTGTGCATGGAGCGGGCTCAGGAGCCGAGTCTGCTCCGTACCCAGCAGCTATGAGCTGTTTGTAAGAGCTGACAGTCGCCGGTAAGTGCTGCAATCAGTGTCAGCTCTGATCGCAGCAGTTAACAGTTTAGATGCTGCGGTTAATGCTGACCGCGCGTCTAGTCAGTCAGCGAGAGGCGGACCCCTTCCCGCACCCACCACAGCGTGATTGAGTGGTGCCAATAGGCTAGCATGGCGGCCTGCAGCCTTCGGAAGGCTGTCATGCATAGATGCCTATCAAGCCCTGTCCGCAGCAACATCAAGAATCGCTTTGTACTGCAATACTGAAGTATTACACTATACAGTACAAGTGATCAAATGATTACAAGTTCAGGTTAACCGTAGGGACTAAATAAATGTGCAAAAAAAATTATATCGTTTAACAGTTAAAAAAATCAAAAAGTATTAAAGAAAAACAAAACTTTTCCCATAAAAATCTAAACAATAAAAAAAAACACATTTGGTATTGCCGTGCATGTAAAAGCCTGAGCTATTAAACTGAAGGCCATGAAAAAAAACAAAAAAATGGAATTACAAAATTGTGATCTTTTGGGGGGATATCCCGGATCCCAAAAAATGTGAATAAAAGATGATCAATAAAAAAATGGTACTAATAAAAATTACATCTCACTGCACAATACATGAGCCCTCCCACGGCGCAATTGCCAAAAAAAGTAAAGAAAAGTTATGGGTCTCAGAATAATGGAAAGTAAACTTTTTATTTACGTTTTGTAAATAAAAAAAACATTAAAAAAAATCACAGTGTGTAAGGCCGAAAAATAAGGATTTGTGGTATAATTTACCGTAAAATCACTTTCTTGTCACGTTCGTTGTGGGAAACAGCTAAGACCTTGGGTATAGCTACTGCCACTAGGAGGCGACACTAAGCAGAAAGTGTTAGCCCCGCCTACTAGCTATGCAAGCAGTAGGAGCAGCCAAGTAGCAGCACAACATAACAATAACTCCAGAATCTGCAATCAGCATAAACTCTATGGTTCATATATTAACGCCATATGCGACCACAGAAAACGAAAGTTTCAACAAGAAAACAAGGTAACCACAAAATAGGTGGGTGCTGTGTCCCCCAATGAACGTGACAAGAAAGTGATTTTACGGTAAGTTAGACCAAAATTTCTTATTTCTTGTCCGTATCATTGGGGGATACAGCCAAGACGTTTGGGACATCCCAGAGCAGTCACACAAAAGGGGTGGGTTACTTACGAATAAGACCCAAGCAGTTAGTGAATGGCCGCCTGCAAGACTCTCCGACCGAGGAAGGCGTCCGCCGATACAAAAGTATGCACCTCGTAGAATTTGGAAAAGGTATGCAGGGAGGACCAAGTCGCCCCCTTGTACACTTGGATGGGCGAAGCCCCATGATAAACCACCCAGGAAGCTCCCACCGCCCGTGTCGAGTGTGCAGTCACACAAAAAGGAGGTATCTGTCCCTTGGCGCGATAGGCCTCAACCACCGTCATACAGATCCAACTGGAGATGGTCACTTTGGATGCCGCGGATCCCCGACGCGGTCCTTCCAGGACCACAAACAGAGATTCTGCTCATTGAAACTCCCTGGTTCTTGAAAAATATGTTCGTAGAGCCCGCACTAGGTCTAGCAGATGCAAAACGATGGAAGTGTAATGTCCTCATTGAGGTGAAAAGAGGACACCAGTTTTGGTATGAATGAAGGGACCAGACCTAACGACACCTTGTCCTAATGGAATGCAAGAAAGGAGGGGTTGACCGACAATGCGGCCAGCTTGGAAACTAGGCATATAGATGTGACAAAAGGATAAAAGTCGTAATGGTATTTCTTTCAGTAGTTCAAAGGGATGAGACTGAAGAGCATCCAGGATTAGATTCAGATCCCAAGTAGGCGTTGGTGAATGGTATGGTGGAGGAGAGTAAGAAACCCCCTGAAGAAAAGTGTGGATTGCTGACTTGGCGGCTAAGGGCCTCTGGTAGAGGATAGATAGGGCTGACACTTGACCTTTTAAGGAACTCAACTTCAACCCCATTTTTAGTCCCACTTGAAGGAAGGACAAAACATGGGCCAGAGAGAAACACATTGGATGTAAACAACGTTTCTCACACCAAATGAAAAACCTTTTCCAGACTCAATGGTAAATTTTAGACGACGATGGCTTTTGGGCCTTTATCATGGTTTAATGACTGGCTCCATAAATCCGTGTAGCCTTAGAACCGCAGCTTCAACAGCCATGCCGTCAAATGAAGCGGCTCTAAATTCGGGTGGAAGAGTGGACCCAGTGAGAGTCAATCCTCCTGTTCTGGCAATCGCCAAGAAGTGTCAACGAGCAGATCTACAAAGTTAGCACACCACACTCTCCATGACCAGTCCGGCGGTATCAGAATTACCGGATGACCCTCCATCCTGAACTTTTTGAGCACTCTCAGTATGAGCAGGAACAGAGGAAAGATGTACAGGAGGTGGAACTCCAACCACGTGATCACCAGTGCATCCACCACCAGGGTCTGAGGATCCTGAGACCTTGCCATGGAGTGCTGCACCTTGCAGTTGAATCTAGACACAATCATGTCCACATCTGGTTGCCCTCATCACCGACATATCGCTCGTAACACCTCGAGATGCAACTCTTATTCTCCTGGGTCAACTGTTTCCCGTCTGAGAAAATCTGCGATCCAGTTTTCCACTCCAAATATGTAGACTGCCGAGATAGCTGGTAGATGCAGTTTGGCCCAGCCAAGTATCTTTGACACCTCGTCCATGGCTTGCATGCTTCGGGTTCCGCCTCGGTGGTTGATGTATGTGACCGCCGTCACGTTGTCCTTCTGCACTGCAACCGGCTGATCCGTGAGCTGCTAGGTAAAGAGTTGCAGCAACCAAAAAATCGCTTGTAGCTTCAGGACATTGATTGGAAGGCTGGCTTTCTGCAGGGACTAGCTTCCCTGCATGGATAGGTTCCCTAGAGAACCCCCCCCCCCTCCCCAGCTAGGGAGGCTGGCATCCGTTGTCAACACTTGCCACTGACAGGGGAGCAACGACCAGCCTCCCTGAGACCTGTTGGGGGCCAGCCACCATAGAAGAGAGCGCTGGATCTGGGGAGCACCAAGATGTGATGGTCGAGATAATGCGCAGACCTGTTCCAATGCGACAGCATGAGCTACTGAAGCGGCCTGGAATGAAACTGGGCAAAGGGAATTACTTCGATGGAGGACACTATCAAGCCCAGGTCACTTATGCATTGCCGAATGGATATTGGCTTCCGAGATAGCAGTGACCAAATGCTCTACTCCAGCAAGAATATCTTGGAGCAGGTTAGAAACAGATGCCGAAGATGAACCCCAGAAACTCCAGTCTCTGCGCTGGAGTCAGACATGACTTGCAGTGGTTGATGATCCAACCAAACCTCCTCAAGGTTTGCAGCATTATCTGGAGGCTTTACAGGTTTTCTACCCGAGACGGGACCTTAACGAGTATGTCGTCCAGGTATGGGATGACGACGATCCCCCTGGCATGTAGAAGAGCTATCACTGCCACAAGTACCTTTGTAAACACTCATGGTGCCATGGACAAAGCGAAAGGCAGAGCCATGAAATGATAATGTTCTCCCTGTATCTCGAACGGAAGAAACTTCTGTTGGGCCCCATGCATAGGAATGTGGAGATACGCATCCTTGATGTCGATCAAGGAGAGAAACTCTCCTAGCTCCATGGATGCTATGACTGATTTCAGAGATTCCATGCGAAAATGCCTTGCCGTAAGAAGACTATTCAGATGCTTCAAGTCGAGAACAGGTCTGACTGTGCTGTCCTTTTTGGGAGTCACGAATAGATTTGAACAAAAGCCCGCCCGTGCTGGGAACACAGTACTCGTACAACAACTCCCTGATCTGAAAAAGCGATCCGTGAAAGCGTTGCAAACTCTATGATATAGCCGGAGAAGACGATCTCTTGAAACCAAGAATTGGAGCTGCAAAAGGACCAGAAAAGAGGATTTCTTCTTTAACAGAACCTTTCCTCTTTTAACCCTGATCTGGGGAAGGAACATTCTTTTTCCACCCGTAGCATCCTTAAATGGCTCGTCCAATCTGGCCTGAAGAGTCTGGTGCCAACAAACAGAAGCTTCGTCAGTGCCTTTTTAGAAGTCACATCCGTGTCCCAGTTCTTCAGCCAGAGCGTCCGGCGAGAAACCACGGAGCCCACCAATGCCCGGGTTAGTAATTTTGTGGAATCCAAAGTAGCTGCACATAAAAATTTTCAGACTTGAATAATGTTGTCCGCTGTGTCTACCAACTTGTCGGTTAGAGCGCCCGAGAGAATGTCTCGCCATAATTACTTTGCTGATGCCACAGAGGCGTTACTGACCCATGTAGATGCAAAAATGGGCCATAGCACCTCAAAAACAGATTTTGCCAAGGTGTCTATCATCCTATCCTGCAGATCGGAAAGTGATGCCGCATCGGCCGTGGGAAGGGTGGTGTGTTTGGACAGGTGAGACACTGGTGAATCTACTACGGGGGAGCAGATCCAGTACAGACATTTCCCCCGTTCCATCTCCAGCACGGCAGTCCCCATTGCACTCCTTGTCACGGAGGATGGGAGTTGCTACAGGGTGGGGAACACTATGGCTGGTGGTCAATGATCTATTGTACAAAGGCATGATTGAGCCACCTTTTCTTCTTTGGGTCGGGTGTAAACAGCACGGCGGAGACACTGTACTGTTCGCCCTTCCTGTGGGAGGACAGGGAAAAGCCCTGCCTCCCTGTCTTTCCACATGTCTTTCCCTGAAGACCTAAGACATGTCTGCCTCCTGCAGACACTAAGCTAAAAACTGATCACCGTGATGCTTGCAGGAGGGGCATAGCTAGTAGGAGGAGTTAAGACTTTCTGCTTAGTGTTGCCTCCTAGTAGTAGTAGCTATACTAATGGTCTTGGCTGTGTCCCCCAATGATAAGGACGAGAAAAGACCTATGTCCAACCAGTTCAGCCTATTATCCCCCAATGTTGATCCAGAGGAAGGCAAAACCCCCAATGAGTTAGAAGATAATTTTCCCCATTTAGGGGGAAAAAAATCCTTCCTGACTCCAATCTGGCAATCAGAATAATCCCCGGATCACCGACCATTAAGAAATTATAAAGGATTTATAACGTATAACATTGTATCACTGAAGAAAGATGTCCAGGCCTCTCTTGAACTCTTTTATCAAATCTGCCATCACCTCGTCCTCAGGCAGAGTTCCACAGTCTCACTGCACTTACAATAAAGAACCCCCTTCTAGGTCGTCATAGAAACATTCTTTCCACCAGATGTAGAGGGCGCCCCCTTGTTATAGTCACAGTCCTGGGTATAATAGATGATGGAAGAGATCTCTGTACTGACCACTGATATGTTATACATAGTTATTAGAGCGCCCCCTTGTTACAGTCCTGCATATAATAGATGATGGGAGAGATCTCTGTATTGACCCCTGATATATATATATATATATACACACACACACACACACACAAAGTTATTAGTTATAGGTTGTCCCTCAGCCGTTTTTTTTCTACACTTAACAATCCAAATTTTGATTGTAATCTGTCTGTTCCACTTATTACTTTAGTTGCCCCCTTTGTACCCGTTCAAGCTCTGATCTGTCCTTCTTGAGTACCAGTGCCAAAAACTGTCCACAATATTCCATGTGTGGTCTGACCAGTGACTTGTAAAGAGGAAGAACAATGTTCTCATCCTGTGCCCCTAGAGCTCTTCTGATGTACCCTATGATGTTATTTGCCTTGGCAGCAGCTGCCTGACACTGGTTGCTCAGGTAGGTTTACAGTTAACTACAATCCCCAAGTCCTTCTCCATGTCGGTGTTCCCAGTGGTTTCCCATTTAGTGTAATGGTGACATGTATTTCCTCTGCCCGTGTGCAGAACCTTACATTTATCAATGTTAAACCTCATTTGCCATTTTTCTGCCCCCCAACTTATCTAGATCTTCTCAATCTCCCTGCATCCTCTCTTGTGTTAATATCTTTACATAGTTTTGTATCATCTGCAAATATTGATATCTTAAGGCACAATCCTTCTACCAGGTCATTAATAAATATAGAAGAGGCCCCAAAACGACCCCTGTGGTTCCCCTACTAATAACAGTGACCTTTCCAGTACTGCCCCCTGTGGTACCCCACTAGTAACAGTGATCTTTCCAGTACTGCCCCCTGTGGTACCCCACTAGTAACAGTGATCTTTCCAGTACTGCCCCCTGTGGTACCCCACTTGTAACAGTGACCCCTCCAATAATATCCCATGCTGTACCCCACTAGCAACGATGACCTCTCCAAAACTTCCCCCTGTGGTACCCCACTAGTAACCCCACCAATACTGACCTCTGTGGTACCCTACTAGTAACGGTGACCCAACCAGAGTATGTACCATTTATAACCGCCCTCTGCTTTCGATCACTGAGCCAGGTACTTACCCACATTCTTGCCCAGACCAAGTATTCTCATTATATACCACCCCTTTATGCAGCACAGTATCAAACACTCTGGAACAGTCCAGATACACAAGATTTAATGGCTCTCCCCAGACCAGTCTAGAACTTACCTCCTCGTGGAAGCTGATCCGGTTGGTTTGACAGGAACGATCTCTCATAAACCCATGCTGATCCGGAGTTATACAGCTATTTTCCTTGCGGTCTTCCAGGATGGCATCTTTTAAGAGCCCTTGAAACATTTTAACAACAATAGAAGTCTGACTTACCGGTAGTTTCCAGGGTTCATTTTTGACCTCTTTTTGAACATTTGCATCATATTGGCTAACGCCAATCCAATGGAACAGACCCCGTCACTATAGAGCACTTATATATAAGAAACAAGGATCTGTTTATCACATTACGTAGTTCCCTTAGACCCCGGGGGGGTATGCCATCGGGACCGGGTGAATTGTCTATTTTAATCTTTTTAAGACGGTTCTGCACTTCTTCCTGGGTTAAGGCCCATTTACATTGGACGAGTGTCAGGCAAACGGTGCCCGACACTCGTCCCTGTATCCCCGCGCTCCTGCACGGGAGCTAGCACATCTGGCTCGCACACTGAGCGGCCAGCAGGGGGGTGGGGCAGTGCAGGAGATTTCTCTCCTCTCGCTCCACCGCCCCTCTCCATTCACATAACACAGGCGCCGGTCGCTATTGAACGGCGGCTCTTTAAACTGCACAATGAGCGATGATCTTCATCACTCATCTTTTAGCAGCACAAAAGATGAGTGATGAAGATCATCGCTCATCGTGCAGTTTAAAAAGCCCCCGTTCAATAGCGACCGGCGCCTGTGTTATGTGAATGGAGAGGGGCGGGGGAGCGAGAGGAGAGAAATCTCCAGCACTGCCCCGCCCCCCTGCTGGCCACTATGTGTGCGAGCCAGCTGTACTAGCTCCACGGGACCGCGGGGACACAGGGACGAGTGTCGGGCATCGTTTGCTCGACACTCGTCCAGTGTAAATGGGCCTTTAGACTGGTGACATTTAGTGGAGTTTACTTTATCACTTTGCATCTTATCTGACATTTCATTTTCCTCTGTGAATACACTGCAGAAAAAGCTATTTAATAGATTTGTTTTCTCCTCATCACCCTCTACAATTTCTCCTACATTATTTATTAAAGGGCCAGCGCTTTCAGTATTAATCTTTTTGTTATTAATATAGTTGAAAAACAGTTTAGTGTTAGTTTTACAGAATTTATTTTATTCCTTTAGAGGTTTTAGTGCTTCTTTGCTGCCTTCTTGTTTTAGTAGATTAAACGCTCTCGTTTTACTGTTTATTGCCTCCTTTACATCTTTATTGAGCCACACTGGTTTTCTCCTATTACTAAGTCTTTTATTCCTATAAGGTGTGAACCGCTCACAGTAAGTAGTTAGGATGTTTTTAAATGTTTCCCATTAATTATTTGTAAAACTCTCTCTTGAAGGACAAGTTGAAATGTATTATATTATGGTCACTATTTCCCAAGTGACCCTGACCTGCACCCATGTTATTCTGTCAGGTCTGTTGGTTAATATTAGGTCCACAATGGCCGTCCTTCTAGTCAGGGTAAGGCAGTTATCTTTAGTAATTGACAGAAAGTGGTTACCTTATTGTGATCCACAGGTTTCACCTTCCCAGTTTGTATCAGGATAGTTAACCCCTTAGTGACCGGGCCTCTTTGCACCTTAATGTCCAGGCCAAATCTTGGTAATTTGACGTGTCAATTTAGCATAGAATAACTCTTGAAAGGTTTTGCATATCCAAGTAATTCTGACATTGTTTTTTTACCACATATTGTACTTCATTTAGGTGGTATAAATAGATGGATAGAATTTGTATATTTCATTAAAAACGCCAAAATTGGTAACATTTTTTTTTTAATTATTAATTTTCTCATATTTTCAACTGCAATATGTCAAATATTGGCAAACATGCTGTACAAATTTTTGATGACATATAGATTTCCATCGGTTTACTTTATTCTGGAAGCACATTTGAAAAACTTCAGTTTTTTAGCTATTTAGTAGACATACAAATTGAAATTACTTATTGAAATTTTTGTATATAACATGGGCATTATAGGTAGTGATCTGAATAAGATCGATTGCTACTAGAGATGAGCGAGCATACTCGTTAAGGCGATGTACTCGAGAGAGCATCGCCTTTTTTGAGTATCTGCTGGCTCGTCCCTGAAGATTCGGGGGGCCGCGGGGGTGAGCGGAAGGGAGAGAGATCTCTCTCACTCTCCACCCAGCTCCCCTCCGCCGCCCCCCCCCCCCCGAATCTTCAGGGACGAGCCAGCAGGTACTCCAAAAAGGCGATGCTCTCTCGAGTAAATCGCCTTAACGAGTATGCTCGCTCATCTCTAATTGCTACCTTTTTGTGCTAGGCCCTGGTCTTATGCTTCACCTGTTATGGCTGAAGCACCTGGTTAGACAGGTCTACACCCCCTATAAATGTGTTATACTCTGTGATGCAAACAGGGTTTCTTTGTTCTTTGGTAGCCCCCCCTCTCCCTTACTCCGACTGAGCTGTCTGCATCCACGGTGGAGAGCTTGTAGACCTCCTATTTATTGCGCTATTTCACTGCGAGCAGTGGCCCACTCGAAAGTGCATATGATGCCCCCCTTTCCACTCGCCTGGACAGCAGTGGTTGCAGGAATCCCACTCTATTCTTCCTTATTGTCCCGCCGGCCCCTGTTTGCATCATATATGGCTTTATATAATGGGATATTCATATAATAATTGTCCGTGTAGACATGGTATCCTTTGTGTAGGAATAGTGACGTTAATTCCCATACAATTTTCCCATTTGTGCCTATGTTCTCTGAGCAATTTGGGGGATTAAGTCGGCGGTCCCTGCATCCATAAATGAAAAAAATCTCAGGTGTAGTCAGTAGCGCTCCCGCATACCTGTATAATTTTACACCATACCTGGCGCGTTTAGAGGGGATAAACTGCCGGAAGGAAAAACGGCCCTTGAAACTCATAGGATAGGTTTTTATTGGGGATATATACATTTTTAAAGGGCTCTTTGAGCTGAGACATTAGGGGGGCCTCGGTGTATTAAAGGGGTTGTCTCACGCCGAAACAGGTTTTTTTTTAATTCAATAGGCGCGAGACAAACCTAAGGGATGGGTTAAAAAAAAAAAGTTTATTACTTACCCGAATCCCAGCGCTGCGGCGACTTCTTTCTTCCTTTACCAAGATGGCCGCCGGGATCTTCACCCACGATGCACCGCGGGTCTTCTCCCATGGTGCACCGTGGGCTCTGTGCGGTCCATTGCCGATTCCAGCCTCCTGATTGGCTGGAATCGGCACACATGATGGGGCGGAGCTACGAGGACCAGCTCTCCGGCATGAGCGGCCCCATTCACCAGGGAGAAGACCGGACTGCGCAAGCGCGTCTAAAAACGCCAGAAGACCGAATTTAAACGGATCCATGGCGACGGGGACGCCAGCAACGGAGCAGGTAAGTGAATAACTTCTGTATGGCTCATAATTAATGCACAATGTATATTACAAAGTGCATTAATATAGCCATATAGAAGTGTATACCCCAACTTGATTTCACGAGACAACCCCTTTAAGTCATTCATGGGCAGGGTCATCTCTTGGGGGGATTTGGGAATTATCTGCCAAATGCAAAACGCTGTCAGGGCATAACTGACACAAACACGGGGGTGGCATGTATTGGCACTGGTGGACCAGTACGAGCTGCACCCATAAATGATTGTACTAATCCCTGGGACACTTGTGGGGATCCATCATCTGGAATACACAGAGGTGGGATGCTCTACAATAACTTGTCCAGCATAGATGTTTGTCCGCTGGACAATTAATTCCAAGGCATGGCCATTGATGATCAAAAAAAAAAATCAATGGGGGCAAAATTTACACCCGGAGTCGCTACAAATTGCGATATTTGGGGAGAAAATAAATTACTGGAACCCCACATTGCGGGAGGCATTACAGTACTCGGGCCTGACGACTCTGCAGCGGCTGTCACCTCCATGGAGCTAGAGGTAGAAGCAAATCTGCCAGCTGCAGGCAGGTAATCCAACCCCCTCTGGGAGCGGCACACTACTTTGTTTCAGTGTCTATTAGAAACTTTACCGTTTTTTCACAAAACAATTATTAACCCTTTAGTGCCACAGGATGTAAATGTCCGACCTGGGCACGTGGGGTTTGTAGGGGAGCGGGACTACAAGCCCATTCATCTCCATACGCGGCCGCTACAAGTCGTCTCTGATAGCTGACCGCTGGCCCAACAGTCACAATGAGAATTCACACTGAAATTGGCTGTTAACCTTAAAATGCCCAATCGGCACTTGGGGGCCCCATCTGACCCCTCGTGATGAGATTGTGAGGTCCCGTTTGGTTGTCATGGCAGCTCAGGGCCTTCTGAAGGGATCACCACATCTGTAAAGTCCGATTTATCAAAGTAACGCCTTATTTATCCCACAAGATGAATGTTGTCGGAAAAAAAATATATAAAAAAACATCAGAATTGGGTTTTTTTTGGTCGCCTCCATCTCCAGGAAAAGATGTAATAAAAAGTGATCAAATAGCGGTATGTACCCCAAGAGCGTGCCAGTAGGAACCACAGGACGTCCTGTACAATACGAGCCCCCGCACCGCTACAGCAAAGGAAAAAGTTATGGTGGGCGGCAGGAAAAAGGGGTTTAGAATATCACAAAAATAAAGCGTTATGAATGTTGTATCATGGTAACCGTACCGACGCAGAATACCGTAGGAGTCACAGTGCGCACGCCGCAACAACAAGGGTCCCCGAGGGGCCGAATGTGGTGTCTTTTTTTTTCAATTCACTCCAATTGGAAATATCCAAAGTTTTTTCAGTACATTATATGGTACATTAACCACTTCAGTACCGCCGAACTATAAACGTTCTGAGGTGTGTATGGAGCCTCGTGGCTTCGGAGTCACAGCATACTGGCAGCTATCCGCTGTTTCCGTTAAGTCACTGCCACAAAGGTGCCATGGTCAAATCTGACCGCCCCTTTAAACAGTCAGCGGGAGGGAGTGGGAGCCTCTTCCTGTAACCCATTCCCCCCCATCGTATGATTGGGAGGTGCCAATGGACTAGCATGGCAGAGCGGAGCCTACTGAAGGCTCCCAGGGGGCCACACTTAGGCAACATCAGAAATCACTATATACTGCAATACTGAAGTACTACAGCATATGGTACAAGTGATAAATAGAGATGAGAGAGCGTACTCAGTAAGGAGAGGGGGGGGGGAGAGAGAGGGGGGGGAAGAGAGAGAGGGGGGAGAGAGAGAGGGGGGGGGAGAGAGGGGGGGGGAGAGAGAGGGGGGGAGAGAGAGAGGGAGAGAGGGGGAGAGAGAGAGGGAGAGAGAGAGGGGGGAGAGAGAGAGGGGGGAAGAGGGGGGAGAGGGAGGGAGAGAGAGGGGGGAGGGAGGGAGAGAGAGGGGGGAGGAGAGAGAGAGGGGGGAGGGAGAGAGGGAGAGAGAGGGGGGGAGAGAGAGAGGGGGTGAGAGAGAGAGGGGGACAGAGAGGGGGAGGGGGAGAGAGGGGGGAGGGAGAGAGAGGGGGGGAGAGAGGGGGGGAGAGAGAGGGGGTGAGAGAGGGAGAGAGAGAGGGGGGAGAGGGAGAGAGAGAGGGAGAGAGAGGGGGGAGAGAGAGGGGGGAGAGAGAGGGGGGAGAGAGAGGGGGGGAGAGAGGGGGGAGAGAGGGGGGAGAGGGAGAGAGAGAGGGAGATAGAAAGGGGGGAGAGAGAGAGGGGGGAGGGAGAGAGAGAGAGGAGGGGAGAGGGAGAGAGAAAGGGAGGGGGGGGGAGAGGAGGGGAGAGGGAGGGGGGGAGAGAGAGAGGAGGGGGAGAGGGAGGGAGAGGGATCCACCTGCCGGCACCAGAATCTTTGCAGGTGAGCAGGCAGGTACTCGGTGAGGATGATACTCGCTCATCTCTAGTGATAAAATGATCATAAGCTAAAGCCCCCTATAGGGAGTAGATAAAAGTGTAAAGACGTTTTAATAAAGTTTTTTTAAACACAAAAGTTGAACAAAAATAATAAAACTTTAAAAAAAACTCCTTTCCCCGTTTTTCTTATAAAAACCAACCAATTAAAAAGCCCCGCATATTTGGGATCGCCGTCTGCATGAAACTAGTAAAACATCACAAGGTTTATCCTGCACGGTGAAGTACAGATAAAGAAGTCAACGGGAAAATACAACAGGATTTCCAAGTGGGGAGGAAAAAGGCAAAAAGGGGAAAAAATGAGTCTTTAAGGGGTTAAACTCAATTCAAGCTAAGCCTGGATGTAGACATGACTATTGGTGGAGGAGCCAGCGCCCCCCGCTGGACAGCCGCGCCGGTGCTTCTCCTCCCGGCACCGGCCTCGTACTGCTCGGGACGGGCACAGCTCGGTATTAGAAGCCTGAGCGGCCGCCGCACTGCGTCGCCATGACGACCGGCGTCAGCCACACCACGTGACGCAGACGTCGCCACTTCACGTCCCGCGGTCCCGCGGGAAAGCAAAGTCTCGCGAGAGGAAGCTGCGGTGAAAGGAGCGGAGACGGTGAGTGCGGCAGGCCGGGAGTGGATGAGGGGTCTTTGTGGAGGCAGGGGCAGCACAGCGAGGGAAGGCCGGGCCCGCCGAGGCCCAAGGGACAACAAGGGGCTGCCGGCTCCTCCGCGGTGTAGGCCTGAGGCAGCCATTGTGGCTCTACTTACAGGCCTGACCCCCCGGCATGCGGCAGACCCTCCTATATCTTCAGTGGGGGTCAGCGAGGACGTGCAGTGTGCTCTCATGGCCACTGGGTGGCGCTGCAGGGAATACAAGTTTAACCTCTTCCTGATCGTGTAACGTAATTATCTGTACTGTGGTGGTGACCTGAACACAGTGCGCGGGAGCCGGGGGCACACCAAGGCGGTCATAGAGCAGGAGCCGGGGGCACGCCAAGGGGTCGTAGAGCGGGAGCCGGGGGCACGCCAAGGGGTCGTAGAGCGGGAGCCGAGGGCACACCAAGGCGGTCATAGCGCCAGAGCCGGGGGCACGCCAAGGGGTCGTAGAGCGGGAGCCGAGGGCACGCCAAGGGGTCGTAGAGCGGGAGCCGAGGGTACGCCAAGGGGTCGTAGAGCGGGAGCCGAGGGCACGCCAAGGGGTCGTAGAGCGGGAGCCGGGGGCACGCCAAGGCGGTCAGAGAGCGGGAGCCGGGGGCACGCCAAGGCGGTCAGAGAGCTGGAGCCGGGGGCACGCCAAGGGGTCGTAGAGGGAGCCGAGGGCACGCCAAGGGGTCGTAGAGGGAGCCGGGGGCACGCCAAGGGGTCGTAGAGCGGGAGCCAAGGGCACGCCAAGGCGGTCATAGCGCCAGAGCCGAGGGCACGCCAAGGGGTCGTAGAGCGGGAGACGGGGGCACGCTAAGGCAGTCATAGAGCGGGAGACGGGGCACGCCAAGGCGGTCATAGCGCGGGAGCCGAGGGCGCGCCAAAGGGGTCGTAGCGCGGGAGCCGAGGGCGCGCCAAAGGGGTCGTAGCGCGGGAGCCGAGGGCACGCCAAGGGGTCGTAGCGCGGGAGCCGAGGGCACGCCAAAGGGGTCGTAGCGCGGGAGCCGAGGGCACGCCAAAGGGGTCGTAGCGCGGGAGCCGAGGGCACGCCAAAGGGGTCGTAGCGCGGGAGCCGAGGGCACGCCAAAGGGGTCGTAGCGCGGGAGCCGAGGGCACGCCAAAGGGGTCGTAGCGCGGGAGCCGGGGGCACGCCAAAGGGGTCGTAGCGCGGGAGCCGAGGGCACGCCAAAGGGGTCGTAGCGCGGGAGCCGAGGGCACGCCAAAGGGGTCGTAGCGCGGGAGCCGAGGGCACGCCAAAGGGGTCGTAGCGCGGGAGCCGAGGGCACGCCAAAGGGGTCGTAGCGCGGGAGCCGAGGGCACGCCAAAGGGGTCGTAGCGCGGGAGCCGAGGGCACGCCAAAGGGGTCGTAGATCGGGAGCCGGGGGCACGCCAAAGGGGTCGTAGATCGGGAGCCGGGGGCACGCCAAAGGGGTCGTAGCGCGGCAGCCGGGGGTGCGCCGAGGCGGTCGTGGCGCGGGGGCCGGGGGCACACCAAAGGGGTCGTGGCGCGGAAGCCGAGGCAGTCGTGGCGCGGGAGCCGGGACCAACGCGAATGTACAAACACCGGTGGGCTCGCTGACCTCTGAATGGCCGCGTCCATATATATATTTTGCGCTCATAAGTAATCCTTGTATTAACCATCGTATTTGCGGATCGGGCGGCGCTCGTGCCGTGTGCACGCGCCCTGAGATACGTTTGCAGCGGTTAACTAGATGCCGCAGTCTAGGCTGATCGCAGGTCTAGATGGTCAAGGGGATCCGCCACAACGTGATTTAGGTGCTATGGGAGCCTGCCACACAAGGACGCAGCTACAGCCTCGTGGGCCCCCAACAGCTGCTCTGCATGGCCTCCACCCGGTATATCTAACACGGTGGCTTAGATACGCTCTAGTAGCCCCTCTAGTGTATGTGTGAGAGCCGCCTGTAAAGGGCTTACCGCAGCCGTCAGAGTCAGACCCGCCACTCCTGATATCGCGGCCTCCATTGTCGGTGATGTCATAGGAGAGCGCTAGGCTGTCAGCTCATCATAATAATTGGGCGCGACCCTCTTACTATCCTCGCCGGTGCTGGGAGAAAAAGAGGGCCTTGCTTAATTATTTTAATGATTGTGGCATTAAAAAGATTGGCGACGGGAGGGTGCTACCTCTGTGATGTCATCGGCCCGCCGCCATGTAATCGCAGAGGACCGGTGGGTTGCCATGGTGATTGAACGCACTCAATGACATCTGGGTTTGCCATGGCTTATGATTGCTGTAATTAGTAATAATACACTGCAGTACGGATGTACTGCAGTGTATTATCAGAGCATCCCGAGCTCCGCTCTCCCACAGGGACGTAAAAAAAGTAAAGCACACGTTAAAAAAAATACCGATTGAAAAAAAAAACGAAAAAACTTTTGTGCACTTTCATCTCTTCATATAATAAAAACGTTAAACCCCACACTTGGTGTCGTCACGTCTGTCCGGACCCGTACAGTAAGCGGAGGACCCTTTTATCGCACAGCAAGCACTGTTTAAAAAAAATGGTGACCAAAATGCTTTTTTCGTCTCGTCTCCCAAAAAACTAAAAGTGATCAAAAAAGCTGCATGTGCCCCAAAATGGTGCCAATAAGAGACTACAACTCCCCACGCAAAAAAACATAATTGTTCAGACTTGCAAAAATGTGTTTGCAGATCGGGTCATTAAAGGATTAATGCTCTTATTAATTCTATATATTTTTTTTTATGATTTTTGGTTTTCTTCCTGCCCTCCCAAAAAATTACTAGAAGTTACATTATATGTGCCCAAAAGTGGTAGCAGTGAACAGCAGAGCTCACCGGGGAGAAAAACGGGGGAAAAAGGTATGGCTTTCAAAAGTGGGTATGAAAATCCTCCAGAACGGGCCGCGTCATTAAGGGGTTAATTTACCGCAGCAGCTGGTAAATCCATTTAGGTCAGCGCCAGGCGGGGGTCTGTCCGGGGTTGTATGTCTGTCAAACCCTAATGCAGCTCAGGAATGCCTGGAGCGTTCCGCAACCGACGGCGACAGATAAACCCCTGCGATCGCTGTGTGATTGTATCCATCCGCCGTGTGTGATTGTATCCATCCGCCGTCCCGTCTTCTCATCGGACTCCTTTCTTTTGCAGATGGCAGAGGATCTGGCGAAGCAGCTCGCAGGCTATAAAGCCCAACTGCAGCAGGTGGAGTCGGCGCTGTCCGCCAACGGAGAGAACGAGGATTTACTGAAGCTGAAGAAGGATTTAACGGTGAGATGATCAGTAGGAGGAACGATCCGGTACCCCTGCAGCGGGCCGAGTCCGGTGGACCACAGGGGCCGCACCCTCACACTAGTCTGAGGAGCTGCAGTGCGTTCTTGGAGCGCCCATCATGTGAGCTGTACTTGTACCCCGCATTAATCATCTGTTGGGGTGCGTTCTGCGTTCACACCTAACGGTCACGGATCTCGGTCGGCGTTGGCAGATTTTTTTCAGCTGTGGAAAAACTTAAGCAAATCCACAACGTTTGAACACGTCTTTTCCATCTGGTAGTTTTTCCATCTGCATAGCCGTTTTCGGGGATGGGGGTAGTTGGAGGGGGGGGGGGGGGGAGAATTTACATTCTCCTGCCCGATCATTGGGCATGTAAATACGCCCATGACCATCCGAGGAACAAGCAGACATTGTTTGTTGTCTGATCCTGTCTTTCTGCTCGGCTTCACGTCTCCTACGTAAACCGCTGTGCAGCTGACCATCATGGCTGTATGGGGGCGAACAATCGTATCAGCTGTCTTTGTCCCTAAACCAGCAATGTTCTGGCGTGTATGAACAGCAGTAAACGAGCGCCGATCAACATGCTTGACACATGTTACAGGCATGTACTGCAGGCTAAGTGCATCCACGACACGGCTGTCCAAAATGTAAAGGCTTCCCAAGCAACACCGTGCTGGCGATTTGCTGACGTTCCGTGTGCCCTTTACTACCCGTCCCCACCGGTTTGCATTCCCTGTCGTAGCGCTGCGTTGTATAGTCCTCCGCTGGATTTGCTGACGTTCCGCGTGCCCTTTACTACCCGTCCGCACCGGTTTGCATTCCTTGTCGTAGCGCTGCGTTGTATAGTCCTCCGCTGGATTTGCGTATCTTGTAGCTCCACCAGTCGTGTTGCAGGCCCTTAAATAGCGTGAATCTGCAGAACTGCACACAACATCCCCTTTATGTTTTTAGGAAGTCATCGAATTGACTAAAGACCTCCTGTCATCCCAACCGTCTGAAACCCCCGAAAACTCCGATGACTTCACATCAGCCAGCGGCAGCCTTTCCTGGAAGGTGGGGGACAGATGTATGTCCGTTTGGACAGAGGACGGACAGTAAGTGGCATGCAAGAAACTGTTTACATTTACCATGAAACCATTCAGTGAGATGGTAAGAGGAGATTGATGGGCTGGAGGCCACTAGACTGGTCACATCTAAAGCAAGAGGGGAAAGTTGTCAGTACTTGTCCCTAGGCGGTTGTCACGAAGGCCTCCGGCACACTGACATACGTGGGGCTGTGTGCTGTATGTGTTATGCCACGGACCGCACACAGCCCCATTGTAGGCCCACACACACGGATGGTTCTTCACGTGGGGAAAAAACTTGTGGCATCTTCTATTCCTGTTTGCACAGACAATAACTAGTTAATGCCAAAGCACGTCATTGTGCAGATATCGGACAGGACACGGACCGCTCTCTGGGTGCACCCAGCTGAAGACCGCAGCTCTGCTGATGCAAAATGTGTCCAGACTAGAACATCTTTATTGGGGCTGAAACCTAGAATAAGTGATTTGGGTGCACTGCTCTCTAGTTCTCTTAATGGGGTGATCACACCAAAAGCATTGCCTACCCACAGAATCAGTGATGGATTGTTGGAGGTCCAACCACTGGGATCACGTAAACAGCGTGTGCACCCCACCCCTTCACCCCCAGGTCCTCTAGGGCAGGGGGGCACTGATGCACGGACACCATTGCATTCACTTCTATGGCTGAGCGCAGCGTCAGCAGCAATGGTCACATGCGGCACCACTGCTCCATTCACCTAGAGGAGCTTGGCGTACCTGTTATGATCCCTAGGGGTACTAGCAGTCGGACCCCCAGCAGTCGATCATTTATCATCTATCCTGTGAAAAGGTGATAAATGGTTTTGCAGGGATAGCTGCAGCCCACAGTGTAAGTAATGGAGGTTTTCGTTCTGGTTGTCATGGATACGTCCCAACTCACGTGTGTATATATACGCCTCCTGTGTAATAAGTGTGCACACTTAGTAACTGCCTGTGATCTGCTTTGGTACAGTTGAGGATTAGTGTAAATAAGACAAGACCATATATATATGTGTATTATAGTTAAAAAAAAATTACTGTTGTCTGACGCACAGGTCACATGACCCTCGGACGAACGCGGCCGTTGCATGGTGTGCGTTATTCTGAAGCGTTGCAGCGATTCAGAACAAACCTACTTTGAATATCTGCCAGGATCGGGGCTCGGAGTCGTGGAGTCCGCCGGCATCGCCTAAATTGAGGTCTTTCCTGATATACAAGCGGGGATGCAACCTGTCAGTGTATGTGACTCAGGAGGAGAGAAGCTGGTGGGGCCCCATGACTCCGGTCCCCGTTCGCAGTCACCCTGGTGGCAGTTTCCCTTTAACTTCCTTTTATGGACCCTCTTTAAGCTCTGTTCACAGCATCTAGGGGGCGCTCACTCAGCGTGTGCATCCAGAGATCCCTTTAGACCCAGCGAATGCCTAAAAAGTGTCTCTTGGGCTTTGACCAAGCAGATCTAGCAGTGTGCCCTCCCTTAACTTGGCGCTTCACACAACTTGGCCCGAGATCGGTGGCAGTGAATTTAACTGAATGGCGCAAAATTACACTATTTTTCTATGATGAGAAATTGAAGGCTTTAAAGGGGCTTTCTGTGACTAAAAATGGAAGAGGCTCAAAATGTAATATTAACTGAATAGTCGCCTATTCTGGCCGCTCCCTGTCCAGTGCTGCAGGAACCCGGGAGAAGCGGCGAGCGGTCATGTGCCGTACATTGTGCACAAGACCCTTCAGCCACTCACAGGCTTCAGCGACCATAGAGGAATCTGCCGAAACCCGTGAGAGGCTGAGTGGTCATGTGCCCAATAAATGACATGTGATCGCCCGTCGCTTCTGTCCGGTTCCGTGCGGCGGGCATCGAAGCCACAGCGCTGAAGGGGGAGCGGCCATAATGGGTGTTAAATGTTTATTTTTAAGCCTTTTATATACAGATACTCCTTGCGTTCAAGTTACGAGCTTTGCTAGATAAGAACAAGCCTGTTTGTAAGTATGATGTCATGCTATGGCATGACATCATACTGTGCAGCCATCGGACAGGCTTCTATCAAGCCATGCCATAGGCACTCTGCATCGGCAGCCCTGGGCCATCGGCTGCTGTGGCAACCACAAGCATCTCACAATCTTATCGCAAGAGGCCGTACGGGACCCCCGAACGTCTGGTGCCGGTTGTTTCTTACAGCCAACACCCAGCCGCAGCAGCTCCGACAAGCCGCAACGCTCGTGGGAGCTGTTACCGCTTCAAATGTCGCCGTCAATTCTTACAGCGACATTTAAAGCGTTGGCAGTGCCGCTGAGTGGCGCAGCTTGTCGGAGCTGCTGCAGGTGGGTGTCCGCTGCAAAAACAGCCCACACCCGACTTTGTATGGAGCGGAATCCACCAGCCATTCCCCCTCCATACAAGCATTTGTTCGGCTATACAAACAAATGTACTTACCAACAACTTCTGGAATGGAACCTGTTTGTAAGTAGGGATTATCTGTATATAGAAGCCCCAGAAAACCCATTTTAACCAAATTCAATCCAAGGTAAGGGGCGCATCTGTAGATCACTGAACGCCGTCCCCAGACGTGATAAGACCAGAACCGTACGATGACATAAGACCACGGGGCCACGTACAGGAAATATTGTTAGATATGGCCTCAAATTTGTTGTGTGCATTGAAATAGGTGAGATCTGTGCACATCCATGATGGGCCGGTGGCCGTATTCCTCTGCGGATTGCATGGTGCTGGCAGCATGTCGGTGTAGTGCACTGTAGTCCAGACTGACTGTACTGTATGATGTTAGCATCGCGCTGTGATCCAAGCCATTACTCACAAGCTTACAGCCATGATATCTTTACAGGTGGTACGAGGCCGAGATTGAGGAGATAGATGAAGAGAACGGGACGGCGGCCATTACTTTCCTGGGCTATGGAAATGCTGAAGTGACCTCTCTGCTAAACCTGAAACAAGTGGAGGAGGGCAGGAAATCCAAAGAAGACAGCGGCAGCCTCCCGATGTCCAAGTGAGTACCTCTCTACACCCCCTGCCCCATACATGGGGGTGCACGAGTCCTCGGCATCCTCCCACTTTACTTCCTCTCTCTCTCCAGAAAAGAAATGATCGCCCACCAGCGAGAATATAAAAAGAAGAAAGCCTTGAAGAAAGCGCAGAGGATAAAGGAATTGGAGCAAGAACGTGAGGATCAGAAAGTGAAATGGCAGCAATTCAATAACAAGGCCTATTCTAAGAACAAGAAAGGACAGGTAAATGTATTGACATAACATGAATCCTAAACTCCCCCTATAAACTGCCGAACTGTCTTGCTGATGGAGGAGATTTAAAGAAGCTTTATTGGCAGGACTAAATAGGCAGCAGTATTGCCAAAGAGAATTGGGGGATAGGGGTGGCAGATCAGGGCGGGTGATTTAGAGGGTAGGGGCACTTCTGGAGTGGGAGCATAGAGGTCTACGGCATATCGCACACCTCTAAATCTATGGCAGGCACTGGGTGTAGATGTGGTCTGTGGTGGATTGCTATGACATTAGGCGTGCTTGACTGAATTTTCCAAGGCTCGGTCCATATACTTGATTAAAGGGGTTGTCCCACAAAAAGAATTTATCCCAGAGTATGGGGTATAAGTATATAATAGTAAAGGTTTGACTGCTGGGACCCCCACTGACCAGGAGAACGGGGTCCTGAGTATCCCTGAATGTATGGAGCAGCGGTCACATCTGCACACTACTACTCCATTCACATTAATGGGACTGCGGGAGCAAGCGGAGTATGAGATCACTTATCTGCTTGCTCTGCTCATTGCCACCGACTCCTTCTGACCTTGCATTAATCCAGAACATCTGCTAATCTGGCACCTTTTAACATATGCTGCCTGGCATAAAAATCTATTTGTAGGTTAGCAAAACTTCTGGAACACGGTGTCCTCGGCTGCGGGCTCTCCTTCCTGCCAGTCCTCGCCCCATATGTACTGTAATAGCTGCGTACATTACGTACAATGTCGCTGTGAATGCCAGACTAAATCCCTCAGTGAATTGCTGCGTGAAACCTGCGCTAACCATTTGTGTTATGCTAAAGCATCGTATTTCCTGCTGTACGACTGCAGACGCCCTCGCAGTAAACACAATAATATATCAAAGGGCCCAGACAGGTCCGCACGCCCCTTCTATAGAATGAGAGGCTAGCACAGAGTCGCCTGCTGCGTTCTGTAGTTACAGTCGAAATATTGTAAACCCTTAAAGGGATTGTCCATCTGTTAACTCTTCACAACCTATCCGTCCGCCTTGCAGCAGCCTGAGTTGGTATTGCATTGATTTCAATGAGGTCTGTGCCTGCAGTACCAACCCGGGCGGCTGCCAGGGAGAGCTACAGGAGAATCGCAGATTTTCTCTCCCGCTCGTCTCCCCTCCCTTTCTGCTCTGCACAGACCGACTGAAACCTGAAAGAATCTTATCATTAAAGGGGTTGTCCCGCGCCGAAACGGGTTGTTTTTTTTTCAATAGCCCCCCCGTTCGGCGCGAGACAAACCCGATGCAGGGGTTTAAAAAAAAAAACGGATAGTACTTACCCGAATCCCCACGCTCCGGTGACTTCTTACTTACCTTGCGAAGATGGCCGCCGGGATCTTCACCCACGGTGGACCGCAGGTCTTCTCCCATGGTGCACCGTGGGCTCTGTGCGTTCCATTGCGAATTCCAGCCTCCTGATTGGCTGGAATCGGCACACGTGACGGGGCGGAGCTACGAGGAGCAGCTCTCGTGCACGAGCGGCCCCATTCAGAAGGGAGAAGACCAGACTGCGCAAGCGCGTCTAATCGGGAGATTAGACGCTGAAATTAGACGGCACCATGGAGACGGGGACGCTAGCAACGGAACAGGTAAGTGAATAACTTCTGTATGGCTCATAATTAATGCACAATGTACATTACAAAGTGCATTAATATGGCCATACAGAAGTGTATAACCCCACTTGCTTTCGCGGGACAACCCCTTTAAGACAACGCCAAAATCATTTGTTTATCGCGGAGCTCTGTTCACCCCAAACTGTAATGTCCTTTTTCTGCAGAACGAACAGAGCTTGTGAGGAAGGGGTTAAAAAAAATAAAAATCTAAGCGGTGTCCCTCCTTAACACTTTCTTACCAAGTTTTGGCACAAGTTATAGTAAATGTGTCGGACCATTGAGCCTCCACTTCCGTTGCAACCCGCCACTTTCTGCAGACCCCCCAACCGTTTTATCAAGTGTGCCAAAATGTGCTCCCCTTTTTACATCGTGCAAGTGGTGAAAAGCCTTTTTATGAATCCCCTGCTGCCTTCCTTGTGTTTACAGATGCCCTTCTCCATGGCGGCCGAGGGCTGCCGTCTGCCCTCGCTGGGTACGGATACACTTCAACATCTTCTGCTTTATTCTAGGTGAAAAGAAGCATTTTCGCCTCGCCTGAAAGCGTCACGGGCAAGGTCGGAGTCGGCACATGCGGCATCGCGGACAAACCAATGACACAGTATCAAGACACTTCCAAATACAACGTGCGGCACCTGATGCCGCAGTAACGCCCCGGAGACCCCTTAGGCCAGCATTTTCCTTTTAATTGTTCTATTTTTCTAAAACTAAATTATTTGTTGTCGTACAAGGAACCGCACGGCTCCGTATCGTTATTTCACCTGAAGGCCTCCGAAAGCTCGGCGACCGGAACATCCTCCTCCATGTAGAACCAGGTGACGTCGAAGGGGCTACATAGAGAAGTCTTTAAATTGGAATCAAGCGGTGTCTCTGTGCCAGATCCATAGAGCCCGCGCCAATGTAGATCCAGAAATGATCCGAAGCAGCGGTGGATTAATGTGCGCAACACTGAGAATTCGCCACTTCTGTGAAATCGGCTAACCTCTGCACAGCACTGCAGACTTTGGCTCCACATCTTTCCCTCTGTGGCTGGTGACTTAAAGGGTTTGTATTGTCTTACATTAATCAAACTTAAAGGGGTTCTCCACTACTAGGTCAATGATAGTTGGGGGTCCTCTGCTCAGGCACCCCATCACTTGGGAATCACGCCAATCGACTGATTCAAAGTACCACTGTCAGTATGGGCAGTGCTGGAAGCAGATAGTGCTGTCTGTATTGCGGTGGTATGGTTTGGAACTGCAGGCACGGCTTCCATTGAATTTAGTGTGCGTTCTGTCTGCAGTACCAAAACGAACTGCTGCAATGTTGACACTGGTTCCACTGCTGTGCACGCTGACAGCGGTCCGGGGAATCAGCTGCTCGGCGGGGATACGAAGTGGTGGACTCCTAACAATCAACCATGGTGACTATCATGAGGACAGGTGGTCATCAGTCCTGGAGAACCCCTTTTAAAGAGCAACTGCATTTGTGCCAATCTTTTGACGTGTCGTAGCAGCATGTCAGAGGTTGTTATCAGTGGGGGTCCAGGTGCAGAGAACCCCACTAATCACTGAAAGGAAGGAGTTGAAGCGCTCACCTGGGCACTGCTGCCCCTTTGTCTGTGATTGGCAATCCTCGGCACTTCTTGCTAGCAGAAAATGGGCCTCGTAGATTTCTATGAGCTCCTCTTCAGCTGCCAAGGAGTGATCATCACAGCTGAAGGGGTGCAGCGTCTGCGTGAGCACTCCTGCCGCTTCTTATCAGCAATAATTGGGGGTGTCGGCACCCGCACCGCCTCCAATCAAAACTTTGGACATATCAAGTTTTGAGAAAGTGCTGTTATTCTTCAATCCTTGTAGAATAAAAAATTCTGCAACTTTCTAATATGCCCCAAGGACCGCGTCCTCCACACTACTAACTTGTTTTTCATTGTCCCAATGCATTACACATTAGGATATTTTTTATCTTTATTTCTATTGTGTTGTTCCCACAGCTCCTGCGGACCGTTCCTCCATAGTAACATACAAGCTGTGTAGTCCTGTATTCCTATAGGCTCTTCCATATATCCCATGCTTAGTGCTAAAAGCATCTGGTAGAGAACAAGATAGATGAGAATGTGATTGCAGGGTCAGACTACACAATTTGCTGTCTGTTACCATGGAGACGAATAATCTACAGTTCCTCGGTGGACACAATGGTAGAGAATTTTCAATGAAGACCTAATTAAGGTATCTTCATTTTTCAAGTTTCATTGGGGCAATGACCATTTTTTGCAGCGGTGCACAGAGCCTTTAGAGGGGTGGTCCTGAAATGGCACAGAATACCCGCAGCCTCTAGAAACCTGTCCTAGGATGCGAAAATGCATGTATAGACAAGTGGGTGGAGCCTAAGGGCCCGGTCACATGATATAATTTGATGTGGATTCTACACTGCAATCAACAGAATTCGCTTTTAGTCTGAATTCACGGACCAAAATTGCTGATTAAAGTCTATGGATGCGTAAAAAGTACACCGCAAACGCGCATTAGCATCCGTGTTAACGGCGGGGTATGTTATTTCCCCTTAAATCGCACATCGTAATTTCTGTGGGTTGTGACAAAACTGACATCACTTGGGCCTTGACATTGTGTTCGTTTTTGTGCCCATGAAGCAGCGACGACACGGATGCAATACGGAATTTTAAAAATCGCACGGATGCAGAAAAAACGTATGTAACGCGCACAAACACCTAGTGAAAAGGTTTTATGGATTGAAATGGTGTCTGCTGATGTGTAGGAGCCAGTGGGCCTGACTCTCCCATGGCGGAATCGCTGCAGGCATTCTATGGAATACTATAGAAATCCCAGCTGTGGTTCATCAGGCGCACGTCTGTCCGTGAGCGGATCCTGAAACATACGTGGCAGAAAAAAGACTTGACCTGTCCATGCTTGACGCAGTTTCTGCACAGAAACCGCATCGGGGGCCCGCACCGTGGATCTGCTCTGACGAATGGGGCTGAATCTGCAGGCGGATCCGCAGTAGGAGTCCGAGGCTCCGCCTCCGCGCGGCGCTGCAGATTTAAAGGTCGGATCCTGGTTGGAAAAATCTGATAAAGTTAAGGCCGTGTGAACGAGGCTATTCAGAACCGCGTGGGGCCCATTCACAGCGGTGTAACTCCTCTCCGTATACAGACTACTTTTTGCTGACTGAACACGCATGGCACACGGAACCATTAAACTAAATGGGCGTGGTCAGGCATCTTACATGGACCGATCACGGCATGTCCTCTTCACACAACAAAATCGCTCATTGATGGCGATGAGTGCGTAGAAAAAAATAAAACCTCAGCAAATACGCATCAGCGTCCGTGTTCGCTGCACGTTTTCTATTGCGCACCCTATTTTCTGTGGGTTGGGCCTTCTTGCACTTTTAGTTTTCTTTTTTTGCGCACATCACAAACTGATGTCACGTGAATGCAGGACAGACGTAAAAGCGGGAAAATGGTGCGTTTTTACGGACTGAAGCTGTAGACGCCCGTGTGAATGAGCCCTCGGGCCGATGCTGGATCACTGCAGCCATTCTCCAATAGAACACCCGCAGGAATTCCGCAGCGGCCAAATCCGCGCCTGCATGCAGCCGGTTCAGCTGTGTTTCCACGCGTTGAACATGTGCGCAATTCAAACTCGTGTTAAAGGTTGGACTCCAAGACATAAATCTGCAGCATAAATGGACACCCTGCGGATTTAGAAAACGTATTCTTAACAACCGCTGCAGAATCCTTTCTGGTATCTCCTCCAGGCGGCTCGTACTGTAAACGCTGCAGAAATTGCGCAGCGAAGACGAGGTGTGAAGGCGGCCTTCGGTTTTGCCTGTGGCGCAGCCGTTCCCCTCCTCCAATCCGTACGTGTATTCTCGTGTCTTAGGATGGGTTTCCACAAGCTGCAGCTGTTTTGTACCAGTGCTTGACAACCCCTTTAAGGAGAACTTTCTTACGATTTCCAAGCTATCTGCTTGCTGTCAGTGAATTGTGCTTCTCACAGTTCAGGGTTTGCTACAAATGTATCCAGTCTGGAGAGACGTCTGAGGCGAACGCAGCAAAAGCACAGATCTCTCGCCTGAAAGCTTGCAAGTAAAGGTACCTTGTGGGGTTTATAAGCAAGAATATTCACTGACAGCAATCAGTGATGCTGAAAATATGAATCCTATTAGACAGTTGCAAGAAAACATTTACAGAAAGCCTTTGTGTACGATGTGTTTTTGCTCTATATGAGCTGATCTTTAATTACATCACGTCTTGTACTCCAGTCACATCCAGAGCTGCATCACCGCTCACTCAGTATCGGAGCTGTGCATGCTGTAATGCATTGTGATAGTTGTAGCGTTTGCAACAGGTGAGTGAGCAAGAGGTGGAATTGTGGCTGCAGCTTTGGATGCAACTAGAGTAGGGCGCGCTGTGAGTCCGGAATAGCATGACTATAACTTGACCTCCTATAAATGCTGGATCTGTGAGCGTCTCGTCAGAAGTGCTGGGAGCCCCACGGGTGCTGTAGATACGTCCGATGTATATATGTAGTGGACTGTACCATCTCCGCCCTTCCAGGACTTCTCCCTGCCGCCTCCTACTGGTGTAAATAGGACATTTGTACAGTTTCCGAGGTGTCCGGTGAGTCCGCTGTTTGTCTGCACAATATTGTGAAAATCAGGACGCCTCAAATCCATCCTCCGTTCTATCTCACTAGCCACCGGCGCCGCCAGACCCGCCGCCCCCCTCACACTGGTGGCCGCAGAACTTACAGGACCACCGGCTTTTTTTTTTTTTTTTTTAAAAACAGCAGATTAATGTCTAGCACGATCCCATCCCCATGTACAGACCATGTGACAGCAAGGGGGCGCCGGCGAGGCACATCTGCAGCAATCAGTCATTTAGCGGGTAATCTGATGGTGACTTCTTTTGTATAACAAGTGTGAATTTCGGTTTTTGTATGTATCTTTTTACCAAAATAAAACGTTTTAAAACTATTCCCCATTTTATAAGTAACGTCGGGGTCCACCATGTATTTTTTTCAGATGACTGACATGGACCCGGCTCTGTATAGATCCGTCGTGACTGTATGAAGTCTTGTACAACCACAATTCCCCCAAAAAGTTGGGCCGTTGTGTAAAATGTAAATAAATGTATAGAAAAAAAATGTAATTATTTGTAGATCTCCTCCTCTAACCATCTTGTATCCACAGTAGATCACAGATCAGAGGGGGAGGGGAGACATGGCTCCATGGCATTGGAAAAAATGAACTAATTTAGAAATTGACACACTGAAGGTGGGGGCGGAGCCGTGTCTACCGCTGGGTAGCATCGCCTCCTCCGGGAGGTGCAGAGACCGATTGTTGGAGTTTTGGGAGATGAATGGTGTCCCGTTCTTGTCTGATGGAGGATTCCAGCTTCTCCGCAGTCGTCGGTGGTCTTTGCCGATTATCCTTTCATAATGCATCAGATGTTTTGTATGGACCAGGTGTAAGCTGCCCGGACCATGTGTAAGCTGCCCAGGCCATAGGTACTAATGCCATGATTGGAATTGGAGATGTAACACACAACTCAAAAAATAGCCAACTCTAAAATCACACATCAGATCCGGATGATCTCCATCGTCTTCAACCTCTTTCACATCTGTCACAGATTCAGAGTAAACCTCATCTGTTAAGGGAAGGGGCGCCAATGCTGTGGTCCGGACCAATCAAGCTGCTGGGCTATTAGCACAGGTCCCACTACAGGACCTCAGGCCGCCATCATGGAGTCTGTGTGGGCAGTAGTCGCTGGAGGGCGTCTTGTAGGGCTCTGACGGCGCTCGGTGAGCTTCTGCGCTCCATTACTTTGTGGCTGAGCTGTTATTACTCTGAAGCACTTCCCAGTCTGAAATGGTAATGCTGCGGTTACATTTACTGCACTTGCAGACGAGGCAATGCTTAGGGTACGTGCCCTGACACATGTGGTGGCACCTTTATGTTGGTACTCTTAGTTATAGATTGTTAAAAATCATCCCACCAGACAGAGAAAATGTATCCCCTAGTCAGAGGATAGGAGCGAACTTGCTCACCAATGGGAGACTACTGGGACTGCTCGTCCATCCCAAGAACAGAGGTCTAAAACGTTTTATATGGGTCAATTTTCTGCCCAGAACCTACGAAATGCCACTTATTAAGCGGAAAAAAACGTCCTGGGAAGGAAAAAATGACAGGACCAACTCAAATGGACTTCTTAGGAAAGCATATCATGCGGGAATCACAGTACTAGATTACTACCTACTATGTATAGGACTATAACTGCTATAATACTGTCTCCCTATGTCCACATAGTCCACTAAGATGAATATTAACTACTGTATTCTTGCTTTTATGTATAAAATTATAAATACTGCCTTCTGAGTACAAGAATATAACTACTATAATACTGCCCCCTATGTACAAGAATATAACTACTATAATACTGCCCCTATGTACAAGAATATAACTACTATAATACTGCCCCCTATGTACAAGAATATAACTACTATAATACTGCCTCCTATGTACAAGAATATAACTACTATAATACTGCCCCCTATGTACAAGAATATAACTACTATAATACTGCCCCCTATGTACAAGAATATAACTACTATAATACTGCCCCCTATGTACAAGAATATAACTACTATAATACTGCCCCTATGTACAAGAATATAACTACTATAATACTGCCTCCTATGTACAAGAATATAACTACTATAATACTGCCCCCTATGTACAAGAATATAACTACTATAATACTGCCCCCTATGTACAAGAATATAACTACTATAATACTGCCCCCTATGTACAAGAATATAACTACTATAATACTGCCTCCTATGTACAAGAATATAACTACTATAATACTGCCCCCTATGTACAAGAATATAACTACTATAATACTGCCCCCTATGTACAAGAATATAACTACTATAATACTGCCCCCTATGTACAAGAATATAACTACTATAATACTGCCCCTATGTACAAGAATATAACTACTATAATACTGCCCCCTATGTACAAGAATATAACTACTATAATACTGCCCCTATGTACAAGAATATAACTACTATAATACTGCCCCTATGTAAATGAATATACTATAATACTGTCCCCTATGTACAAGAATATAACTACTATAGTACTGCCCCCTATGTGCAAGAATATAACTACTATAATACTGCCTCCTATGTACAAGAATATAACTACTATAGTACTGCCCCCTATGTACGAGAATATAACTACTATAATACTGCTCCTATGTACGAGAATATAACTACTATAATACTGCCCCCTATGTACGAGAATATAACTACTATAATACTGCCTCCTATGTACGAGAATATAACTACTATAATACTGCCTCCTACGTACGAGAATACAACTGCTGTAATACTGCCCCTACGTACGAGAATACAACTGCTGTAATACGGCCCCCTACGTACGAGAATACAACTGCTGTAATACGGCCCCCTACGTACGAGAATACAACTGCTGTAATACGGCCCCCTACGTACGAGAATACAACTGCTGTAATACGGCCCCCTACGTACGAGAATACAACTGCTGTAATACGGCCCCCTACGTACGAGAATACAACTGCTGTAATACGGCCCCCTACGTACGAGAATACAACTGCTGTAATACGGCCCCCTACGTACGAGAATACAACTGCTGTAATACGGCCCTCTACGTACGAGAATACAACTGCTGTAATACGGCCCCCTATGTACAAGACTATAACTACTATAAAACAGCCCCCTATGTACGAGAATACAACTGCTGTAATACTGCTCCGATGTACAAGAATATAACTACTATAATCCTGCCCCTATGTAAATGAATATAACTACTATAATACTGCGCCCTATGTACAAGAATATAACTACTATAATACTGTCCCCTATGTACAAGAATATAACTAATATAATACTGCTCCCTATGTACAATAATATAACTACTATAATACTGCCTCTTATGTACAAGGATATAACTACTGTAATAACTGCCCCCTATGTACAAGAATATAACTACTATAATACTGCCCCCTATGTACAAGAATATAACTACTATAATACTGCCCCCTATGTACAAGAATATAACTACTATAATACTACCTCCTATGTACAAGAATATAACTACTATAATACTACCCCCTATGTACAAGAATATAACTACTATAATACTACCCCCTATGTACAAGAATATAACTGCTATAATACTGCCCCCCATGTACAAGAATATAACTACTATAATACTGCCCCCTATGTACGAGAATACAACTACTGTAATACTGCGCCCTATGGACAAGAATACAACTGCTGTAATACTGCCCCCTATGGACGAGAATACAACTGCTGTAATACTGCCCCCTATGGACGAGAATACAACTGCTGTAATACTGCCCCCTATGGACGAGAATACAACTGCTGTAATACTGCCCCCTATGGACGAGAATACAACTGCTGTAATACTGCCCCCTATGGACGAGAATACAACTGCTGTAATACTGCCGCCTATGGACGAGAATACAACTGCTATAATACTGCCGCCTATGTACGAGAATACAACTGCTATAATACTGCCGCCTATGTACGAGAATACAACTGCTGTAATACTGCCCCCTATGTACGAGAATACAACTGCTGTAATACGGCCCCCTATGTCCGAGAATACAACTGCTGTAATACGGCCCCCTATGTCCGAGAATACAACTGCTGTAATACGGCCCCCTATGTACGAGAATATAACTACTATAATACTGCCCCCTATGTACGAGAATATAACTACTATAATACTGCCCCCTATGTACGAGAATATAACTACTATAATACTGCCCCCTATGTTCAAGAATATAACTACTATAATACTGCTCCCTATGTACAAGAATATAACTACTATAATACTGCCTCTTAAGTACTAGAATATAACTACTATAATACTGCTCCCTATGTACAAGAATATAACTACTATAATACTGCCTCCTATGTACAAGAATATAACTACTATAATACTGCCCCCTATGTACACGAATATAACTACTATAATACTGCCCACTATGTACAAGAATATAACTACTATAATACTGCTCCCTATGTACAAGAATATAACTACTATAATACTGCTCCTATGTACAAGAATATAACTACTATAATACTGCTCCTATGTACAAGAATATAACTACTATAATACTGCCCCCTATGTACAAGAATATAACTACTATAATACTGCTACTATGTACAAGAATATAACTACTATAATACTGCCCCCTATGTGCAAGAATATAACTACTATAATACTGCTCTCCTATGTACAAGAATATAACTACTATAATACTGCCCCTATGTACAAGAATATAACTACTATAATACTGCCCCCTATGTACAAGAATATAACTACTATAATACTGCCCCTTATGTACAAGAATATAACTACTATAATACTGCCGCCTATGTACAAGAATATAACTACTATAATACTGCCCCCTATGTACAAGAATATAACTACTATAATACTGCCGCCTATGTACAAGAATATAACTACTATAATACTGCCTCCTATGTACAAGAATATAACTACTATAATACTGCCTCTTATGTACACGAATATAACTACTATAATACTGCCTCCTATGTACAAGAATATAACTACTATAGTACTGTCTCCTATGTACAAGAATATAACTACTATAATACTGCCCCCTATGTACAAGAATATAACTACTATAATACTGCCTCCTATGTACAAGAATATAACTACTATAATACTGCCCCCTATGTACAAGAATATAACTACTATAATACTGCTCCCTATGTACAAGAATATAACTACTATAATACTGCCCCTTATGTACAAGAATATAACTACTATCATACTGCCCCCTATGTACAAGAATATAACTACTATAATACTGCCCCTTATGTACAAGAATATAACTACTATAATACTGCTCCTATGTACAAGAATATAACTACTATAATACTGCCCCCTATGTACAAGAATATAACTACTATAATACTGCCTCTATGTACAAGAATATAACTAGTATAATACTGCCCCCTATGTACAAGAATATAACTACTATAATACTGCCCCCTATGTACAAGAATATAACTACTATAATACTGCCCCCTATGTACAAGAATATAACTACTATAATACTGCCTCTATGTACAAGAATATAACTACTATAATACTGCTCCCTATGTACAAGAATATAACTACTATAATACTGCCCCTTATGTACAAGAATATAACTACTATAATACTGCTCCTATGTACAAGAATATAACTACTATAATACTGCCCCCTATGTACAAGAATATAACTACTATAATACTGCCTCTATGTACAAGAATATAACTAGTATAATACTGCCCCCTATGTACAAGAATATAACTACTATAATACTGCCCCCTATGTACAAGAATATAACTACTATAATACTGCCCCCTATGTACAAGAATATAACTACTATAATACTGCCTCTATGTACAAGAATATAACTACTATAATACTGCCCCCTATGTACAAGAATATAACTACTATAATACTGCTCCCTATGTACAAGAATATAACTACTATAATACTGCCCCCTATGTACAAGAATATAACTACTATAATACTGCCTCCTATGTACAAGAATATAACTACTATAATACTGCCTCTATGTACAAGAATATAACTAGTATAATACTGCCCCCTATGTACAAGAATATAACTAGTATAATACTGCCCCCTATGTACAAGAATATAACTACTATAATACTGCCCCCTATGTACAAGAATATAACTACTATAATACTGCCTCTATGTACAAGAATATAACTACTATAATACTGCTCCCTATGTACAAGAATATAACTACTATAATACTGCCCCTTATGTACAAGAATATAACTACTATAATACTGCTCCTATGTACAAGAATATAACTACTATAATACTGCCCCCTATGTACAAGAATATAACTACTATAATACTGCCTCTATGTACAAGAATATAACTAGTATAATACTGCCCCCTATGTACAAGAATATAACTACTATAATACTGCCCCCTATGTACAAGAATATAACTACTATAATACTGCCCCCTATGTACAAGAATATAACTACTATAATACTGCCTCTATGTACAAGAATATAACTACTATAATACTGCCCCCTATGTACAAGAATATAACTACTATAATACTGCCCCCTATGTACAAGAATATAACTACTATAATACTGCTCCCTATGTACAAGAATATAACTACTATAATACTGCCCCCTATGTACAAGAATATAACTACTATAATACTGCCCCCTATGTACAAGAATATAACTACTACACTCGTTGTCAGTAACACTCCTCCCCTAGAAGTCGTCGGATGGGATGTAACTTTCTCTGTGTGATTGTTCCATTGATATAATTAAATGATTACAATATCAGAGCAAAAGCATCATTTATTGTGAAGAACCGACCCCTTGTAGGGAGGCTCTAGTATCCTCTGAGCCGCCTCTAGCTTGGATACAAGATGTAATACAGGCAGGCATGGAGGCTCTAGCACCCTGTAGGCCCACCTGTAGCTTGGATGCAAAATGTGATACAGGTGAGCATGGAGCTATACAGGTTCTGTATGATATCCTGCGGTATCACGCTCAACATTTGCTGTAACTAAGCCTCTAGATCATGTAAACTCGTTGGCTGTGGAACGTGGCATCCAGGATGGTCATATACATGCTCTATTAGTGATAAACCTGGTGACCGGGCAGCCATGGAAGTGTGACAATGTTGTGGGGGCTTCCTGAGACCCCCTTGTTTGTACGGCCGAGCGTTATCCTGCTGCCTCTTGGAAGCCGCAATGGGAGGAACACATGTGGCTGCAGGATGTCCTCAACATATCGCTGAGCTCTCATCGCCCATCGTACCACTAATAGGCGGGACCGACTGTCGTATGCGATGGCCCATCACCAGCAGGGGGCAGTGTGCCGCTCCACAGCAAAGGCAGGATTGAGGCGCTCACCTCAAGGTCTCTAAACACGAACACGGCCGTCGTCAGTGCCTCTAAACTAAACCTGGAGTCATCATTCAAGACAACCCTGTTCCATCTGTAGCCTTTAGTTTCATCATTCATGACATCACTGAAACTGGAGGCGGCGGTGGGTGTCAGAGGCCGTATATGTAATGGGCAGCGTGAGACCAAATGTCCTTCAGCCAAGTGCCTGAAAATGGTTCTGACACACACAGGGTTGTAACAATGGCGCTCCCTGTCTCTGGATGGCGGACAATGAAACAGTTGGAGCTGCTGGTGCTTGTCGGATGATCAGGCGATCCTCTCTACTGTTGGTCTGTAGGGGGTATCCTGAACCTGGTCACCTTGTGTGCCCTCACACATCCACTTGTAGCAACACCTCCTAATAGTCTAGTCAGACACTCCTCTCTACTGGTGGTCTGTAGGGGAGGCCTGAGCCCGGTCACCTTGTGTACCCCCATCCACTGGTCCCAACACCCCCTAACAGTCCCGTCAGATGCTCCTCTCTACTGGTGGTCTGTAGGGGGCGTCCTGAGGCCGGTCACCTTGTGTGCCCCCATCCACTGGTCCCAACACCTCCTAACAATCTGGTCAGATGCTTCTCTCTACTGGTGGTCTGTCAGGGGTCCTGAGCCCGGTCACCTTGTGTGCCCTCATCCACTGGTCCCAACACCTCCTAACAGTCTGGTCAGACGCTCCTCTCTACTGGTGGTCTATAGGGGGGTCCTGAGCCCCGTCACTTTGCGTCCCCTTACATATCCACTGGTCCCAACACCCCTTAACAGTCCCATCAGTACGGCTCGGTGGCGGACAATTAATCGATACGACCATCCAGCTTCTCACATCCCAATAATGCGCCCCTCTCAGACTCTGGTAACGGGGTGAAATCTCTTCTCTGCGTCGTAGAGGCGTCTAGTGGTCAACAAGCTCTACAGAAGCGGAAGAAGAGATCACTACACACAAGGAGCCTCCGGGAGCCTCTTATAGGCCAAGGGGGGAACCACTTTTAGGGCCTCCGGTGACCAGACCGTTCATCTAATCATGCCACAACTCTCATCATTTACAGATCTGCCTGAGATGGAACCGCAGGACGGGGTCTGCAGCAACATGACAACTTTATCTGGGGGAGGAGTGTTATTGACAAAAGATTGTATAATACTGCCCCCTATAGAGCAGACTAGAACAATGGCGCAGTGCTCTTGTCTGATCCTGTTGCTCAGTTATGTTTTCTCTCTCGGTCACTCTGGGTATTTCGGAGTAATCGTTCCTTCTTTCTTCCGGTTGTCCCCGCTCCCAGGGGTGTAATAGTGGGGGTCCCACGAGCGGCAGTCGCTGAGCCGGGAGTTCTAGCAGTGAGATGTTAAGCTGAGGATTTGTACTAATCCCAGAGTATTTGTGCGGCGCGATGAAGTGTCGCCTGTGCGGGCCGCAGCTCCTTATGTAATATTTGTGCTTTTGTCCTCAGTGACCCGTACAGAGCGGCCAGAGATCAGCGCCGGCTCTGCAGATATTCGTGTCTAGATGAAGTTTCTCTTCCTTCTGTGCCCCCTGGTGCCGAATAGTCTACACATTTCCGTGCTGTTCCGGAGTTTTGGACCTCACTGACGCTCATGTGTGTCCGTAAATACTGTGCGCCATACAGAGCCGCAGCGCCGTCTGTACAGATTCCGTATCACGCACCATATTTCCTAGCAGTGCTCGAAACAGAATCCCGAGCCGCGCCGCACAATGTGAATGAGAGGCTCCCACACTGCGTCAATAGGCCTTTCTAAGGTTAAAAACGCATCACAAGTTTGTGCGATTTTTGTGCGAAGCGTCTTTAACCCTTTCCATACCACTGTCTGACCTCTGAAGACATTATGATTTAAGGCTGTACAGGTCCGATGTTGGAAGACGTCCGTCGGGGTTCTCTTACTCTATATTGCCAGCCTCTCTGCTGTCGGAGCCTATCCAACGTGTCACCTCATGCAGTACTATCTTTAGCCAGCATATAGTGCTGTTTAACGGCAGAAAAAGAGTAAGCCCCCTAGGAAAACCAGGGTACAAATTGGATTGGAAAGGGTTAACATTAGAAAGTCCCATTGACATTAATAACGGCAGCGTTAAAAAAGACACAAGTGTGTGGGAGCCCTGAGGCTAGTAGGTATACGGCAACTGGTGGTATATATACTTGATGCCTTTGTTAATCAGCAACCAATCACAGCGCAGCTTTAAATTTTTTCCAGAATTGTTTAACCACTTCAGGACTGCCGAATGACTATAAACGTCCTGAAGTGTTCCTATCACGCTAATTTCACACAGGCGAGCGCAATATTGGGCGATGAAACTTAGCTCACTATCGTGCTTCTGCGATGTCCCTGCGGATCCAAGGTGTTTTTGTGTCACCTCCTAACAGTCTGGTCAGACGCGCCTCTCTACTGGTAGTCTGTAGGGGATCAGGAGCCTCGTCGCCTTGTGTGCTCCCATCCACTGGTCCCAACACCTCCTTACAGTCTGGTCAGACACTCCTCTCTACTGGTGGTCTGTAGGGGGCGTCCTGAGCCCGGTCACCTTGTGTGCCCCCATCCACTGGTCCCAACACTTCCTAACAGTCTGGTCAGACACTCCTCACTACTGGTGGTCTGTAGGGGGCGTCCTGAGCCCGGTCACCTTGTGTGCCCCCATCCACTGGTCCCAACACCTCCTTACAGTCTGGTCAGACACTCCTCACTACTGGTGGTCTGTAGGGGGCGTCCTGAGCGTCCCTTGTGTGCCCCCATGTACTGGTCCCAACACCTCCTAACAGTCTTGTCAGACGCTCCTCTCTACTGGTGGTCTGTCTGGGGGTCCTGAGCCCGGTCACCTTGTGTGCCCCCATCCACTGGTCCCAACACCTCCTAACAGTCTGGTCAGACGCGCCTCTCTACTGGTGGTCTGTAGGGGGCGTCCTGAGCCCGGTCACCTTGTGTGCCCTCACACATCCACTGGTCCCAACACCTCCTAACAGTCTGGTCAGACGCGCCTCTCTACTGGTAGTCTGTAGGGGATCCGGAGCCTTGTCGCCTTGTGCGCCATCATCCACTGGTCCCAACACCTCCTTACAGTCTGGTCAGATGGTCCTCTCTACTGGTGGACTGTCAGGGGGCCTGAGCCCGGTCAACTTGTGTGCCCTCATTCACTGGTCCCAACACCCCCTAACAGTCTGGTCAGACGCGCCTCTCTACTGGTAGCCTGTAGGGGATCCAGAGCCTTTTCGCCTTGTGCGCCCCCATCCACTGGTCCCAACACCTCCTTAGAGTCTGGTCAGATGCTTCTCTCTACTGGTGGTCTGTAGGGGGCGTCCTGAGCCCGGTCACCTTGTATGCCCCCATCCACTGGTCCCAACACCTCCTAACAGTCTTGTCAGACGCTCCTCTCTACTGGTGGTCTGTCGGGGGGTCCTGAGCCCAGTCACCTTGTATGCCCCCATCCACTGATCCCAACACCTCCTAACAGTCTGGTCAGACGCTCCTCTCTACTGGTGGTCTGTTGGGGGGTCTTGAGCCCGGTCACCTTGTGTACCCTCAGACATCCACTTGTCTCATCACCCCCTAACAGTCTGGTTAGATGCTCCTCTCTTCTGGTGGTCTGTAGGGGGCGTCCTGAGCCCGGTCACCTTGTGTGCCCCAATCCATTGGTTCCAACACCACCCAACAGTCTGGTCAGACGCTCCTTTCTACTAGTGGTCTGTAAGGGTGTCCTGATCCCGGTCACCTTGTGTGCCCTCACACATCCGCCTCTCTACTAGTGGTCTGTAGGGGGGGCGTTCTTTTTTGGGAAGTTGCGTTTCGGTATTTTCAATGGGAAACCTCACATCGCACTGCGGTGTGTTTTCCAGCCCCATTGAAAAGAATGGGTGAGGCGTTCCGAGAAAACGCCCAAAAATAGGATATGACCCTATTCTTTTGAATGGGGTTCATATTTGTGCATCTCTCGTCGCACTAATCGTGCACAATTCTCTCGGCGTAGGAAAGCAGCCTTATCAAATGTTTTTGTCATGGTTTAAAAAAAAAAAAAAAAAAAATCAAATGTTAAAAAAGAACCCTTTTCCCCATTTTTTCTATTCAATTTAAAATAACTAAACAATTAGGAAACCCCTCATATTTGGCATGGCTATCTACGTAAAAATCCGAACTATTAAAATAACACAATATTTATCCCGTACGGGTAAATAGAAACAAAAACAACGTAATGCCAGAATTGCAAATATTTTTATTTTTTTTAAATTTCTAATCCCAGCTCCAAAAAATTTGAATAAAAAGTGATCAAAATTATGTCTGACCCCAAAATGGAAATAATACAAATTACAGCGCACCCCCACAGAAAAAAACAAGCCCTCATACGGCCATGTCAGTGGAAGAATGAAAGAGTACTGCCTCTTTGAGGGCGGGGCCGAAAATATGAAACATAAAAGCTGTGCTCTGATTGGTTGCGATGGGCTACAAAGAGGGTTTTCTTCAGTCTTGAGTAGTAGTGAGTACTTATGGGGAGATCACTACTACTCCTGAGGCCACATTACTCTGCGTGTGCGCTGCGTCCTGCGGACAATTCCCTCCCGTGTGAGGAGTCCCTCATTGTTTACGTCCCACGGCTGATGATATGTCGCAGTCATCTGGTGACCGCACGTCTCCTGGGCGCTGAACAGTAAAGTCACGGATGACATTGTGGCGTCGGTATTCCGTTCTTCTCGCAGTACAGGTTACCTGGACTCGTTGGGGTCATGAAGGGTTAACTGTGTAATAAAAACAACAGGAAAAAAAAAAACAAAAGCACAAGAATAAAAACACCATGAAAACAAAAAGTTCTTTTTATTATTTTGTTCCTTTCATGGGTTTCGCACCAGTTTACATAAAATACATAAAAAAATAACTACGAGAACGAAATAAAATAATTAAGCAGTTCAGCAATAATTTAGGCGTTTCTTTAGCGTTTCAGGAATTTCCTTAACGGGGAAAGTTAAATTATTTTTCTTATTTTACAGAAGAAATATTAAAAAAGAAGAGGGAAATGCTACATACGAAATCCTTAATAGTGCGCAAAAGGTAAAAGCTGCATTTAGTTATTAATGCCACAGATTTAAGGGAGAGGGAGGGGTCCAGAAGGGGACGGACACTTCAGAAGAACAGACCTTATGGACGCAGGCTGCCGCACAGGACAACTGGTCTCATTGCCCCTCGTGACCAATCACAGCGCAGCTGACGATTTTCCAGAGCAGCTTAAGAAATGAAAGGAGAGCTCTGATTGGTTCCTTGGGAGAAACACGACTGATCTGCATAGACGAGGCCCTATAATGAATAATTCTGTATGCCATACGGACTGCGGCGACATGAGAAAACAATGAAGGAGCCCTCCTCGCCGCACCCCTTGCTATTCTGGAGCTGTTTAAGGGCATGAGCCCTGCGGCCAATCACTGGCCTCAGCGGTACCAACACTAAGGGCTCGCTCACACAAGCGGATCTGCCGCACGCAATACGCATTTCTGACACCCTATTGACTTGCATTGGGATATTCACACATGCGTTTTTCACACGGCACGCCCTGTTTTAATCGTATTGCAGACTGAATCAGCCCGTTGAAATCAATGGGAATGCGCAAGTACACGGAGAATAGACGATACAAGCGCAGGCACACATTAAATCAATGGAGGGGGTCTAACATTTTAGTTTTGTGTGCAAAACGACGCGGTGATCGTGTTAAAACTGCAAGCGGGTGAAAATACATAGAAGTTGGTTGAGTAAAACACGGAATATTTAAGCAATGGAAATGCGTATTATGCTTGTAAAACCATGTGCGTACTACGCAGGGCACATTCACTCGTGTGAACCTTTAGGCTTGCGGCTGCCGCCCTTCGGTGTTGTGTGCCCGGCCCGCGCTGGAAATGATTGGACATCAGGGGGATGAGAGCAGCGTGGGACGTAACAGGTAAAGGCTAAATCTGCACGAAGAACGCACCACCAACGGTTCAGATTTTGCCCGGTTTTTGATGAGTAAATGCCGTTCGATTTCTGCTACATGCAAAACGAACCCTAAAAAGGTAGACGATCTTTGTTGCCCGTAGTGACCAATCACAGAGCAGCTTCCATTTTCTGAATTACACTATGAGGAATGGAAGCTGAGCAGTGATTGGTTGTAACAGGCAGCACAGTTTTTCTTTTGGACACTTTTATGGGAGGAGCTTCTTTCTCTGCTCACCATCGCCCCCCGCTGGCTCGGACACTGCCAAGAGCATTGGGGGTCAGAAAGCGAGAACTGCTCTGTGCACATTCCTGCTTTGGAAGAGTGGTTGTCAATCTCCAGTCTCATAGGTCAGCGGAAACATGTGCTGCGCCATCGCTAAGTACTGGAACGCTCAACCCAAGCGCCAAAATACAGAAGAATTTTTATAGGAGAGTGGAGTCGCCCTTTTTCACAATGAAAAACAGGAAAAATGTATTTCTTTCTAGAACAGTGCAATGGCCGTCAGCACCGCTAACACGATAAGCAAAAGGTGTTTATATAAATAGTGTACCTACATTTCACTGAAAAAAAGCCGCCGTATCCTGCAAAAAAAAAAAAAAAAAGTTTTCAAAAAATTACCATATTTTTCAGACCATAAGAAAAAATGGCGTCTCATTTAGCGCTCGTTCACATCGGCGGTTTTGTTTTAACATTTTGCTGTTCCGTCAGAGGAGCAGCGAAATGTCAGAAATCAACGTAAAGTTTTCCGTTTGTTTCTGTTGTCTATTTAACAAATCACTTTTTCAATGATCCTGTGCAGAAGGGAAGAAAGACAAGATAAGAAAAAAACGGATCCGTTAAAGACGGGTGTAAATGCAACAAAATGATCCGTTTGACAGATCTGTCTGCCGGGTTTCTTAAAAAGAAAAAGACACAAAACTTTGGTTCTGTTTTAATTCTGGTAAAAAAGGAAAGCGAAGCGCTGATGTGAACGATTCCCCAAGTGTAAGCTCACACACTGCAGATAAAGTCTGCGCCAAACTCTGCTGCGAATTTGGAGGCGGTATTCACCGTGGAATGCACATGGCAATGAATGAAGTCCACGGTCAAAACATGCGACTAATAGAAAATGTAGCAGAGTTAGGAGGCCCCAGCGAGATTGTTTCCTCTGGAAGTTATTTTCACAAGGCAATATTTTTCCACAGTGATTTCCGCCTCTAAAAGCTGCAACAAAATCTGTGGTTTTCTGCTGCAGTTTTTGGTGCGGTTACGCACACAGATTTTGCCCTGTCAATGGAAAATTCTCAGTGCGGAATTCTGACACAGAAGCCACTTCTTGATGCAGGAAACTCACAAAAATGCGATTTTCTCTGTCAGAATTCCAAGTACGTATTTTGCCTGTTGACAGGGAAACTTCATGTGCAAAAAGCTGCGGGAAAGTGCCGCAGACTTTGATGTGGTGTTTAGAGGCGGAAATCTGCGGCAATTCCGCTGTGTGAACACACCCCAAGGGCACGGGTATTGTGAACGCTCCATTCACTTACATCGTACTGTACAGTATATCGCTGTAGACTTTTACCGTGAAATCCCAAGCTAAAATTCTGCAGCAAATCGGCGATGTGTGAACTCATGCTTAGAGACGCAAGACATTTAAAGGGGTTGTTCAGGATTAGCAACCTATGGCTGCTTTCTTGCACAAACAGCGCCACACCAGGCTGTAGGTTGTGTCTGGTATTGCAGCCAGAGAGTTGCAATACCAGACACTGACCAGAATGGCGCCGTTTCTGAACATCCTGAAAAATCCCTTTAAGCAGGAGTCTTACGGTCTGATAGATACAGTTTATATATATTATGTTGGGATTAACAGGAGTTGTTCTATCAGGATACGAATCTGCCAGAAAAAATACCAGGGAGCGATTGGCTAAAATGGGGCGTCTGCTTGAAGGTGGAGCGTCATTTTAAGTCGTGACACAGATTGTTATTTTCCCGAATATTAATAAAAATAGAATAGAGGTTTAGAAAATTAGATATTTATATAAAATATATAATAAATATTTAGGCCGGAATCGCCCAAGTTTAGTCAAGACTGCATTGGGCTTCCCGTAGAATCGCTGTGTGCCCCCCAGATTCGTCGTAGATGCCGCTACTCTTGTGGCGTAGACTTAGTAATAGCTCATCTATCACCTTTGTGTTGATATCAGACCAGGACTTGCAGGAGTTGGGGGGGGGGGGGGTCTCTAAAGGTCAGTGCTAGAGAGCGAGGGTCTGAAGCGCATGAGCTGCCTTTTTAGTACATCAGTGTAAGCAAATAAGAGTCATCTGACCCTCGCCTTGCCCCTCCCATTCATTTTAGAGCGCGACTTCCGCATGACTGATCTAAATCAACTGCGTTGGGGGTGCCATAGCGTCGCATCAACGCGTTTCCACGGTTGGGATTATCACAGGATGCTAAAGGTAGAGTGAAGGTGTAAATCTAGAATCAGCATCCAGCTGCCATATAAGACCGGCGCTGGCTGCGGCAAAACGCGACTTTTAGACTCAAGCGAAACGCGTTAGTGGACACAATTCAGTAGGCAGATGTCCGTGGAAATTGACCTTTGTGTACCACGGCCTAGTGTCGCACCAGCCATCGGGCTCAAACCGAAGAAGTAGTGAAAAGTTTTCCCTAAATGCACGTTTGTATAAATAGCAAATAATTAGAACAACAACAACAAAAAAAAGTGCGAAACAGAAAGAAAAGCCGCAAAATAAAAGTAACATCGTTCAGGTTAAGCAGCGGGATGGGGCGAGAATGAGCGTTCTCACTGGAACTTCCCACATGAGGGACACCCAGGGAGGGATCGCACCCGCGATTACTGCAGCTATAGACCAACAAGTCAACTCTAATCTCTTAAAGGGGAAGTATCACCATTTTATTGCCTGGGACAATCCGTGATAGCACCGGGGGGCGCTGCTCTCAGCTGCTACACTTTCATTTTTGAGACCCAATATGCTGTGTTTGCACGGAACTACTATCAGTCCTGAGGGTCTGGATGCCTCGCACCTCCTCCGGGCGCAGCCTGCTGGTGGACGCAGAAAATGGCATCCTGTGTTATCCATAGTTGACAGATCACCTCTAACTTCAGTTATCACCCGCTAGGGGTGCAGCACACAATACAGTTTCTCGCGTGAGTTTTGTGCGTTGCGAGACACACAAGAGTCGCAGTGAAATAGACCGCGTTGTTTACAGGAGTCTGCGGACGCTGGCGGTTGTTCTCTTGCAGCGATGCTCTGCAGGAACCAAGTCGCAGCTTATTCTATTTTACTTTGAGAAATCTCAGGAAAAAGAACCCTTGAAAACAACCACTGAATCCAACGGAGTCTAATTCACGGTGACTTTTGTGTGTCGACGCAAGAAACTCGCCTAAGCGGGTATGACTGCTCTCGTAAATCGTTCGCTGCTCCCTGCAACATAGCAGAATCCCAAAAATGAGGGAAGTAAAACTAATACAAATGGACATATGCAAATGGCAGATGGAACACTACCCCTACAGCACCACATATTGCTGCCTTCCAACAGGTGGCGCTGTAGAGGTAATGTTTCATCCTACCATTTGCATATTTCCCAGAGGAGCATGCATGGCCTTACGTCTCCTCGCGCCCTCAGCTCCCTAAGGAGAAACCAAACCCTCCCCGACCTACAATAGACATTATAACACTGCCACAGGTCTGAGGGCTCGGGATTGCACCCCACAGGCTTCAGCTCGGAGCACAAAGGAGGTGGCAAAAAAAATTAAAGACACTTATCGCAACCTCAAGCAACTTACAAAGTTGAACATTAACTTGTCTAGAAGACAGTGTGACGTACTTCTCCTAATGCAATAGCATTCGCACAACGACCGACCGAACACTGCAAGCTACAATTTGTTGTCTATAATGGATCAGTGCATCACCCCCCCCACCCCCCACATAATAGTATAATAAAGGGGTCCTCCCAGTTCAAGATGGCTGCTTGTGGTTATTTAGGAGACACTGCTAAACAAAAGAGCATCTGCTGCAGACAGTCCAGTGGTTGTATCCTCCATTATGAAGGGGCACAACGCCAGCAGAAGGTGTCTGTTTAGTTGCCCCTTTGATATACCAGTGAAGATGATTGGCAAACACCAATTCTAAAAAAAAAAAAAAAAAACTTGTGCTGCTATGTAAAAAAAAAAAAAAGTATTATATGCATGCAGCGATTTCGAGATCTCCTCTAACCAGCTTGTATCCACAGTAGAGCACATCGGGGGGGGGGGGGGGGGGGGGAAATATTCCATTCCATTTTTTTTAAATTAACTAATTTAGAAACTGAAGGCAGCAACACAACTCACAAAGGTTGGGGGCGGAGCCGTGTCTACCATTGTGTAGCATCCCCTCTTCTGGGAGGTGAGGAGACCAATTGTTGGAGTTTTGGGAGATGAATGTTGTCCCCTCCGGTCTGATGGACCCCAGCTGCTCCGCAGTCCTCGGTCGTCTCTGCTGGGTTTTTTGTTTCATAATACGCCATGTTTTCTATTGGTGGCCGGTTCTCCCCGGACTCTTCTTCTGTTTAGACATACTGTTGTGATGGATGCAGTACGTGGTTTAGTATCATCTAGAAAGAGATACGTTGTCTGGATGGAGAATATGTGGTTCTACAATCTGTATACACTGTCAACATTGGCAGTGTGCGCTGCCCGTGCCATAGGCACTAATACCACCCTGTACCATCAGAGATGCAGGACTGTGCGCTGATAAACAGCTGGATGATCTCTGACCACATTTGCTTTTGAGAGACTCTGCCTCTCTAACAGGCTATTTTCCCAGCCTTCTGTTACCCATCCCAGTTTTCGTCTGCTGCCACCAATTTCCAAAATTAATTTGTTTAACTGAACTAGAACAAGGTCTCCCCTCCCCCTCGGATAGGTGATCTATGTTCTACTGTGGATGCAATATGGTTAGAGGAGTTCTCCAAATCACTGCATTATTCTTTACATTTTACATGGGGTCCGTCGTTTTTGAAATTGGGCTTGTATAATTGTACGCACAGAACATAGATGTTTTTGGAGAGGAAGTGAAATTAAAAAATCTTATTAGTAACGTGGGATGTAATGGGGGAATCGGGAGGTCATAAATACTGCAGCCGGCTCAGTGCCTAGTTCAGTCATGTGGGCTGCTACAATGTAACAACTCTGGCTGATGGAGTATATTCTCCCCGGCAACCAGTCCAGTCATGTGATCCAAAGCCTCCTGCTGCCTAAAACTATGAGCTGAATCCTTGTTGGTTACGCGGCCGGCTCAGGTGGGGATGATATAGAACAAGTGCCATGAATTCTGTGCATGCTGTAACAAAAGGCCATGCTGGAGCTTGTAGTTGTGCCAAACTCTAGTCTAGAAATAGTATAAAAACTAAGACAAAATATTAAAGAAAATAAAGTAATTGAGCGAAGCATCCAGGTGTGACGCCATCTCTTGGTCACCTCCGAACATCACACAGTCACTAGGTGTGGGGATTATACACATCATACGTGGCAGTATGAGTTGGCACATCCCGAGTCCTTGGTGACCAAGTCAATCAGAGCGACTGGATGAACTTTTTGTAAACTCGCCCCTAGGCGGATCTGATGCAAGAAACTTTTTTTTGCTGGTAGATTGAACAAATATCAAAGACCAAAATCTTGGGAAGGATCTGAAGAACAGCAATTGGTTTTCCCGGAATGAAGGGTACTACAAGACCCAGAAGTGAGGACACTCCGTTGACCACCATGAGGAAGGTCTTTTTGTTTTACACCATAAGGTGGTGAGTTTGTATAACAGTCTTCTAAGATGCCGAATTAAGGCAACAAAACACGCGACAATGAATGTCATCTTCAGATCCGTACGGTTAACGAAATGCCGTAGCCACATCTTCAAGTTGTGCTGACAAGTTCTAGATCACGGTAACGACCTCCAACATGACAAGAGTTGTGTGATCTTTGGGGAATGCCCTTATGCAATCGGAGGAGGTGAAGCAGCTGGTTAAAGGTTTTTGGTCCAGCGAAACAGTAGAAATCCCTTACCACTGTGCAACTCCAATCATGAGAGGAGGCCTGGAGGAACAAAAATATTGATTGACTAAGTGTGCACCACCGGTGACTGCGGGCAGTAAGTCCAATCCACTGCCGTAAGCCCAGGGCTCTTAGGAGTGGTAGATCAGCTTGATACTAGCGCTGGAATATCCCTCATCGCTGCCCACGCTTTGCCGACTGTTGTGGTCGTCCAGGTCACTGATGCTGGTGCTACTAGAACTGTCCACTTCCAAGTGAGAGAATTCTGTGCTTTCGATGTCCACCTCGATCTCTTCTATGGAAGAAGAAACATGATTATTTAAGCGGACCACCCAATCGTTGCCACCACCACCACCACTCCACATGGGCACAGGACCATCGAAATGTCCTCGCTGGGTTGGAACTAGTGATGGCACCATGTCAAGCATAGAGAAAACAGGCGACAGCGAGATGCCAGCCTGGTGCAGGGCACAACCTGCCACCAAGAACTGTCTCACAAACTCAACTGAGTACAGATGATTCTTCTATTACAGATTGTGAAGCACCAACAATAAAATGCGTTTCGAGGCGCGCGGCCTCTTCATCAATTAAGCTGGGGTATAGGCCAAGGACGGTGGAAGCAGTAATAAGTTTAAGCAAGGATTACTCAGTGGGGCAATATGTAACGGGCAGCAATGGGAAGGGTTGTGGTGCTGGTAGGGTCGCCACTTGGCCAGCAAGTCAAAAGCCCAGTATTTATTATACGGTCCATATGATTGGCCAATTAAGAAATAAATAACAGGAAGAGTCAGCTGAGAACATCTCCGTCCGGGCAACCAACCTGCTTGGCAGCTCCGCCGTTATCTCCCATCTCCAACTATTCAAGATTTAGGGGCCAAATTTAGTTACCCAAACTAATACTTTCAGGAACTTTTGGGTTTGGTCCATCCATCCGTTTATCTTTTCTTGACCATGTCGATCATGGCGACGTTGGCAGCAGACTGGAAAACTAACTTCTATTGCTAGGATACATTAACACTTTAAAATCAGACCCAACTCGATTCTGAAAATGAAGGAGCTACCTACCGAATTAATGCTGCAACCCCTTCAACACTGTCCCAAAACCAATGAATGGGGGGGGGGGGGGGGGGGGGGGAGTGAACGGCAGCAGTTCCCTGCGTAGCGCAAGGAAGACTTAGAAGTGACAGGTCAGCGCTGTAGCCCCCTTCATGGTCAGGTTCGTTGGTTCCTAGACCCCATTGCTCAAAGCGATGCAAGAATAGTTGCCAGTTTTACCTCGTTCCGAGTCAGACCGGTCCGGCGACATGCTGGACCCAACACTGTCCGCTCGCACCCGCTCCGGCTCCGCACAGCCCTGTAGCTGCTCCAACCTCCTCTTCAAAAAGCGCTGTTCCCTCTCTAACACCTCCAGCTGGTGTTGGCCCTTCCGTGCCGAGTCTTCAAGTTTCTGCAGGAAGATGGAGCACGTTATGAATACAAGGGGCTGCGTTTACACCCCCCAAATCAGTCACCCATCTGATCCCAGTGGAGCAGACGGCCTCAGATGGCATTCATTCCTTCCTTCCTGATTCTATCCCCGTAGAGCCATGTAATATGTGAGCAGCAGATCCACTGATAGTAGCGGGCAGGGAGCAGAGTGGTGGTCTATACACACTGAATGGACCCCTCTATTACACCCCCCCCCCCCCCATCTAGTAGCGTTGGACTCCGTTGGCCTTCAGAACTGCAGCAATTCATTATGGCGTAGACCCCACTCAGTGATGAAATCGGCCTACAGGAATATCGGCCCCTACGGACAGGAAGCTTCTTGTAGTTGCCGCAGAATACATGGCAGTGCTGACATGTTCTGACCGGCAACAGAAATCTGGATCCATCTGACCAGGAGATGTTTTCCTGCTGCTCAGTGATACAAGTTTTGCGCTCTTTTGCCCGCTGGAGTCTTTCTGTTTCTCTTAGACACAATGGCGCTGGAACTGGTCGCCCGCTGTTATACCATCCATGCGGAGGAACGGCGAGTTGTGCGTTCGAACACGTTAGTTGGAGCTCCAGCGTTGTATTCCGCTGACTGTGCAGCCTGTTGGTCAGAACGGTTCCTGACATCCTCCTCCGACCCCTTTCGCTGGATTTTTCCTTGTTCGCGCCATTCTCTATAAACTCCCCACACCGTTACATGAGAAAACCTCCGCAGTGGGCGGTGAGAGTCCGGCTAGTCCAGCACCGATGACCGGCCTAGTTGGAAGTCGCTCCGATCGCTGGATTTTCCATCTAATGTGGATTCACACTGAAACTGATCCATGGAAAACTTGTCACGTGACTTTATGCTTCGGGGTCACATGGGGAGAATTACCATACAGGGAAGTGCCGATTGTGAGAGGCCCGGGGGCTTTAGTAAGGGAGCCGGTCAGTGTAGTTCCTTACTAGAAAGTTTGCACTATGAGTTTAGGAATATGGAGGAATCCATGCGTCTGGTACAACAGCCTTTACTACAAAGGTGGCATTATTGGCACTGCTATGGGTATGTTTTAGAGGGTATGAACAGAAGCTGTGTAGAAGGGGTAAATTTCCAAGGCTGGGACTTGTGTCTGAAACCACTTGGCCCCGACCCGCTCTCCCAAACCCGGCTCTATCCCCCATGCCCCTTGTCCCCATAAGCCGGCACAGTCAGCCTGGTTAGAGGTCTGCTGCCCGCTGTCCATACCTTGATGTGCAGTTTGGCTTTGTTTAGTAGTCCCAGGGTGGTGTGCCTGGAGCTGTCCGGCTCTAGCGGTATGAGGTCCTTGAGTCGTTCTAGACACAGTCGTAGGTGGGCCCTCCTAGAAATGAGAGAGTACATACAAGGGTAACACGGGCTCTGGAGGTCTCCCCGCAGTCAGTAAGCCTACAACACGGTATACGAGGTTATGTACCATCAGCACTAATCCAACAGGGTCTTTAGAACCAGTCAGGCCTGATAATTTGGTTGCTACAGACAACAAGGACGTCCGACTGTCAGACAGGTTAGTTTAATTAAACTTTTTGAGTCCGTTTCCATTCATAGCAGATTTCTGTATCGGAGAGTCATTAAGGGGAGTTCTGGGGGTCTCACATCGGGGGATCATTTGGAATAACTCTGTAAATCAATCTTCACCAGTCTGTAAGCAGAAAGAAAGGACCCCCATGGGAAGAACAAGCCCGGCCACCAGGGGGAGCCCTGGCTACAGATGGATAAATGGCAGAATACAAAACTGTAGTTCGACAAGTAGAGAAATATCCATCCGTTACGAGCGCGTCCGCAATTCCGTATCCGTAGTCCCATGTATCAGTCTGTGTTCTCACTGCTTCATCTATTTCATGGTTACCTCCAGGGCGCTAGGAATTCTACTCCGCGTCTTTATCTGCACAGAACACTCCTGGCGCGGCGCCGTACTACGCCAGGCCTGTCCGTATCACACGCTACGCTGCCAAGTGTGTCTGCCCGGCTGCTTGTAGGAGTGACCTCAACCAACAAAAATGTGGAATACTCCAACTTCATGCTGAAAGCAGATGGCTGCGATTCTGATAGCATGACGCTGAGACGCCATTAGAGGCCGCTGTAACCACTAGGATAAAGCAACGGCGTCTGCAGGAAACCTCCGGACAGCCTCACACAATCAGCCAATCATTACAGACATTATGGGGATGACCCCTCCGCACAGACAGCCATGGGGCCGCCTAGCATTCCGCTGTCTGCACAGAGGCGCCTCCCTCGGGTACGGTCACACATTGCAGATTTCGTCAATGTAATCTTTAAGGCTATATTCACACGTAGTGGATTTATATTACATGTGGTAATAGTTTGGACTTTTACATACACAGCGATACCAAATAGGTGGGGGTTTAATGGTTTTGTTTCTTTCTATGGGGTGGCGGGGGAACTTTTAATTTTATTTATTTTTTAACAGTAGAAAAAAAAATTAAACAATTCAATTCTTTTTTAGACTTTTCTGTAGACCCCACGGGGGGATGTGAACTTGTCATCATTTGGATTGCTTCTATTATAAGCTGTAGTATGGTACTGTTGTATCTTGTCTCCACCACAGTTATGGGTGCAGACATGGCCTGGGCTGCCAGAGTTAGAGGGAATGCCCACAGCTCTGGATTGGCTGCCGAAGACACACACCTGGACCAAAATCTCCGGCAAGTATGTTCTTCTCCGCCAACTCATTTTCTCCCGCTCCAAGGGTAGCGGCACAGGGAAGCTCTGGACGCCCTCTGCCAATCTGCAGCTTTGTGGGGGCAGTACAAGGTGTGACCATATTTGTGGTGGGGACAAGATACAACAGTACCCTGTAGTACTTCAGTATTGCAGTATATAGTGAATTTTGATGTTTCCTTTCCCGTATGCCAGATGAGGGTCAGGACTTGTTGGGCATCTATGTGCAGCAGTCCTGGGAGATTGCAGTAGGCTCCGGACTGCCAGGCTAGCCCATCGGCCCCCTCCAATTGCATTGCGGTGGTTGCCAATTGGGCGCAGGAGGATACGCCCGCCCCCTCCCGTCGACTGTTTAGAAGCCGCTATCAAAGCTAACCGCACATCTAAATAGTTGATCTGCCACAACCAGAGCCAACTCAGATCCAGGCAGTTACTGGCGGCTGTCAGAAACTGCTAATAGAGTGGTTAAAGTGGCGGTGGGGGCTTGACTCTTCCTATAATAACTATCCCCCCCATAATGGTGATTATAAGCAGGTTTACAATATCACCGCAACGCCGATTCACACGGCCGCATGCAAGTTGTAGCAAAGATTCTTGGGCACATCCTGCGCCGGACAGCACGCCGACAGAGAGCCGTGTGATAACCCGTACCTGCAGGCAGCGGATACCGCGTGTCTGACGCTCATCTGGAATATGGGCAAGAACAGGGCGCGCCGCGATTTCTTTGCACCTTCTACGTGAATACACTAGTTGGCTGGAATGGGTCCAGGTGTGATCCGTGAAATACATCGAATAAAATACAGGCGAGTGAACCGTCTGCTATGTCTCCCCGTCATCCACCCCCAACCTCCGCAGTCCTTACATTCCCAAGGACCCATCAGTGCTGCATCTAAACAACTTCACGTATTAACCCGCCAGGTTAGAAGTCACAGACTAGTCCCTTGAAAGCCGAGCGACAACCAACATGGCGGCCCATGCGTCTCGCACAGGAGGATGGGGGTACTACTCCCACACAAGCCCGCACTCAGCTTTATATGATCCTGGCTGGCATTACCTAGAATGAGTTTATATATAAAGACCCCGACTCACCGGTTCTTCTCCAACTCGTTGTGCGTCGATCTGCAACAGAAAAAAAAAAAACATTAACAAATGATTAGGCGGAAATCGTAACATAACGGGAGGGGCGGAGGGGGCGGTGTAGTGCTGGGGGGAGGGGGAGGTGTAGTGCTGGGGGTGTCTTGAAGACTGTATCACATGGGATGACTTTGATACAGCCCAGTAAAAAGGATAAGGTGAAGAAGGGGGGGGGGGGGGGGGGGAAGAGACTCATAATTTGTATACTGCCAACTTATTCCGCAGCGCTATTAGGTAATTTATTTATTACCCCCTAGCAAGCTGGGTCTTCAGGTCGCGAGCGAGAGCTTAGGACTGCATTTGCTTAGGACTGCATCTAAAGCTGCACAAGCTTTAGCTACCGGGGCTCGGCAGACTGTATCACATGGTAGGATTAGATACAACAGACACGATCATACAGAAGACAGATGCAACATCTTAAGGTGCCTTTAGGGAGGGCGATTATCATTCAAATGAGCGAAAGTCAACGATAATCGTTCAGTCTAAATGCGAACCGGCGACCAAACGATAAGCGGTCGCTTTATGCAGGCGGAAGAATCATTGTTGGCCGTTCAGTCACTCGTACAGCGATCAGCGAGCCAACGATGTATCTGCCAGTAACCGCCCCGATCCCAGTTCGCTCTCGTCGCGGCGGTTTGACTACCAGGCCGATGCAGCGAGAAAATGACTTAGCGATTATGTCATTCATTCAAAGCATAAATCACCTCGTCTAAAAGTAGCCTTAGTGGAGAGTAGAAACAGGATTAGATACACGGGCTCAGCAGGCGGTATCACACAACAGACTGGGGGCTCATTCACACAGGCGTATCTTCTGTCTGTTAGGCCGCCTGCACACGAGCGGGTCGGATCCGGCAGCGAGAATTCTCGCCGCGGGTCCTGACGGGAGCGCCTGCAGAGACGAGCGCGTACTCACCCGCGCCTGGCGGCCCCAGCTCTTTCATGTGCCGGCTGCCGGCGCAGACCGGAGCCGGCGGCCGGGTGAGTGCGTGCCCCGCACAAAAATAGGACATGCCGCGGTTTGTTTGCCGTGCGAGACTTCACGCGGCCAAACCGCGGCCGTCTGCATAGGAGTGCGTATTGTAATGCACTCCTATGCAGACTTTCAGCGGCGGAAATCCCGCGGGAAATCCCGCCGCGGGATTTCCGCCCGTGTGCAGGCGGCCTTACATCCATATTTTGTACGGACGTAATACGGACAGCGGACGGCGCCAGTCACCTGCTTTGGTGTATTCGCAGGAGGGTTTGTTTGTTTTTTCTTCGCAGGAGGGTTTGTTTGTTTTTTCTTCGCACAAACAAACAAAAAAGAACACAAAACAAACCACCACATATCCTATTTTTTTTTAGATTTACAGACCAAGATTGCCCATTAAGGTCTATGGGATCATGAAAAAAGCGGCAAACACAGAGCTGCCTAAAAACACTGCAGCAAAAGGAAAGAAAGCCTTTTTTCTGTGAGTCAATACAATTACTACGATTACAAGTTTATTTCATTTTTTGCTTCATTGTAACAGTATATATAGATATAAAAGAAAGTCATTCTCTGCTGCCGTCTTCTGACCGCCATAGCCCTTTTTTCTAGTTTTCTGATGACATAGCTGTGTGAGGGCTCTTTTTTTTTTAGTACAAGTCTTGTGGTTTCTGTTGGTAACATTTTTGTGTGTGTATATCTTTTTTTTCCTTTTGGGGGAGGAGGGTATCTGTACCCCAGAGCTGCACTCACTATTCTGCTGATGGTGGAGTCACTGTATACATACATTACTTATCCTGTACTGACCCTGAGTTACATCCTGTATTATACCCCAGAGCTGCACTCACTATTCTGCTGATGGTGGAGTCACTGTGTACATACATTACTTATCCTGTACTGCTCCTGAGTTACATCCTGTATTATACTCCAGAGCTGCACTCACTATTCTGCTGGTGGTGGAGTCACTGTATACATACATTACTTATCCTGTACTGACCCTGAGTTACATGCTGTATTATACTCCAGAGCTGCACTCACTATTCTGCTGATGGTGGAGTCACTGTATACATACATTACTTATCCTGTACTGACCCTGAGTTACATCCTGTATTATACCCCAGAGCTGCACTCACTATTCTGCTGATGGTGGAGTCACTGTATACATACATTACTTATCCTGTACTGACCCTGAGTTACATCCTGTATTATACCCCAGAGCTGCACTCACTATTCTGCTGCTGGAGTCACTGTGTACATACATTACTTATCCTGTACTGATCCTGAGTTCCATCCTGTATTATACTGCAGAGCTGCACTCACTATTCTGCTGGTGGAGTCACTGTGTACATACATTACTTATCCTGTACTGCTCCTGAGTTACATCCTGTATTATACTCCAGAGCCGCACTCACTATTCTGCTGGTGGAGTCACTGTGTACATACATTACTTATCCTGTACTGATCCTGAGTTACATCCTGTATTATACTCCAGAGCTGCACTCACTATTCTGCTGGTGGAGTCACTGTGTACATACATTACTTATCCTGTACTGCTCCTGAGTCACATGCTGTATTATACTCCAGAGCTGCACTCACTATTCTGCTGGTGGAGTCACTGTATACATACATTACTTATCCTGTACTGCTCCTGAGTTACATGCTGTATTATACTCCAGAGCTGCACTCACTATTCTGCTGGTGGAGTCACTGTGTACATACATTACTTATCCTGTACTGCTCCTGAGTTACATCCTGTATTATACTCCAGAGCTGCACTCACTATTCTGCTGCTGGAGTCACTGTGCACATACATTACTTATCCTGTACTGCTCCTGAGTTACATCCTGTATTATACTCCAGAGCTGCACTCACTATTCTGCTGGTGGAGTCACTGTGTACATACATTACTTATCCTGTACTGCTCCTGAGTTACATCCTGTATTATACTCCAGAGCAGCACTCATAGAAAAAAAAAAAAGAAGCACAATTCCCCCCCACACCCCATTTCATTCCACTTAGAACTTTTCAAAGTTTTTCAGTACATTATATAGTACTTGTCCCGCAAACAAGCCCCCAGACAGCGACGCCTATGGAAAAATAAAAGGTTTTTTTTTGTTTTTTTTTAAAGCAGGGAGGAAAAACAAAAAAAATGGGATTTAAAATAAATAAATAAAAAAAGGCTGTGCTATTAAGGGGTTAAACATGATAAACTGAGATCCTGGGGTTCCACAGACCGTATCACACATTAGATACACAGCTCAGCCGATGACATGCTTCGGTACAGCAGCTCTATGGATATGATCGCACATGACTGACAGACGGGAAGGGTTAACAGCGGCGTACGAGCGCTGAGCTCCTCGGGACGTCTTGTATGTTACAAGAAGTTCATCTGAGGATACGAGCCGCACAAGACACAAAATAACAGGAACTGGACGGAGAACATGTAAGCCGCTTACTGCCAGACACATAAAGCTCATGTTCTGGCCTCGTCCAGTAACCCGGCCCCAAATATCATCACACGGGGGCACCGCGCCGATTCCCTCCGGGCTCATAAAAATCGCAGGACACGGGCTCCCTCCCTGTGCAGGACTGGGGTTTCCTGAGGTCACAGAGACCAAGATGGCGGAGCCAAAAAATGCCTCTGAAGGCTCCACAGCAGAATGGAAAATCTAGATCACCGGGGGTTTGTGTTTTTCTGGGCTGCGTGTAGATGCAGATTATCTCCCATCTGGAATCACTTTACTCCAGTTTTAACCCTCCTGCAGCAAAAAAAAAATTTAAAAAGGTCTGCTGGTTAACCTTTTCTGCGCCTAACAAAAATGTATAGGAATACAATACAAAAAGGGATAAAACCTATTTAGAAGGCCGTCACTGAGCTCACAGGAGGGTCACCCAGCTTTCCCAGAGTCCTGAATGGTAAATGAACACGCTGGACTCTGTTACACGGAATGATTCGTTTTTCAAGAGATTGTTGGATGTGCGAATTTGAACGGTATAAAATTTGGTGTGAACGCGGCGAACGACTGAACCACGGACGAGAATTTGTTCGCTTCTCGTTCATTCTATCCGGGCATAAAAATGACAGTTTGCATGTCGCTGCGTGAAAACAGCGATCGTTTAGTGGTTCACATTTACTCGTACAGTGAATGTAAATGAGATGCAAATGATTTATCGCTCCGTGTAACAAGGAGCCCAGGTGATTCCTCAAGGATTACAGCGCAGCTACACAAGTCTCAAGACTCCCTGAAATAAGAGCAGGAAATCCTGGTTTTCTCTCATGCAGATACAACCTTCACGTCCGGCATTAACAGTTTTCTCCCCGGGGATTTGGCCTTTATTTCAGGAATCTGCAGAGACGACTCTACTCAGCATTGTCTGCGCCAAATATCAGTCATATCCTGCCTGCTGTACTTCATCCCAATGGAGGCTCAAACAGAGAGTCTGACAATTAGCAAAACAGGAAACGCCAATGGTCATTTCTGCTGAACGCTACAGCTTATACATTGGGACAGGTCCTTTTAAACGTCACCTTTAAAAAGTATGTGCACCTCTGATCACCAGTTTGCTTATAGAATTACTTCCTGTATTATACTCCAGAGCTGCACTCACTATTCTGCTGGTGGAGTCACTGTGTACATACATTACTTATCCTGTACTGATCCTGAGTTACATCCTCTATTATACCCCAGAGCTGCACTCACTATTCTGCTGGTGGAGTCACTGTGTACATACATTACTTATCCTGTACTGCTCCTGAGTTACATCCTCTATTATACCCCAGAGCTGCACTCACTATTCTGCTGGTGGAGTCACTGTGTACATACATTACTTATCCTGTACTGCTCCTGAGTTCCATCCAGTATTATACCCCAGAGCTGCACTCCCTATTCTGCTGGTGCAGTCACTGTGTACATACATTATTTATCCTGTACTGATCCCGAGTTACATCCTGTATTATACTCCAGAGCTGCACTCACTATTCTGCTGCTGGAGTCACTGTGTACATACATTACTTATCCTGTACTGACCCAGAGTTCCATCCTTCATTATACTCCAGAGCTGCACTCACTATTCTGCTGGCGGGGTCACTGTGTACATACATTACTTATCCTGTACTGATGCTGAGTTCCATCCTGTATTATACCCCAGAGCTGCACTCACTATTCTCCTGGTGGACTCACTGTGTACATACACTACTTATCCTGTACTGATCCTGAGTTACATCCTGTATTATACTCCAGAGCTGCACTCACTATTCTGCTGGTGGAGTCACTGTGTACATACATTACTTATCCTGTACTGACCCTGAGTTCCATCCTGTATTATACCCCAGAGCAGCACTCATCATTCTGCTGGTTGTGGATTCACAGTGTATAATAGGGAAGCCTAGGGATGTGGTAAAGGATACATCTATGCAAGTCAACCTTTAGTCAGAGTAAGGAGCACTTGAAAGTTCCAGCTCTGGACAAGAAAGGTGTTGCTGCAGGTTTTAATCCATCACTTCGGGGTGCCCCTTCAAACAAGTGTGATCCCCCCATTCTGCATTTGTACATTGACTGCACATCATGCTCTTACCTGTTTGTGCCGCCTCCCAGACTGCTGCTGCACCTCTTGGATTTTAACCTTCTTGTTTTTAGCCTGTGAAGATCTGAGCTGTCGCTAGAGGGGAAGCTGGAGGCGTAGCCATGTTCACATTCTGCAGAGAAGCCAAGAGTAAAAAACATGAGGTCAGCTGTACTGCTGGGACTTGCAGTACCTCCATCTGTGTTGCCTATATCAACCAACGTGCTTTTATTTCTTCCTGTGTTTGGGAAGATGAGTGACCACCAATCTAACCACTCTTAAAAGCGGCCATATTGTCACCCAGCTTTACTAGACTCCTGAAGGATCAATTACTTAGTGTATTTACAGTGGGTCAGGCAAGTCCTCAGACCCGTTGGTAAGAGAGGTGACCAAGAACCCAACAGTCACTGGCTGAGCCCCAAAGATCCCATGTGAGAAACTTCCGGAAGGTCAGCCATCACTGCGGCCTCCACCAATCTGGGTATATGGCGGAGCGGGCAGAAAGAAGCCTCCTCAGTAAAATATGAAACTCCTGGAGTTTACCAAAAAGACCCGTAGACCACAAGAAACTAGATCCTCTGGTCTGATGACGCCAAGATGGAACCCCTTGACCTCTAAGGCCGGCTGCACATGGACGGATTTGCATTGCGGACTCCGGAGCAGGCATCCGTATCTGGGTTCCGCAGCAAATACCGCCCATAGCATGCTATGGAAAAGCTGTTTTTCCTGTACACAAGCGGAAATCCATTGCGATTTTCCATTCGCAGAGAAAAAGTCGCAGCAGGCTTTATTTCAGTGCGGATTCCGCATGGACAGCTTCTATTGACGTCAATGGAATCTGTCCGACCTGTGACCCTTCCGCAATGACATTGTTGAAAGGTCGTGGGTACCTGCGCCCAGCAACAACGCAGGAAACGCAAGGATTTAAAAAAAAAAAAAAAAAAAGAAAACAATGCACATGTCCGACGGCTTGCTACGCGGTCAATCCGCAGTACAGGAAAAAGTACAAATTTTAGGCCCGTGCCGGCTGGGCACAGATCGGACCTGGTCGTGTGCTGCCGGACTACACGTTCTGTGTGGAGGAAACCAGGCACCGCTCAGCACCTGCCCAATACCTTCCCTACAGTGAAGCCTGGTGGTGGAGCATCATGCTGGGTGAGGGGAAGCTGGTCAGGGTGGATGGAAACAAGGCGCTGCTCATCACCTGCCTAATACCATCCCTACAGTGGTGGTGGAGCATCATGCTGGGGGAGGGGAGACCGGTCAGGGTGGATGGAAAGCTGAATGGAGTAAAGTACAGAGATAACGACAACCTGATCCAGAGCTAAAAAGGGACCTTCACGTTCCAGCAAGACAATGACCCTAAGACCCCAGCCAAGACAACACAGGAGGGGCTTAGGGACATCTCTGGAGAGACCTGACAATGGCTGTCCACAGACGGCCCCCATCCAACTGACAGAGGGCAGAAAATCCCAAATCCAGGGGGGGGGGGGGGGGGGTTGGGGTTGACCTTGTGGCATCATAGCAAAGAAGACTGGAATCACTGCCAAAGGTGCTTTAAGTAGGCCGTACAGGGGTGTGAATACTTATGTCACCACTAAATGGGAGTTTTTTATTATTAAAATATATACAAAGATTTCTCCGGTTCTGTTGTCACTTTGTCATTATGGGGTCCTGAGTGCAGAATGAGGGGGACACAACATAACATGTAAATTAAGTGACCGGGTGTGAGGATTTTCCATACCCACTTATACATTTGCAATCTTCGCCTAAAAATTCACAATCAGAACTCGATACCATCCACCCTGAGCAAACTGAGTCATCTTCTAGTGATTTGTGCCCTGGCACGGGTGCCAAGAGTTGTGGAATCCAGGGCGCCGGTTTATAGCCAACACGCAGTAAAGTCGTAAACCTCCTCATTCATGCAGCTATTTATAGCATTCATATAAAAGCACAACTAAATGTAGCATGCAGGAACCTGAGCGGGGATCACACACACAAGGGTGGGGATCACACATCCATAACAGACCCCTTCTGTGCCAGACTGCAAAGACAGGAAGAAAACAAACCTCGGTCTCTTCTATCCAGATATTCGGCAGCATCGAGCAGCCTCTGAATATTTAACATTCGGACGCAATCCATTATGCAACTTCGTCGCCTCCAATAAAAAAAGAATGTAGATTTAAATGAGGGGGGGAAAAAAAGCAAAAAAAAAAAAAAAGAAGAAAAGCAAAAAAAAAACAAAAAATAGAAAAGTCTTCTTTTTGCAAAATAAAAAAGTTTCAGTTTCAGGCGAGAGATCAGATCCGGTTTGCATGCAGAGTAATGAGCTGTTAAAGGGCTCGGTAAGTTTTTGCAGCAGAACTGGGCCTTGATGGGGCAGATGAGGAATGACAGGAGGGGAGCTGCTCCGTGCGGAGAGGAATGTTCTGCAAGGGGGTGCAGAGAAGCAGTAATGAGCTGCAGCAGCGGACTGCGAGCTGCACTGACATCCAGATAAGAGTTTGTTTACTTCTTGCAGCAGAGACAGAGGGCTGGTCCCATGCAAGGAGCACTGGGAGTTGTAGTTTTCCGTTCTGCAGTGAGCACATTGGTCTTAACCATTTCACTGATGGAGCTTTCTTGGCTGGAATTTTTTTTTTTGTGGAAACAAAAGGGCCCGTTGTCAAAGGCAGAGCTTATAAATATGCAGATGTCACAGACAGGCCGGGCTCCCAGCAGCACCACGGATTAGCATAAATGCAAAGGGACCCAGGCATCCTCCTCTGGAGACTAAATATCTGATTGTATCACCTGCAGCTCTCATTCTGCAACATTGTATCAATATGTTGCCATCTGTAGTTTTGTGTTGCCTCTACTGGTTTTTCCTATGACAGGTGTTCCTTCACATCAGCACAGGTTCCTCAGTTGCTGATTTCCACTAGGAAACAATACAAAATAGCGCAGCAAGCTGCCGGACTGCTAGCTGGAAATCTAGCAAACCTCATTATAGTCCGGGGGCCTCTACACGGGCGTTTGCCTTTTTTGGGTGTGCGAAAAACACAACTTTGTTTGACCCAAATCGGAGAAGTGATGGCTTCATATGGAAACATAGGTGCATAAAATGGCAAAAAAAGCCGAATGATAGAACATGCAGCGATTTTTTGCTATCACAGCATTGCAGATGTAAATGAAAACATTGAAAGACATTGGTGCCATAAATCTGCTTTTTTACTCACTCTCACATAGAGCAAAAAAACGCAGTGTATTAGAGTCCATGTGGAGGCCCCCTCAATGGCCGTCCATTCAGCGTCATTTGGTTTAGTCATAGGACAATCTCATTTGGCCAAAGGGTTCAGTTTTCCTGCTCCTCAAATGGAGCAGGAAAACTGAACTCCCAAACGCTGATGTGAATGAGCCCTCAGAGGTGACCAGACGGCCTCCAGAGGATCCTTCATCAGACACGAGGGCCCAGAAGTGGACAGTTCCTTTGGGGAAGTTCATGTGCCGTAGGGGTTTATCATTGGTTTAGGCCCTCACAAATAAAGCTGAAACAAGCATATTTACAAGCGCAATATGCAGGGCTGAAACCCCATTGATTTGCATTGGGGTATTTAATTACGAATTACGCACCGAAATAGGACACGCTGCACTTTTTTTTTCATGCAGGTCTGAATGGCCCAATATAAACCAATGAACTTTTATAAACGCATATTAGGCCGGGATCATGTGACCATAATTAACTGCATGCTGATCTCTCGTGCGTGAGCATGCAGCAAGTACGCAAAGACATGAGTGCATAAAAATGCGGTATTTTTCGCAACAAATACACGCACTCATGTCAGCAAGCCCACAGTCCTTGCAGATTATAGGACCTGCCGCAAACTTTAACACGGTGCTTAGAAGCGGTGTTCACATCGAAAATTCTGCAGTGAGTTCCACCATCTGAACATACCCTTATCATTCAGATTCCCATGATCCAGCAAGAATCAGAATGATAATTGTTCCATGTAGAAGGGCCCTGACCGCCACTCTTTGTATTCTAGAATCAGTAAAAATAAATTCATAAAACTTTAAATTGCTAATTGTTTTTTCAATTAAAGCAATCCAAGTATTCACATCCCCATTGGAACAGGGAAGCGGGTCCCGCTAGCGGGGACAGCACTGTATCAAAGAGGTTAATGCGCCTTATGATTTATAACTATAGACACTGAAACACTGCAGAGGCCATGTACATATACTGCGTATAGCAACTTGGCGCAGGCTTGTCACATCTGCCAAAGAAATCTGATGTTTCATCAAAGGCCAGTGACCAGAGGAAAGAAGACTTATGTTGGCCAAATTATTGGTGCGCCACAACTATTGGCAACTTTGTCTGGAACGCTGATCGCCTGAATAGTCCATCAACAGAGCAAATGCAAACGGTTATTTAGTGGAAACACGGCCAACAACAGTTACGAGCAATAGTTTGCCTTCGCTAGTTCTGTTTCATCTCCCCTAAAAAGTAGTCGTTGGTTGATCAAAAGTCGCCGGGAGTAAAGTCATTTGTATTGGAATGACTTGTGAACAAATCTGCATAGAGATTCCTCATAGGAACGAGATCTTGGCAGATGACTAATGAACAAATGTCGTTGTGTGTGAAAGGTTTCAAACAACTGTTTGTGCGCTTTAGTAAATTTACGGAGCATGCATCTGAAAAACAGTTGCTCCGTCTAAGGTACCTCAACACCGTCTACAGAGCGGAGTCATATTATTAGGACCACTAGCAAATATCCAGAGTAACCACAGTGTGCCGCACGGACAGCAGTTAGATGGACCAAGAGTGACTCTGTAAGGTGCAGGTAGGTGGTCTCAGGTAGCTGGAGCCATGCTGACTGTATCCCATAGCTAGAGCCAACACTGCAATCGAGGTGGTCCCACAGATGCTCAATTGGGTTTCAAGTCTGGGTAATGAGGGTGGCAGGGAAGTACTCGGATGTCTCGGTTGAGCTCTTCCCACTGCCGTCGTACATGTCTAGCCGATGACATGTCACATTGTCCTACTGGAAGATCCCATCTGCCCCAGGGAAGACAAACAGCAAGTATGGGTGTAGGTGATCTGCAAGGATGGATTCACAACTTGGTTCAGAGTACCTTTCACACGCCAGGAAAACCCCTCATAACGCTGCCGTCACCAGCTTGTGTTCTCCCAGCAATGGTTGCAGGGTGTTTGTTCTCTGAGGTCTCCCTGACACAGCAACCTCCATCCGTTTGATGAAGCAAAAAATAAATGTGACTCAACGAAGAGGGCAACGCTTCGCCAATCAGCGGTGATCCAATTCCGATACTGACGTGCAGCCTTTTCTTCCGATGCACTGTGTTAGTGTAGGTGCAGTGCCATCTGTCTGCTATAGAGCCCCATACACAGTCTGTCTGCTATGGAGCCCCATACACAGTCTGTCTGCTACGGAGCCCCATACACAGTCTGTCTGCTATGGAGCCCCATACACAGTATGGTTCGCTGAACTGTTTTAGACAAGTCTGTTAGCCCCCTGGTTCATTTTCATGGCGAGCTGCTCCGCTGTAGCATATTGGTCGGCCCTCGCGTACCTTCATAGCTGACATTCACCTCTCACATCAATGGCACGCGGTGCTCTGCAGTTTCCACGTTGGTTATTGCCAGTGGTGCCATTTGTCCACTCTTGATACACTTTCACCAAAGCCAATTATCATCCCTTATTGCAGCTCTGATATAAATCGCCCTTTTTACTCCTGACAGCAACAAGTCATACATAAGCAGACGGCCTATCGCACAACTTCTATACCCGCCAAACGTCACTTCCTTCATGGGCTACCCACTGCTAACGTCAAAAGTAGGATGTGGTTAGAGTCATGAAACTCAACTGTTTACATCTACATACCTAAAGGGGTTGCTGTAGCCCCCCGGCCTTAAAGACGGTCTACCATATTAGACATAATTTTTCTAAAACCCATCTAAAAAATAGATTTTCCTTCTAAATATCAGCAATGCACATTTTTCCAAACCTCTCAGCAGCTTATCAAGCCTTAACAATGCCACAACGTGTACAGAAATATATCCCCACACCGTATTGTAACACTACACAAAGAGAAACGGTCGCCGCTAACAACTCTTTTGTCCACTGTAAATAAGTACTGTTGCTTTAAAACAAGGGGATGATGTCATCAGCCCAAAGAACATTCAGGGCCCACCCCCCAATCTCTGAGCCCAGCAACCGGTGACATCACTGAGCCAGCTACAATCTGATAGGTGGACAGCTAATGCTGAGTCCTGCCTCTCATGGTAGACAGCAAATAGAAAAGCGCAGATTGACTCCATGTGGAAACCATGTGTGCAGCGAGGAAGTGCAGGTCCTGTGATGCTGCTGCGCTGCCTGTGCACCTGAGGCCGCTGAATAATGCAGTATCATGAGGGCAGCATCATGATACAATGTAACAACTGGACTCAGAACATTCCATGTGCAATCAGCAATATGGGGGGGGGGTTACAGATTACCATTTTAGGGTACGTTCACACGTGGCAGATTTGTTGCAGAAATTTCCTTCTCAGGAACCTGTGACTCCATCCGGGAGCCATATTTTTTTGATCACCCAGCTCTCCCAGAAACAGATGCAACTATGAAATGGTTGTACATGACTTTTGCAACACAGATCAGGGACTTGCTATTTGCTGAAGCGGTTCAGTGGGAAAAGATCTAGAAGGGAAAGGACAGACACTAGAAAAGTTTCAAAAAGTTTATATAAAGCATCAGAAGAGGAGGGTCGTGTGCATCATACATAGCTGTGCGCTCCTGCGTATCAGTATATATCTATATATCGTATCTCTGGACCAGACAAGACCCCTTCAATGAAGCTGCAGCATTTCCCAGAGGTTAATTGTGTCCCACTCCATGATTAGACAATGGCAGGGGCTCTATTGTAGCCACATGCTGGGACAGACAGGGTCTTTGTACCACATCAGACAAGGAGGGGGTGAGGGGCTCTGCAGCTGCACTGAGGCAGCAGTCACTACCATGGCAAACAATGGGTAAACTTACAGGTGCAGATGGAGAACATAGAAACCAAGGGGGGGATAACTAGAAGCACCTTCACACACACACACGATCTGCTGCAGAATTTAGTTTACAGTACAAGCCATGTGAAGATTTTACAAATCTCCTTCACATGTAGCAAAATTCTGCTGTGGATATGCAAAGAAATTCGAAGAACGCTGCAGATTGTGAATCCACAGCACATCTATTTATGCGGAAACAATGTGGATTTTTGCCATAGAGATCAAAGGAGAACATAAAAACTGCACCACAGTTTGCAAATACACTTTTGTTGCAGATTTCTGCTGCAAAAAAAAAAAAAAAACGCACAGAATCTGCGGTTTAAAATGGTTAAAAATTAAGTTTGCACGCCTGACCCCAGTGCGGGAAGGCCACTGCCGGATCACAAAAACAGCACATTCTGCAGCAGAAAATCAGCACATGAATGCTATCCCCGCAAAGCTTGTTGACTCTGGCCGTCTGCAGAAACGCAGCAGAAATTCTGCACTCAGATGTGGCGTGTGAAGTTAGCCTAATGGTGCAGAAGATACAGTCACACATGGGCCCTGCAGCCTTATGAGGCCCAGTATGGCTTTTTTTCCCATATAAAGGAAGCCAGTCATGTTAAAGAATAATTGGGGGCTCTATTGAGAAGTAGCATTGGGGCCCCCCAGCAGCTACAGGAACTACTTGTCCATTCCAACTCTGTCTCCCAGTAGGGAGGTATACTATACTTTAGACTCCTCCTCGTCTGTAACCAACCCAAAAGAATAATATTATGTGATTGTATATATCATAGCTACAATATGATGTAGGAAGACGATACATTGTAGCAGAGCAGCAGGACCTTGTATATATTATAGCTACAATATGATGTAGGAAGACGATACATTGTAGCAGAGCAGCAGGACCTTGTATATATTATAGCTACACAGTGATGTAGGAAGACGATACATTGTAGCAGAGCAGCAGGACCTTCTCTTGTTACTAGTGCACTGTGCATCCCCATAACCTGGGAAGATGATGGGGAGGTTTGGTTTCCTAGGGAGTAGTAATCATTTCCCATCACCTGTGGACATACAGTACCTGGCATGGCAAGGGTTACTGTGATGGTCAGCAGGATGACAGGGCTAGGAATTAACCCCTTATCCGCATGCACTTCTAGGCGGCCCTCAGACAAGCTCATCTGCAGGTGGCACCCATTATATAACAGCCCTGCACTGTAATAGTGGACAGAAGTATAAATGGAGTTTATAGAACCCTGAACTTTCTTATAAACTTCATCAGTTTGTTGTGTTGGGGCCGATCTCCTATTATGCTTCATATACCATCCTGGTGGCCCTTCCTTGAGGTTTGTACGGTCTTCTTGGGGTTGATCACCAGTATATCATCCTTGTAGCCCTGGTGGGTACATTCTCCCAGAGGTGGGTGTGCAGTGGTTACACCCGCGGGCACCTGCCTCACCCTCCTCCGGGCACTGAGGGTTCTTTGTGCTGTGATGACACGTGCAGTGCCAACATCATGTCAGACAATAAACCCCAGGAACAGTCACTGCCCTGATGCCAGGATAACGACATACTGTCTACATGGGCATGCAAGGCACAGTATAGAGTGTATACATATTAGAGCCCATGACCCATATACATGAGTCATATGTAGCATCAGAACAAAATAAAAGGGGCATTACTAGCATAGAGGGTCTACAGGCAAGCAACACACATACATGTGGGAGCAGAACACACAGCATCATGTACATACATGTGGGAGCAGAACACACAGCATCATGCACATACATGTAGGAGTGTACATGGCCTGTATATGGGTTCTCCATTTATACATGTAGCATCAGTGAAGATAAAGGAAAGGGACATTACTGAAACACATGTAGGGTGAGGACACAATATCGTCCATGCACACACAGGTCCGTACCCAGGGGCAGTGCCCGGGCTGCTGCGGGTAACAATGGGGTGAAGGGTCTTTGTTTGAACATAAAAGAACAAGAAGAAACAGAGAAAGTTCTGCAAGCTGCTGCACAGGAGTGTCTGCTGCACCGGCCTCTTCCAGACTCTTGCCACTTGCACAGGGCACAATGCCACCTCTTATTCATGCCAACTGGCACCAGGCTCACAATAGCACAAGCTGCACTCAGCCTCCCCCCACCTCCAGCCTTTGTTTCACTCCAGCTCCTTGGACTGTAGATCCCCCCAAATTCCCCCACACCCTGACCCTTGCACCCCTCTTACTTTTCCTATCCTGGTCCAGTCTCTCCAGGTAACTAGCAGCTTCCAGCAAGATCTGCACATTGTCCAAGAAAGTTGTGATGTGCCCCATGTCCTGCCCCTGGGTGCCCAGCAAGTCAGTCAGCGGGCACCTGGGCATCTGGGAGGAGGCTGTATCCATCCTGCTGTCCTTCCTGGGCCGCCCTCTGACCATGTCTGCTGGGATGAGCTGCTCTCAGTATCCTGGGGGCTCCACAATAACCCCCTGTGCACTTTATTTACGGGCTGCAGGCGGGAGCCGGGCCGGTCCTAGTGCCGCCCGCTGACCTATATTAGCACATACAGGCAGACACTCAGTTACCGCCAGACAACTGGTTTAACCGCCTAAATCCTGGACAGTCAGTCCCACCCAGCAACCAGGCAAGTGTGCAATCAATACAGGCAACAAACCAGCATCCTATCTGCTGTATTTACACCCATTCTATGCTGCCACCCTACCAGCCATGATGCAATAGCCATATGTTATTCTTGGGGAAGGGGAATAAGGGGTTAAATCCATGCTTCCAAACTTAGTAAAGTTGGAGAGTAAAAGGAAAATGTTTTTTTTGTTTTACCATTTTGCTGCTTTGTAAATTAATGTGACACAGTGACAACCCCCCCCCCCCCTGTGATGTGATGCAACCTGCTGGGCATTGTAGTCACAGGACAGTGAGTGCAGCATCAGACGTGCTACAATGTACCAGTAAACGTTAGCAGAGGCATGCTGGTACCTGTAGTACCAGAACAGCTGGGGGGCTCTATGTATGGGGTGAAACACTAAGTTTCAGATTGTAACAATTTATGTAATAGTACTAATAATTAAGGATAACTTATTGTGTAAGCAGCAGCCTGCGATATATATATAATATATACACACATAATATGTAGTATATACTTTGGGGGGAATTTACTAACTCCTTTGCTCCAGGTTTCTGGCATCAAAAAGTCTTAATTTTGAAGCAAGCAGTTTTTTGCAACATGCAAAATTTTGCTATTTTATGCAATTTTTTAAGTGTCTGGGGTTGAGCATTGGGTATGGCCGCCTGTGGCCCGTCAAATTTACAACCCCAACTCCAAAAAAGGTTAAATGTTAAGAAAAAAGAATGCAATGATTTGGAGATCTCATGTAACCATCTTGTATCCATAGCAGAACATACGAGGGGGGAGGTGGGGGGGGGGGGCGAGGGGGGAGACATGGCTCCATCTCATTTAAAAATTACCTAATTTAGAAACTGGTGGCAGCAACACAACTCACAAAAGTTGGGCCAGGGGTAACAAAAGGCTGGAACAGTAAGTGGTATCAATGAGGGTCAATTTTCATCTAAGTCCCATGACTGTATAAAAAGAGCCTGCTAAGGCTACTTACCCATGGGCAGGCGCGATGTTGTGCTCGCCAACGTGTGTTGTCACGGCGATGTGAGGTGTTTTTATGGCAAACACGCCTTCCATCACTTCAGTAAAGTAGCGGTCCTCTGGCGCGGCTCTCAGCAAGAGTTCAATGGGAAACCTCGCACCGCGCATGCGTGCCGTGCAACGTTATTTACTGTCCCATAGAAAACAATGGGTGAACCCAAAAAGATAGGACATAAAGCGATACATTGCGTGTTTCTCGGCCTCGGGTCAGTTTCACACTTTTTTCAGCATTTTCAAACTCGCTCAACAGTGTTTTTAACGCATCCCATCATTGTAATGGGTGATGAGGTGCGTTAAAAATCGCTGAAACGCACTAAAATAGAACAGGCAATTCAAAAAGTGCGGCGTTAGAAACGCTGCGCTGAAATGCTTGTCTGAGAAGCCATATGGAAATCAGTGTAGGCTCAGTACAGCTAAAACGTTGTAAAAACCGCCTGCGTGAGATTAGCCTTGTAGAGAGGCAGAGTCTCCGAGGCGAACGTCACACGGGTGAGCGCGGCATGAAGCCGTGAATCCCGCCCCCATATCACACTCCCCACCATGTGAATTCCCCGAGGATGTGAGGCGTTTCTATGCCAAAACCGCCCCGCATCACTTCGGGGATGTAGGAATCCTGCGGCGCGGCTGTCAGCCATGGCGGAGGATCGTGGAGTTTCTCCCATTGCTTTCAATGGGAGACCTTGTGTCGTATGCGCCCAGCCCCTGGTGAGATGCTGCCACCGGCCCCATTGAAAACAATAGGCGCTGCATTGCGAGATCACGCAGAAAAATAGAACATGCCGCAATTTATTTCTCGTATAACATCACGCTGCCAAGCAGGAAAATATCGCTCATATGTATGACGCAGTTCAAAAGAACGGGGTCCATATTTGTGCGTCTCGCAACACACAAATCTCTCGCAATTTTCTTGCCCGTGTGAAGCCGGCCTCAGAAGTAAAGATGGGCGGAGCTTCACCAATCTGTGCGGAACTGCAGCTAAAAATTGGGGAGTTTCCAACGTAAAATCGTGAGGACTTTGAATCCCCCATCGACTGCGCATAATGTGGATTGCGTTCCTCCTCTGCTTCGTCATCGGCCCGATACCATGTCACCGCGGAGGTCTGATGGGTTGCCATGGCGTATGATCGCTATCAACAGCAATAATACAATGCAGTACAGACGTACTGCAATGTATTACCATGGCGATCGTACGACTGAGGGTGCAAGTCACTACAGGGACATAAAAATGGGTAAAAAAATAGTTAAAAAGGATTGTGCTTGGTGCACTTCCCCTCTTTAAAAAAATTAAGAAAAAACACCTTTGGTATCACCGCTTCTGTAATCTGTACCATAAACTGAGCAAACGCCTCATCCTGCATGACAAACACAAGATCCCATAAAATAAGGATCCAAAAGGCTCATTTTTTTCATTTTGCTATCCAAAAAGCGGAATAAAAGTGATAAAAGTGGTTTGTACCCCAACATGGTGCCAATAAAAACAGCAGCTCATCACACAAAGGACCATTCAGCCCTCGCAGAGCGTCGTCCGCTGAAAGTAAGAAAGTTATGGGGTTTTGAATGCAGAAGAAAAATAATTTCCCCAAAAATGTTTTTTGTTGCAAAAGTAGAACAACCATTAAAAACTTTTTGGACTTGTCGTCGTAGCAACAGCCAGAAAAACTGATGGTGTCATTTATGCAGCATGATTGATGCTGTAATAAATGGTAGAATTGATGTTTTTTCTCCCCGCCCTTCAAAAAAAAGTACTAAAAGTTCTACAATACGTTATATGTACCCAAAAAAGTGGTACCAATAAAAGCTACAGGCTTCATACAAAAAACAAGCCCTCGTAGACGCCTGTCGGGGGAAAGATAAAACAATTATAGCCTTTGAGCAGCGTTTGTAAAAATCCCCCCCAAATTGTTGCACCCTAAGGCCCAAACGAGTCACTAAGGGGTTAAAGGATTTGAAAACCATGGTTGTTGTCTTCCCGAACCAGCACCACCCCTGTCCACAGGTCATGTGTGGTATTGCAGCCAGCTGAGCTCCAGTACCAGACCGCTGCGGCGCTGCTTTTAGGGAAGCGCAGCCATGTTTTTCTCATCCTTCAAGAGACGGCGCATTATTCCTGAAGCTCCTTCTTAGCACTGAAGGAGTTAAAGCCGGCAGAGTTAATCTTTCTTTGAAAGCCCCTTTTAATCCCTCTGCTCCGAGGCCTGCAGCCTGACACTACCTTCTGCCCGTGCCCGGGGTGCGGCGATGGACAATGGAGGACATGACAGCTGTGCTGCTGGGACTGCCGCCTCCTGGTGCAAGGACTGGGACCAGACACACAGATTCCATTCTACCTCAGTGGGCGAGATTTGATAAATGTCTGCCGTTATTTCAAGATCTCTGCTTACTGTTTATGAATAAAAACTCTGGAAGCTAAAAAGCCAAGTCCTCATCATGTGGCGCAGCTGCAGGGCTCGTTACAGTGGGTTAGGCTGGGTTCACACGGCTCGGAATGGCAGCGGAATTTCCGTGCGGAATGTCTGCAACGCAATTCTGCCCGCGGTTCCTAATTCCGGGATTAGCCAGCAAAGTGGACAAGATTTAGCAAAAATCTCATCCACACGCTGCGACGAAGCCACGCGGAAACGGGCATGCAACGCGGAATTCAATACCGCCGCATGTCAATTCTTACTCGTTTCCACAGCGGCCTCTCTATGGGGAGAGAAAGCCGTAACGGAATGCAGACGGCAAAACCGCTCCACAATCCACAGCTAAAGGCCGCGGGTTCTAAAGCAGCGCTTTTCCAGCGAAATTCTCGTGGTTTTTCGGTGCGGCCATTCTGTGAGAATACTGTCCCGTGTGACCCCAGCCGCAGCCGCGGTTTCAACCGGATTTACCGCAGCGGATTGGCCGTCCCATGTGGACGAGATTTCTGAGAAATGTCCGAGATTAGTGGCCTCGGGCGGTTTTGCCGCGGGCGGATCTGTTGCGGCAAAACTGCGGCAAATCCGCCCTGTGTGAATCCAGCCTTACTGTTCTCTCTAACAATCTGAGCAGTTGTGTCGACAGTACAAGAAATGAAAAGGTTTTCCAGCCTCTGGGATGTTCTCATTCATTGACAGCAAGCACAGATATTACGGTCATGGATAGCTTTAGCTACTTGTGATCCGTGCAATTGAACAGGACACTGGCCACCAGCTTGTAAGCAGGGCAGGCAAGCAGATGTAGGCTGAAGATGATCGCCCCCTTTAGGCCTGATTATGATTTTCCTCTATATGGCAGTGTCTTGTGGCGGTACATGAATCCTCCTCCTCCTGGCTCTGTCTCCTCCCATCTCATGTTCTGAGGTGCAGCTGTCAGCCCGTCTGGCGCCCTTGCAACACAGTCACTTTGTTTTGCTACTGTGTTTATATACTGAGCTTGGTTCTGGTGCTGTATTTATGCTCTAAGCTTGCTTCTGTTACTGTATTTACTGACATTAGTTCTGGTATTGTATTTATGTTAGGAGCTTAACTCAGGTGCTGTATTTATATATTGGGCTTGGTTCTGGTACTGTATTTATGTTAGAGATAAGTTCTGGTCCTGTCATTATGTTATGAACTTGGTTCTGGTGCTGTATTTATTCAATAAGCTATTATGGTGTGGTTATGCTGCTGTCTTATTGCTTTCTCTACAAGCAGAGTACAGGCGGACTGCCTATCACTACAATATATGTCTTTTTTTCTTATGACAAAGGGGTGAAGTGGACGCCAGAAAATACTCCGGGTAATACACAGGGTGCCTTCTAATAAAAGGCTGGCACTATATACATGTGGTGACAGAAACGGACCCCTGTCAGAGCAGGCCCAGTGTATGATGCAGTAATGGAGAAAGGGCCCGGGACACAAGGGCCACTGAGAGAGGGTGGAAAAAGACTCCATATGCTGCGCAGTATGAGCGAATCTCTGTGAGCCTCAAGGAGTTGCAGCCAAAGAGAAAATGGAAGGCCGAGCCGGCTGCCCACTAAGAGGAGGAGTCTCTGGAAGTGAGAGAGACAGTACGTGCACAGGCCTACAGTCCTAGTTATCTGTATGGCTCCGCTCCGGGACACACACACTCCAGGACACAGGATGATACCGGGCCTACAGTCCTAGTTATCCGTATGACTCCGCTCCGGGACACACACACTCCGGGACACAGGATGACAGCGGGCCTACAGTCCTAGTTATCTGTATGGCTCTGCTCCTGGACACACACACTCCGGGACATAGGATGACAGCGGGCCTACAGTCCTAGTTATCTGTATGGCTCTGCTCCTGGACACATACACTCCGGGACACAGGAAGACACCGCGGCTACAGTCCTAGTTATCTGTATGACTCCGGTCCCGGACACACACACCAGAGGAGCACAACACACTCCACGGACACTCATGTTTGAGCAGGCTGCTGAACACTGCACAGTGGTCTCTCTCTTTCTTAGGATGGGGTCCAGGGCATGAACTTCTAGGGTACCTCTCCTCAGCTTCCATTCTTCACCACATGAGGTTTGGAGGTACCCCCATGTGGCCAGCACTCTTCCTCCACACTCAGCCGTTGAAGCAATGGACTTTTCTCTCTTACCTTTCGCTCCTATATATACCCACATGACATGACAATTGGTTACAATTTCCAGACATATCCCAGACATTCACAGACATTAACCTCTTACATGCTGCAGCTATGCAATACACATAACTAGAGACAAGACAATTCGCACAGAGCATCCACATAAAAGACATGACATGTATGACAATTATGGAAGGGCCAGATATATATACTGCACTACAGATGTGTGCCACTTTCATAGGGGGTAGTCCGCCTGCTCTCTTGTGGCGGTGCTGTGGCTGGGGTTCCACAGGGCTCTCTCCACACTTGGACAATATTGCAAATCCTGCACATGTAATTAGCTTCCCTAAAGGGTTGAAAACATAACCACGGTAATGGACTGCAAGATACACCAAAATCACAGCGTGCCCCAAAATTTGCACCAAATTTTTGCCGATAACTCTAGACATGCTCAGTAGGTGCTCATCGGTTGGCTGAGGCTGTGATATAAAAGGACAATTTTTGCTGCACCACAGGAAGAGCGCAGGGTGTTTTGTGCGGAGCTGGAAGTTCAGAGTGCAGAGAAAGAGCAAGAGCATTGGGACCAAGGCTGAAGGAGCTGTTTGAGAGTGCTCCGTGAGCGCTATCCTGAGGAACAAGAGAAGACCCGATAGCAGGAGTTACAACAATAGAGAAAGTCTGTGTTACAGCCCCCCGCCTAATGGAGCCAACGAGACTGCAGCAAAGTTTTCAGGAAACATGGTAGAGTTGCTCTCCTGACCCCAGACAACACTGGGCTGCTAGTAGTGAAGACTCCCATGCAACGAACTGTAGGTGAAGCCGGCCTCAATTCAAGTAGTAGGTGTGAACACTGCTGGGGATGCTAGTAGTAGCCAACAAGCCTGTTGGAGAATCCCCGAACTGCATTGGGGAGATTGTACTGTTTAGCAAATTGTCGTTATGCTTGCTGTCACTTTCGGACTGAGATGTTACAGAGGGCAACGCTGGTGATTAGAGGCAACATTCAAGTGAGTGCAGCGCTATGTCGCCAATAGGCCGGAGTGAAAATAGTAGTGTTAACCAGAAAAGGCAAACTGTGTGTTACGTTACATGAACTGCATCCCTGCTGTATGGGACTGATATCTGTGCATCCTTATCGATATTGTTTGTCAGGTACTGCAGTTATTTCATATTGTGGATGCAGTATTATTATATGACCTAACATGTAGGTACCCGCAGCTAACAACAGGTTAATTAACCACTTAAAGACCGCTGAACAACCGTAAACGCCCGGTGGTCGCAGCAGGTAACTGCTTATGTACCACAGTCAGTGGGAGAGGAAGGGCCCCTTCTTGCACCATATCAGCACCCCCTTCATCGCAATCAAGGGTGCGATAGGCTAGCATGGCAGTCCAGAACCTACTGAAAGCTTTTCCTTGTAAGCCGTGTATATAGAAGTCTAAACTAGTAAAGTATCACAAAATTTATCCCGCAGGGTAAAAGCCATAAAAAGAAAAAAAAGAAAAAAAAAAAAAAGGACGGAATGCCAGAATTGTGATTTTTTTTTACATTTTTTTTATTTATTTATTTATTTACATTTTTTTTTTGTGTATCTGGGGAAACTACATCTCCCTACACAAACACGGATCGCTCACGCAGCCCAGGCGATGAAAAAATTTAAAAGTATCATTAAATATATTGTTCATTTAAAGACAAGCTTTGTAATAAAAGTTATTGAACAAAAAAACCCTAAAAAGTTACAGAAAGCGATTGTTGTTGATTAAAGAAATAATTATTGACTTTCTTAAAATAGACAAACCCTACAAAACCGTGTCACTGGTGTCAGGGTGGATTCAGACGAACGTATATCGGCTCGGTTTTCACGCCCAGCCGATATACGATGTCCGCATCTGCGGGGGGGGGGGGGGAGAGTGGAAGAGCCAGGAGCAGGAACTGAGCTCCCGCCCCCTCTCTGCCTCCTCTCCACCCACTCTCCGCCCCTTTGCACTATTTGCAATGAAAGGAGGCGGGACGTGGGTGGGGCTATGTTTTGAGAATTAGCCCTGCCCCCGTCCTGCCTCTCCCCATTGCAAATAGTGTAGAGGGGCGGAGAGGAGGCAGAGAGGGGGCGAGCGCTCAGAGCACTGCTCCTGGCTCTTCCAGGCTCCCCCCCCCCTCACCCCTGCAGAGAGAGACGACGTATATCGGCTGGGCGTGAAAACCAAGCCGATATACGTTCGTCTGAATCCAGCCTCACCGTAATCGTACCGACCCATAGGCAAATTTCATGTCCTTGTATTGCACTGACTGTAAAAACTAAACCCACCAAAAGTGGCGCAAATTGCATTTATTCTTAATTTCTCCCCACTTAAAAATGTTAAAAAGTTCATCCGTACATTATACGGTACATTATACGGTACATTATACGGTAGCATCAAAAAAAGGCAACTCTTCCCTCAAAAATACCAGCCCTCATACGGCCATGTCAATGGAAACATTAAAACGGTATAGCTTTTGGAAGGCGAGGACGAAAAAACAAAACGAAAAAAGGGACTAATCTCTGGTCCAGAAGGGGTTAAATTGAAGTTGAATTGCTGAATTATTATCATAAGCTCCTTCCCCTTCATCGCTCACAAGTAAATGTTGCTTATCTTGGTTACTCCATCTGCTGCATCGCATCCTGAATCCCGTGTCGCTATCCGACATTTCTGGGGACTACAGATTCCAGTAGTAAATCTGGTTCCGTCTGAGAATCAGTGAGCCGCATTGTGTGCCGCGCCGTTCATGTAGCACGCCGCCATCAGCCGCCGCTCACTGCTTGATCTGTGGTTATGGAAGCCTTTCATGTGGTGAGCAATGCATATCAAAGCTTCTCATGAATGTCACAACACACCAACTCCTCTCTGTTCTCAGGCAATATTACTTCATGGGTGCGTCTCCTGCAACATTATATATATATATACAGGGCGAGGCAGAAGTCTGGACACACCCGATTAAGTGCTGTAATAATGAGATGAATGACTTCCAATGTGTGAAAGTATTCATTAGGAGGGAAGCGGCATTTTTTTTTTGGTGGAGGAGATGATTTTGACGGTCATTTTTAACTCTGCTATATTACGTTTAGCTCAGGTTTTTCGAATGGGAAGGCGGTCATGTGATGTATCAGACTTGGGTAGAACTGACTCAGAAACAAACTCCACATTTCATGGTACACAGATGGTTGGATGCCAACCCCCCCGGGCACTGGACTGGCGTAGAGGGCCGGTATAATGGTCAGCAAGGTCACCGGACTTAACGCCTTTAGACTTTTATGTCTGGGACCATTTAAAGCCCCTCGTGTATGCGGAAATAATACGCATGATTCACCGGAGCGCTACAGCGATGTGAAGAAGTATCACCGCGGGTCTTCCACGGCTTCACGAAGACCGGATGTAACCATGTGCACCCAGCAGACGGTGACACAATAGATGGATGGATCCATAATCAGGGCTCCTTTGTGTTTATTTTGAACGACCTTCACACAACATGAAGTGCTGAGTATACAGTCAGTGGTCCTAGCTGGGCCGGGACCCCTCAGACCGGCGGGACCCCTCTGACCGGCGGGACCCCTCTGACCGGCGCTGGACGCACAACAATGGCCAATTATGCAGCTTATTACTGGCCCTTGTAGTTATCAGCGGAGATCTGCAGGCACCTGTGTACTTACAGGCGGCAGGTGCCGAGAATTAATTAGCTCTCCGCTATGGCCAAACATTCCCCGGGGCCCCGGGGGACTTCTCACAAGGGACACAATTAGTGGCGGACATTTCTGCACCCGTGTTATGCCTGTGGGGCTTGAAGTCTGCAGATATTAAAATCCGTGCGTCTTTACTTCCAAACCGCGGGATTAAATTCTGCAGCGGAGTTAGGGACGTCTGGCGTAATTGTTGCAGATTTCTCACATGCAGGATATGTAATTCTGCAGTCAGGCCGCTCTCACGCGTGCGCTCGGCGAGAGGCGGCCATATTGCTTTAGTTTTTGGACGCATGTTGTTGCGTTCGGCAGAGGGTTTTAACGCACCCGATCATCGTGATGGGTGATGAGCTGCGCTAAACACGGCAAAATAGAGCAGATTCGCGCTTGAAAATTGTGACGCTTTCTATCGATCGCATGTGTGTGAGGCCCCATCAATGGAAGCGTTATATCACAATTATCGCAGTTCCAAACGCTGCGGTAATTGCGGTAAAAAGCACATGTGTGAGAGCGGCCCCTAACCCCTGCCCACTAGAGGGCGTACATTTACATCCTGCGGGTCGGGGTATATATGAAGCCAAATTACGGGGCGATCCCCCCTTCACACAGCGCAGGCTCCAGCTGTTTCTTACAGCTGACACCCGGCGGCAGCAGCCCCCATAAGCCGCGTGGCTGAGCGGAGCTATTAACAATTTAACAATTTTCAATTCTGACAGCGGCATTTAAATCCCCCGAACGATATTCAGGGTCCTGTACAGCCCCCCTTCCCACCTGGGTTGTCTTGATCGACTGCCTGTCTGATCGTAGTATGATGTAATGCTGTGGCATCATATCATACTGCAGGAGCGATCAGAGCATCACAAGTTGTGGTCCCCTCTGGGGACGAAAAAAAAGGTAAAAGCAACAACAATAAAGTTTTACAATTGTTGAAAAAAAAACGCAATAAAAGTAAAAAAAAAACCCTTTTGCCATATTTACAATAAAATAATCTATATTTGGTATCGCTGCGTCTGTAAAAGTCCGATCTATCAAAGTTAAGCGTTTTTGCCCCGCATGATGAATGTTGTTTGACAACGCCAGAAATGCGCTTTTTTTGGTCACCCGGTCTCCAAGAAAAAAGGCAATACAAAGTGATCAAAAAGTTGTATGTATTCTAAAAGGGTACCAACACAAACTACAGGACGTCCCGCAAAACATGAGCCGCGCACATTACGTGGATGGAAGAATAAAAAACGTATTGTGCGCGGAAGATGGCGGCAGAAAATACGGCAATTTAAAATAAATAAACGTCTTTTTAAAAAAAAGTTCTACAGCAAAATAAACCCGCTGTGTGTCGTATTGGTATCGTAGTAATCGTACCGACCTGGAGGACAAAGTCATCGTGTCGCTTTTGTTGCGCCGTAGAAACAAGACGCACTGAAAGATGGCGGAAGTTCGTTTTATTTTTTTCATTTTACTCCACCAAGAATTTTTGAAAGGTTTTTCAGTACATTAAATAGCGCCATTGAAAAATACAACTCGTCCCACAAAAACAACCCTCATAGAGCGACGGCGAGGGAGAAATAAAGGAGTTACGATTTTTTTTAAAAGGGGGAGGAAAAAACTAAAATGGGTGGAAAAAAAGGGGGCGCGTCATTAAGGGGTTAAAGTCTGCAGAATAAAATGCAAGAAATTCCCCGAGAGTTTCCACAGAAGTCTGCAACGAAAAATGCGACATAATCGGCATCGGAAAGGCGTCCTGTGAGCAGCGCAATTTACAAGCAAATATCAGTCCACGTTTCTTGGCACAATATGGCGCTCGCCCCCGCGCGAATACGGACTTCAGGCTGCGGGCTCGCTGCGGAATTCAGTCATTGCAGTGAGACCCGCGTGCAGACGTGTGAACCTGCCTTCAGCGCTTATTCAGACGACCGTATTTACGTAGGTTAAAAAAAATGCGCATAAAGCGCGTCAGTGCGAAGCAGTGGATTCCAACGGGTTCATTCAGACAACCGATAGCGCCTACACGACCGTCGGTCACCGCTTTTATACGCCGTGTGGAGAGAAAGGTCTTGCCCCGCCTTTTGACGTGATACGCAGCAACCTCCCCTAGACTTCTATGAAAGCCGAAAAAAGAGAGGGGGAGGGAGTTACCCTGCGGACAGCGCTGGGCAAAGAAGAGCGCGCCGGAATTAGGCATTATTGGTCATTTCCATCACTTCTGCGTATTATTTAATATTAACGCTGCGGCGCCGCGCATCAGTGGCATGAAACACGCAAATAAAAGTCGGGACTCGATCGCATCAAATCTTCATTATACGCTGCGTACGGGAAAACGTGACAACGCATACGGTCGTGTGAAGGAGGCCTTCGGGGGCTTTCACATGGATGGATTGATGTACCACAAGCCGAAGCAAAATCCGGGCGGCTCTGCGAAGATTTGGATGGGGAATTGAAGTTGGTTTAACTCCGCCTCAAACTCTGCGATGAGGCTCGTGGGTTTTTGGCGCAGAACTCACAGCGGTGGATGAAGGCGCGGAGTTGGGTGCGTCATGTGGGCTGATTGCAGCCGCCATGAAAGGACCCATTTAGGGCGCGTTCAGACAAGTGGAATATCTGCACAAGACGCACTAAAAGACACAACTTAACCCTCAGGCCGCCGGGTTTGAAGCCGCACTTATCCCACGGAAATCTCGCTTTTTTTGGTGTAATTTCTGGAGATTTTCGCCCCATGTGACCGCGGCCTAAACATGCTGCAGTGTGTATAGAGCGGGCTGAGGAGTTGTGTCCGCTCTATAGCCGGCGGCCGTCAGCTGCTTCTGGTAGCTGGCAGCCACCAGTAAATGCCATGATCAGTTGGCACAAATCGTGGCAGTTAATTGTTTAGGTGCCATGGTCAAAGCTGACTGCATGTCTAAGTAGTCAGCAGCAGTGGGGGACCCCTTCCCTCACCCCATTGGCACCGATCAGAGGGTGCCAATGTCCTAGCCTGGCATCCTACTGAAGGCTCCGAGGGATTCCATGTATGTCCTGCCACAGGCAACATCAAGCATCACTATATACTGCAATACTAAAGTATTACAGTATATAGTACAAGCAATCACATGATCACAAGTTCAAGTTCCCTGTAGGGGCCGAATAAAAGGGTAAAAAAAAAATTAATAAAGTTTTTTATCAACAGTTAAAAATAAAACAAAACTTTCCCCATTTTTCCTACAAGAAAACTAAACAAAACCCCACATCTTTGGTATTGCCGGGTACATAAAAGTCCAAACTATTAAAATAAATACAGAATTGTGATATAGTAGATATATTTTTTTTAATTCCACCTCCCAAAAAATTTGAACAAAAAGTGATTAATAATGAAAACTACAGCTCACCACACAAAGAGGCGAATAATATATCAAGGGTGAGTACAGAGATCTCTCCCATCATCTATTATACCCAGGACTGTAACAAGGGGGCGCTCTAATAACCATGTATAGATATATCAGGGGTCAGTACAGAGATCTCTCCATCATATATTATACCCAGGACTGTAACAAGGGGGCGCTGTAATAACTATGTATAGATATATCAGGGGTCAGTACAGAGATCTCTCCCATCATCTATTATACCAAGGACTGTAACAAGGGGGCGCTCTAATAACTATGTATAGATATATCAGGGGTCAGTACAGAGATCTCTCCCATCATCTATTATACCCAGGACTGTAACAAGGGGCGCTCTAATAACTATGTATAGATATATCAGGGGTCAGTACAGAGATCTCTCCCATCATCTATTATACCCAGGACTGTAACAAGGGGGCGCTCTAATAAATATGTATAGATATATCAGGGGTCAGTACAGAGATCTCTCCCATCATCTATTATACCCAGGACTGTAACAAGGGGGGCGCTCTAATAACTATGTATAGATATATCAGGGTCAGTACAGAGATCTCTCCCATCATCTATTATACCCAGTACTGTAACAAGGGGGCGCTCTAATAACTATGTATAATCTATCAGGGGTCAGTACAGAGATCTCTCCCATCATCTATTATACCCAGTACTGTAACAAGGATGCCCTCTAATAACTATGTATAGATATAACAGGGTCAGTACAGAGATCTCTCCATCATCTGTTATACCCAGGTCTGTAACAAGGGGGCGCTCTAATAACTATGCATAGATATATCAGGGGTCAGTAGAGAGATCTCTCCCATCATCTATTATATCCAGGACTGTAACAAGGGGGTTCTCTAATAACTATGTACAGATATATCAGGGGTCAGTGCAGAGATCTCTCCCATCATATATTATACCCAGGACTGTAACAAGGGGGGGGGGGGGGCGCTCTAATAACTATGTATAGATATATCAGGGGTCAGTAAAGAGATCTCTCCCATCATCTATTATACCCAGGACAGTAACACGGGGGCGCTCTAATAACTATGTATAGATATATCAGGGGACAGTACAGGGATCTCTCGATCATCTATTATACCCAGTAGTGTAACAAGGGGGCGCTCTAATAACTATGTATTGATAATTCAGGGGTCAGTAAAGAGATCTCTCCCATCATCTATTATACCCAGAACTGTAACAAGGAGGCGCTCTAATAACTATGTATACATATATCAGGGGTCAGTACAGGGATTTCTCCATCATCTATTATACCCAGGAGTGTAACAAGGGGGCGCTCTAATAACTATGTATAGATATATCAGGGGTCAGTACAGAGATCTCTCCCATCATCTATTATACCCAGGACTGTAACAAGGGGCGCTCTAATAACTATGTATAATATATCAGGGGTCAGTACAGAGATCTCTCCCATCATCTATTATACCCAGGACTGTAACAAGGGGGCGCTCTAATAACTATGTATAATATATCATAGGTCAGTACAGAGATCTCTCCCATCATCTATTATACCCAGGACTGTAACAAGGGGCGCTCTAATAACTGTGTATAGATATATCGGGCATCAGAGCAGAGATCTCTCCCATCATCTACTATACCCAGGACTGTAACAAGGGGGCACTCTAATAACTATGTATAGATATATCAGTGATCAGTACAGAGATCTCTCCCATCATCTATTATACCCAGGACTGTAACAAGGGGGCGCTCTAATAACTATGTATAGATATATCAGGGGTCAGTACAGAGATCTCTCCATCATCTATTATACCCAGGACTGTAACAAGGGGGCGCTCTAATAACTATGTATAGATATATCAGGGGTCAGTACAGAGATCTCTCCCATCATCTATTATACCCAGGACTGTAACAAGGCGGCGCTCTAATAACTATGTATAGATATATCAGAGGTCAGTAGAGAGATCTCTCCCATCATCTATTATACCCAGGACTGTAACAAGGCGGCGCTCTAATAACTACGTATAATATATCAGGGGTCAGTACAGAGATCTTCCCATTATCTATTTATACCCAGGACTGTAACAAGGGGGCGCTCTAATAACTATATATAGATATATCAGGGGTCAGTACAGAGATCTCTCCCATCATCTATTATACCCAGGACTGTAACAAGGGGGCGCTCTAATAACTATGTATAATATATCAGGGGTCAGTACAGAGATCTCTCCCATCATCTATTATACCCAGGACTGTAACAAGGGGCGCTCTAATAACTGTGTATAGATATATCGGGCGTCAGAGCAGAGATCTCTCCCATCATCTACTATACCTAGGACTGTAACAAGGGGGCACTCTAATAACTATGTATAGATATATCAGTGATCAGTACAGAGATCTCTCCCATCATCTATTATACCCAGGACTGTAACAAGGGGGCGCTCTAATAACTATGTATAGATATATCAGGGGTCAGTACAGAGATCTCTCCATCATCTATTATACCCAGGACTGTAACAAGGGGGCGCTCTAATAACTATGTATAGATATATCAGGGGTCAGTACAGAGATCTCTCCATCATCTATTATACCCAGGACTGTAACAAGGGGGCGCTCTAATAACTATGTATAGATATATCAGGGGTCAGTACAGAGATCTCTCCATCATCTATTTATACCCAGGACTGTAACAAGGGGGCGCTCTAACAACTATGTATAGATATAGCAGGCGTCAGCACAGAGATCTCTGCTATAATCTATTATACCCAGGACTGTAACAAGGGGGCGCTCTAATAACTATGTATAGATATATCAGTAATCAGTGCAGAGATCTCTCCCATCATCTATTATACCCAGGACTGTAACAAGAGGGTGCTCTAATTACTATGTATAGATATATCAGTGGTTAGTACTGAGATCTCTGCTATCATCTATTTATACTGAGGATTGTAACAAGGGGGCGCTCTAATAACTATGTATAGATATATCAGAGGTCAGTAGAGAGATCTCTCCCATCATCTATTATACCCAGGACTGTAACAAGGCGGCGCTCTAATAACTACGTATAATATATCAGGGGTCAGTACAGAGATCTTCCCATTATCTATTTATACCCAGGACTGTAACAAGGGGGCGCTCTAATAACTATATATAGATATATCAGGGGTCAGTATAGAGATCTCTCTCATCATCTATTATACCCAGGACTGTAACAAGGGGGCGCTCTTATAACTATGTATAATATAACAGGGGTCAGTACAGAGATCTCTCCCATCATCTATTATACCCCGGACTGTAACAAGGGAGCGCTCTAATAACTATGTATAGATATATCAGGGGTCAGTACAGAGATCTCTCTCATCATCTATTATACCCAGGACTGTAACAATGGGGCACTCTAATAACTATGTATAGATATATCAGAGGTCAGCACAGAGATCTCGCCCATCATCTATTATACCCAAGACTGTAACAAGGCGGCGCTCTAATAACTATGTATAATATATCAGGGGTCAGTACAGAGATCTCTCCCATCATCTATTTATAGCCAGGACTGTAACAAGGGGGCGCTCTATTAACTATGTATAGATATATCAGGGGTCAATACAATGATCTCTCTCATCATCTATTATACCCAGTACTGTAACAAGGGGGCGCTCTAATAACTATGTATAATATATCAGGGGTCAGTACAGAGATCTCTCCCATCATCTATTATACCCCGGACTGTAACAAGGGGGCGCTCTAATAACTATGTATAATATATCAGGGGTCAGTACAGAGATCTCTCCCATCATCTATTATACCCAGGACTGTAACAATGGGGCACTCTAATAACTATGTATAGATAATTCAGGGTCAGTAAAGAGATCTCTGCTATCATCTACTATACCCAGGACTGTAACCAGAGGGAGCTCTAAAAACTATGTATAGATATATCAGGAGTCAGTACAGAGATCTCTCCCATCATTTATTATACCCAGGCCTTTAACAAGGGGGCACTCTAATAACTATGTATAGATATATCAGCGGTCAGTACAGAGATCTCTCCCATCATTTATTATACCCAGAACTGTAACAAGGGGGCGCTCTAATAACTATGTATAGATAATTCAGGGGTCAGTACAGAGATCTCTCCCATCATCTATTATACCCAGGACTGTAACAAGAGGGCGCTGTAAATACTATGTATAGATATATCAGGGGTCAGTACAGAGATCTCTCCTATCATCTATTATACCCAGGACTGTAACAAGGGGCGCTCTAATAACTATGTATAGATATATCAGCGGTCAGTACAGAGATCTCACCCATCATCTATTATACCCAGGACTGTAACAAGGCGGCGCTCTAATAACTATGTATAGATATATCAGGGGTCAGTACAGAGATCTCTCCCATCATCTCTTATACCCAGGACTGTAACAAGGCGGCGCTCTAATATCTATGTATAATATATCAGGGGTCAGTACAGAGATCTTCCCATTATCTATTTATACCCAGGACTGTAACAAGTTCTTTGGAAATTCACAGACCGTGCGGTGATAATTACTGGTTGCTGTTGGAGTACTTCCTGTTCTATCGCTGATGTGCACTGCTGATAGCGTATCTAATAGTTGTTGTTCTATGCAATGCATAGGGTAGTTAGGCTTGTATATCGATAATATAGCAATCACGTCACGTCTCTGACGTTGTATCTCTGACGTTGTATCTCTGACGTTGTATCTCTGACAGTGTATCTGATATTGAATCTGACACTGTATCTCTGACGTTGTATCTGACGCTGTATCTCTGACGTTGTATCTGACGCTGTATCTCTGACATTGTATCTGACGCTGTATCTCTGACGTTGTGTATCTGACGCTGTATCTCTGATGTCTTGAATCTGAAGTCATATCTCTGACGTCGTATCTCTGACGTCGCATCTCTGACAGTGCATCTCTAACGTCGTATCTCTGACGTCGCATCTCCGACGTCGCATCTCTGACAGTGTATCTCTGACGTCGCATCTCTGACAGTGTATCTCTGACATTGTATCTGATAGTGTATCTCTGACGTCGTATCTCTGACGTCGTATCTCTGACGTCGTATCTCTGACGTCGTATCTCTGACGTCGCATCTCTGACGTCACATCTCTGACGTCGCATCTCTGACAGTGTATCTCTGACCTTGTGTCTGACAGTGTATCTCTGACAGTGTATCTGACGGTGTATCTCTGACAGTGTATCTCTGACATTGTATCTGACAGTGTATCTCTGACAGTGTATCTCTGACATTGTATCTGACAGTGTATCTCTGACAGTGTATCTCTGACATTGTATCTGACGCTGTATCTCTGACGTTGTGTATCTGACGCTGTATCTCTGATGTCTTGAATCTGAAGTCATATCTCTGACGTCGTATCTCTGACGTCGCATCTCTGACAGTGCATCTCTAACGTCGTATCTCTGACGTCGCATCTCCGACGTCGCATCTCTGACAGTGTATCTCTGACGTCGCATCTCTGACAGTGTATCTCTGACATTGTATCTGATAGTGTATCTCTGACGTCGTATCTCTGACGTCGTATCTCTGACGTCGTATCTCTGACGTCGTATCTCTGACGTCGTATCTCTGACGTCGTATCTCTGACGTCGTATCTCTGACGTCGTATCTCTGACGTCGCATCTCTGACGTCACATCTCTGACGTCGCATCTCTGACAGTGTATCTCTGACCTTGTGTCTGACAGTGTATCTCTGACAGTGTATCTGACGGTGTATCTCTGACAGTGTATCTCTGACATTGTATCTGACAGTGTATCTCTGACAGTGTATCTCTGACATTGTATCTGACAGTGTATCTCTGACAGTGTATCTCTGACATTGTATCTGACAGTGTATCTCTGACAGTGTATCTCTGACAGTGTATCTCTGACATTGTATCTGACAGTGTATCTCTGACAGTGTATCTCTGACATTGTATCTGACGGTGTATCTCTGACATTGTATCTGACGTTGTATCTCTGACATTGCATCTCTGACGTTGCATCTCTGACGTCGCATCTCTGACGTTGTATCTCTGACGTTGTATCTCTGACATTGTATCTGACGTTGTATCTCTGACGTTGCAACTCTGACATTGTATCTCTGACGTCGCATCTCTGACGTTGTATCTCTGACGTTGTATCTCTGACAGTGTATCTCTGACATTGCATCTCTGACGTCGCATCTCTGGCGTCGTATCTCTGACGTCGTATATCTGATGTTGTATCTGACATCGTATCTCTGACGTCGCATCTCTGACGTCGCATCTCTGACGTCGCATCTCTGACATTGTATCTCTGACAGTGTATCTCTGACCTTGTATCTGACAGTGTATCTCTGACAGTGTATCTCTGACATTGTATCTGACAGTGTATCTCTGACAGTGTATCTCTGACATTGTATCTGACAGTGTATCTCTGACACTGTATCTCTGACATTGTATCTGACGTTGTATCTCTGATGTTGCATCTGACGTTGTATCTCTGACGTTGCATCTCTGACGCTGTATCTCTGACGCTGTATCTCTGACGCTGTATCTCTGACGTTGTATCTCTGACGTTGTATCTCTGACGCTGTATCTCTGACGCTGTATCTCTGACGCTGTATCTCTGACGCTGTATCTCTAACAGTGTATCTCTGACGCTGTATCTCTGACGTTGTATCTCTGACGTTGTATCTCTCTCCTCCACAGCTTATCAGCTGTAATAAAAGTTTCTATTTTGTGTATCCTGGAACCTGCGTCGTGCACCATCACCTGCGACAGTAACATCATGTGCAGAAATCGCTTGTAGACAATTCCCTAACATAAAGAGACGTGAAATTTACAAGTTGTATCTACCGCCATCACATGTACCCCGTATGTACCCCCCTCCTGCCCCCCGGTCGATATATAGCCTGCGGTTTATCTTGTATGCTCAGTATTCAGAATAATTTGGATTTTAAGTGCTGACTTCTGTGCACCTGTTCCCCGACTATAGCATAAGCCAATTGTAATCCTGGCTGCCCCATCACCTGCTGCCGGCCCCATCCGCACCCTATTTGAAGATCAAACCTGTTTTACTGGTGACAATTGTGCTCGCCATCTGTCCACAGCAACGCCGCAAACTGCAAGGGACAAAAGATGGAAAAACTACTTGTGTAGGAATCATTATAAGTAGTAATTGACTAGAAACAACAAGCTCATGTTGTACCGTACAAAGAGAAAACATATATATATGTACAGCTGGTAGACGTTATACATCTCCTGTATATAGTGATATGGAGCATGCTGGTATAACCTGGGTATCTGCTGTATATAATTATATATGTTATATATGTACAGCTGGTATAAGTTATACATCTCCTATATATAGTGATATGGAGCATGCTGGTATAACCTGGGTATCTCCTGTATATAATTATATATGTACAGCTGGTATAAGTTATATATCTCCTGTATACAGTGATATGGAGCATGCTGGTATAACCTGGGTATCCCCTGTATATAATTATATATGTACAGCTAGTATAAGTTATACATCCTGTATATAGTGATATGGAGCATGCTGGTGTAACCTGGGTATCTATATGTACAGCTGGTATAAGAGCTCCCTTATTGCTTTCCTCTGCAGGTACTTTTGCTGTCTGACATGTTACTTTATATAACCACGTGGACTATAATATTCCGAGCTGCCAGAGACGTCGGATCAAATCCCATTGATTGTAGATGTATAATCTCCCTGTCAGCCAAAGCATTGCAGGAGAGGAGTTAATATGGCCACTAAGAAGTAATGTAAGGATTAAGTAGACCGCCCTGATCTTTCTCTGGGGCCTGCGGCCGGCTCTGGGATGATAGTTATAGGACAGCTCACCATTGTATTGGGGGGCCCGAGAGGCTTCAGCCCAGCAAAATCCATCCTGTTGGGGCGTCTGGTTACCAGATCTGGTGTATTTATATAGGAAATGCTGCTCTGTATCTGAGTGCCCTGCATGGATCCTGGCTGGCAATGATGGATGCCCACAGCGGTTGTGCCCAATGTTCATCAGGCCTTGAATGACATCTAAGGGCGCCCACCCACTGGCGATTTTTTTTTCCCTGCGAAATTCGCAGCATTTTTTTCTCTGCAGGGGTCTATGGGACTTGTAATGTTAAAATCGCGATCGCGCAAAATCGCGATTTCGCGGTAAATTGCGATTTTGCGCGATCGCGATTTTAACATTACAAGTCCCATAGACCCCTGAAGAGAAAAAAATGCTGCGAATTTCGCAGGGAAAAAAATCGCCAGTGGGTGGGCGCCCTAAGTCTGCACAGTCATGTCGGCCGTCACACTCCCGGCCGTCTCTCTGGCCTTCAGGTTAGGTTCACGTATAAACCGTGTATAAACAGACGCTGCGTTGTCACAATGTATCAGTGTGGGCCACCCTCTTCCACATTGATACACTGTAATAAGCTGCAGTTGTTCCAGAATGTGTTTCCAGCCATTGGACTAAAGCTGGCAAATTCTCATTCACTGACAACAAGCATGAGTCTTAAAAAAAAGTCAGGAAAAGTTTAAACATAGACTGACATAAGACGGACAAGCCCTAATGTCAGTGAATTAGTTGGTGAGATTATTGATGTGTGCCCCCCGAGCTCCGCACAGAACACATCTACCCTGGGGACTGACCGCAGGAGTACAGGGAGGGCACAAGGGGCACTGGCCCAGAGGCCTCTACAACCAGGGCTCCTTCTCAAGTGGATTGGAAGAACCATTTGTCCATTCCATGCTGGAGAACCGTTGGTGGTGACATCTCCTACATGAATGCCTCTCAACCGTGTCGCATTCCACATAATAGTCCCAGATTTGGAACGCCGTCCCGCAGTTCAGGGCGCCAGGGGGCATCTCTGGCAGAGAGATCAGAGGTTGCATTGATTACAGCAGCCGCAGACCAGGACTACCAATGAGTTATATGCTTGCTGGCTGGAGGTCTGCTATAGAGTTCACTAGTAAGACTGGCGCCACTAATGGGGTCACAATTACCACTCGGGGTACTGATGGGGTCACTGTTACTATTGGGGCCTACTAACAAAGTCACTGTTAGTAGTGGGGACACTTTAGGAGTCACTATTACTCCTGGGGCCACAATCAAGGTCACTATTACTACTAGGACCACTAACTGGGGCCACTATAACTACTGGGGCTTCGATGAGGTCACAGTTACTATTGGGGCCACCATGTGTGTCACTATTACTGCTGGGGCCACGCAGGGGGTGACTATAATTACTGGAGCCATTAAGGGGAACTATTATTGGGGCCAATATGGAAGTGACTTTTACTGCTGGGGCCATTAAAAGGGACATTTATTATTGGGGTCACTACTGGGGGCACTATCACTCCTCAGACACGTCTCAATGGTTCAATGGGTGTTGGGTATCTTGTGTATTGGCGCTTTCAATGCCTGTAAAATGAGGGGGGGTGCAGGGAGCGGGTGCCATTACACACTTCGCCTCAGAGAGTTTATTGGCTTGGGGCACCGCTGCCCAGAGCCATTGCTATAGGGGCATAGACATCAGGAGACCACCACAACATTCCTACCACTATGGATGTCCAGTTAGTGGGTCAGACTGACGTTGGCCATCGCTAAACTCACAGACGTCGTTATTTGTTTCCAGAAACAGATTTTGTCCAGAAGATTTCTTTGATGGAAGAAGCTTCATCATGGCGGCACCATCAGTCTGCAGATACACTGTGGCGGGCACCATCAGTCAGCAGGTACACCGTGGCGGGCACCATCAGTCAGCAGGTACACCGTGGTGGGCACCATCAGTCAGCAGGTACACCATGGCGGGCACCATCAGTCTGCAGATACACCGTGGCGGGCACCATCAGTCGGCAGGTACACCATGGCGGGCACCATCAGTCTGCAGATACACCGTGGCGGGCACCATCAGTCGGCAGGTACACCATGGCGGGCACCATCAGTCGACAGGTACACCATGGTGGGCACCATCAGTCTGCAGATACACCGTGGCGGCACCATCAGTCGGCAGATACACTGTGGCGGGCACCATCAGTCTGCAGATACACCGTGGCGGGCACCATCAGTCTGCAGATACACCGTGGCGGGCACCATCAGTCTGCAGATACACCGTGGTGGGCACCATCAGTCTGCAGATACACCGTGGCGGGCACCATCAGTCTGCAGATACACTGTGGCGGGCACCATCAGTCTGCAGATACACTGTGGCGGGCACCATCAGTCTGCAGATACACCGTGGTGGGCACCATCAGTCTGCAGATAGTGATACTTATTAGTGGACGTTCCAGCCTATCAGCACTGACGGCCATCACCATAGCTTCTTTATGTGTTCGCCGGCTTGTCCTCCCGTGACTCCCTTCAGTCTCATTCAATCTCCCAGAAGCCTCCACCTCCTTACATGTTTTTATAAAGGCGCTGCCACTTTAAAGAGACAAAATCAGCAGTTTCAAACTTCAAAAAGTGAGCAGATCTTCCCTCCGGCCTTTGAAGTGGGAGGCAGGAAAAGCGAGACTCAGCACTCAGATGCTGACACCGTCACCGGGACGCTTTATGCTTACTGAGGAGCATCAGCCCCCCTCATACACGTTTCTGGCCCGTCTCCTGGTTTACAGGCATCCATGCGGCATCTTCAGGCTGCTTACGCTGCAGAACTTCGTCCATCAGGTATAGGAAAAAACAAAGATGAGCGTGACGGCAGTGCCCTCCGTCCTGGGGGCACGGAACGGGTCACAGGGGATGAAAGGTGATATATACGTTATTTTATATATCCTATTCCAGACCTGACGTCTGGGGGTCTAATGTGTTCATAGTGGATACACAGATATGTATATAAAGCTGAAAGCCCTCACTGACTGACTCACTGACTGACTCACTGACTGACTGACTGACTGACTGACTGACTCACTGACTGACTGACTGACTCACTGACTGACTCACTGACTGACTGACTGACTGACTGACTCACTGACTGACTGACTGACTGACTGACTCACTGACTGACTGACTGACTGACTCACTGACTGACTGACTGACTGACTCACTGACTGACTGACTGACTGACTGACTGACTGACTGACTCACTGACTCACTGACTCACTGACTCACTGACTGACTGACTGACTGACTGACTGACTGACTCGCCAAAAGTTCTCCAACTTCCCGATATCGTAGAAACATGAATTTTGGCACGAGCATAGATTATCTCCAAAATAGGAAAAGTAATTGGGTCCCAACTTGATTATTCAATTCTAGCGCAAAAGAATTGGCGTCGAAATTTTACGTACATAATCTAAATCTGTCACTTCCCAATGTCATAGAAACCTAAAACTTGGCACGAGCATTGATTATGTCATAAATAGGAAACGCTAATTGGTCCCAACTCGATTATTCAATTCTATGCGCAAAAGAATTAGCGTCCAAATTTTACGTGCGGAATGTAATTTTTTCACTTTCCGGTGTCATAGAAACAGGAAATTTGGCACAAGCATTGATTATGTCATAAATAGGAAACGCTAATTGGTCCCAACTCGATTATTCAATTCTATGCGCAAAACAATTAGCGTCCAAATTTTACGTACGGAATCTAATTTTCTCACTTTCCGGTGTCATAGAAACGTGAAAATTGGCACAAGCATTGATTATGTCATAAATAGGAAAAGCTAATGGGTCCCAACTCGATTATTCAATTCTATGCGCAAAAGAATTAGCGTCCAAATTTTACGTATGTAATCTAATTCTCTCACTTCCTGATGTCATTTTATATGAAGGAAACGTCGCATGGTTACCTCCCGCGGTGTTTCCTGAGTAACGCAGAGAACCATGCAAAATGGTGAACATATGTTTTTCCTCAGTATCTCTAAAGTAACCACGACTTCATAAGATTTTCCGTGTGTACACCAGATAAACACCAGTACCAAATTAACTCGGGCGAAGCCGGGTATATCAGCTAGTATGTATATATATCGCTGCCCCCCTCATCTGCCTGCAGTGATGCCACCACTTATGCAGCCCCCAACTTATGAGCAACGAAAAGAGGGACAGCTGTAGTGCAGCGCTGCCGTAAGTGACTACAAGGGAGTTAAATGCTTGTTGGGGACGAGGAGGGTGAGTCTTGTCTCCTGCCGCTCAGGACTGCGGGGCAGCGTCCCAAATCTAGAACCATCCTGCAGGGCATCCGTGGGCAGTAGGTTTGCTGGCTTGTATATACAAACGGAAGATGGAACTAAACACACTGATGAGGGGCGAAACCCCCAAACTGCCGTCTGTACACGGTAATCCCTCCCTTCTGAGGCTTTGGCGCTTATCCCCAGCGATCGCTAATTGGGGCGGTGTCACACTGGCAATCGTGATTTTACCATGAGAAAATTGGGGAAAAACCGCGTCTTCTTTCCCACAAGCCTCGGCGCTGCCTTTTCTTGCCAAAACATCGCTGCCGCTTGCGATTTTCTTGCACGATTTTTTAGCGCAAAAGTCAATGGGACTTTCTAATGTTAGAATCGCATGAAAATCACAAGTTCGTGCGTTGCGATAAAAAGGAGGCTCCATAGGAATACATGGGAGATGAAAAAAGCAAAACGCAGAAAGATAGAGCGTGCCGCGATTTTTTTTTCTCTCCACATCACATGAGTGAAAACATCGCAAATGTGAAGGAAACCATTGGACATCATTGGTTTCATAATTCTACGTCTTCACTCATTCTCGCAGTGCGCAATTTTACTGCAAGTGTGAAAGCGGCCTAATTGTTTAAAGGTCTGAGATTGACTTGCAGGAATGCTGCCTTCCAATAGGTGGCGCTGCAGACACATTGTTCCATCTTCAGTAGCAGAAAAGGAATTCAGTGATGGAGATTGTGAATGAAACCTCCCAGGCTGATGTCAGCCAGGCTTATTGATTGCCTTCATCCACCACGTGTTACGCATGCGGAATACACGCTGACAATACGCCCGTGTGAATGAGCCCTAATAATGGGACTCCACCGTTGATTTTGCAGTGTTTTATGGCATCTTGTTGCTTTAGTATTTTTGGGCTGTGACCTCTGACCCTTTGATGGTTTGTTGACCCTTGCTGGATAGAAGAATGCCAGCTGTGTATATTGATACATGGGGGGGGGGGGGGGGGGGCCGCATTGACTCCTTTCCAAGAGTCAATAACGGCAGTAGGGGGTGGTATACAATGTAATATTCTTGTATCACAAAGGGTCACACAACAGCACTGGCTACATCCTATACACTGCACAGATGGGTGCTACCCTGCTGGCTGTATACAGTATATACTGTGTATCAGAATCGTAACTTGAAGCACCTGGGTCCTAATGCAAGACCTGGATCGGGGCCCCCAGCTATAATGCTTTATTCATAGCACTGGGCTCCCTATATGGAGAAGATGGGCCTTATGGGGTACTGATGGGGTCACTGTTACTATTGGGGCCAAGTTCAAGTCTCCTCTGAGGACTAAAAAAAATGCAATAATAAAAAAGTTTTGTTAATTATTAGAAAAAAATAAAAGGTATTAAAAGTTAAAAAAAAAATCCTTTCCAATATTTATAATGAAAAAAGAAACAAAAACAACATTTAGTATCTCTGCACCCATAAAAGTCCAATGCATCAAAGGAACAAATTATTTATCCTGCATGGCGATCGTTGTTGGGAAAAACCAAAACCTGACACCAGGATTGCGTTTTTTTTGGTCACCACATCTCTAAGAGAAAAGTTACTAAAAAGCGATCAAAAACTCACAAGTACTCCAAACTGGTCCCAACAGGCTGTCCCTCAAATACTGAGCCCTCACACAATGATATAGATGGAAAAATAAGACCGTTGTGACTGTCAGAAGGCGGCAGAAGATATTTTAGTTTTTAAAAGTAGTACAGCAAAAAAAACGATAGAAAACTGATGTCGTCATAATCGTACCAAATGCAGTGTATGCGCAATAAAAACAAGACCCCTCCCCCCAAAAGATGGCAGATTTGCTTTTTTTCCACTTTGCTCCACCTAGAAATTTTTAGAAGTTTCTCAGTACATTATTTGGTACATTAAATAATACAACTCGTCCCACAGAACACAAGCCCTCACACGGCTCTGTTAATGGAGGATGGATCATCTGTAGTTCGCAACTGGACAACCACTTTAAATTGGGGTATGCCAAGCTGATGATAAATGTACATTGTGTTACAATGAAGCTCCGCCCCTTTCATTACCTGCGGAGTGCAGCATCTTTGTTATGTATCTTTGTTGCCTTCTTGCTATTTTTGCCTTTTTACGCAGTATTGATAAAACGTGTAATCTGGCTGTCTGGAAACCATCAGCAAGCTGCTGCTGACGGATCTAATGCTTTTATTCTCTGTACTTTGAACATATGATGGCGTCCTGCTGTGCACAGACTGTACGTCTCAAGGGGCACATAACTACCCAACCGTACTGCTACAAGGGTCCCCCAATAGTGGATGACCTGACGTCATCAGTTGTAATCTGGAAGGGAGCCCATCAGCAAGTGTTTCATTCCATTGTATTACAGCAGAATCTGTTATTTTTTCATTTTTTGCTAAATTTGGAGCAAAGAGTGAAAACTGCACAAAATCTGCCCTGCTTTATACATATTTATCACACCGTGTCTGTATGCCAGCTATGGGCCCCTTAAAGGGACCACGTACCCCAGGAAAAAGAAAAAACAACAGGCGGCTTTCGAAAGTGGAGGCCAGATTAAGTGACAAGGTAACAATGACGGAGGAGAATGGAGGGGCGGGGAGGGTGCAGTTCTAAGCCCCTAATCAATAGTCTAATGATAGCTTTCTCTTTGCAGACATCTGTCATCTCATGAGGGCTTTCAGTGCTAACGAGATGTCACGGGGCGCAATAATCCCGCCTGGTGCTGCGCTCTGAGAACAGGCTGAGACTGAAAAGAGCAAATCTACAGGCCAGATCCCAAATATATGTACACTGACCGGCCCCTCTATAAGCCCCCATCTACCGTGTTTACTTGAAAAAAAGACACTGTCTTATATTAAATTTTGGCCCAAAAGAGTTACAGTGTCTTATTTTCGGGGTTGGGGGGCTTCAACTCACCTGGTTCACAACGTCCAGGTACTCGTGCTTGTCTCCGACACAGGTTGCTGTGTCAGCCTGACCGAGGATTCTCTTCTTTTTGGTAACTGGGTTTTGAATGGCCCCACCTCTGACAAGCGAGTACTGTGACTGGATTGAACGCCAGCCAATCAGAGACAGCGCTCGACCAGTCACAGCCATTCGGTGAACGATATCACTGAATGGCTGTGATTGGCTGGCACTCAATCTAATCACAGTACTCGCTTTCCGGAGGTGGGGCCATTCAAAACCCCATTACCAGAAAGAAGAGAATCCTCAGTCAGGCTGACACGGCAACCCGCAGCGTTGGAGACCAGTGTTAGGACCCAGACCCTGGCGCTAGGTGAGTTGTTTTTTTTCAAGTAGTGTAGCTAGGGCTTATTTTCGGGGGATGGCTTATATTTCAAGCTTCCCCCGAAAATTAGGGTAGGCTTATTATCAGGGAAAGATGGAAGTAGCCTTGAATTCCTTTGGTGTTCAGATCGGCAGCAGTTCATCGTGGTGTAGATTCCACTCGGTGATGAAATGGTTCTGCAGGAATACCGGCCCCTGCGGACAGGAGTCTTCTTGTAGTTGCCGCAGATTAGATGGCAGTGCTGACATGATCTGACCAGCTGACAGGAAGGGGTCAGCGATTCATGCTGCTTGTGCCAAATTCTGACCTCCCATCAGTGGGGTGCAACGGAATCTGGCTCCATCTGACCAGGGGATGTTTTTCTGCTGCTCAGTGATACAAGTTTTGCGCTCTTTGCCCGCTGGCGTTTCGCCTTGATCAGCACTGACCAATTAGAGAGCATAGTGAGTGTTAGGTAGTTGGAAAATTGTAGTGGTCATCTTGGACGGCAAAATATGGGGTCCGGATCTAATAGATCAGAGGGGCAACAGAGAAGAACAACTGCAGGTGATATATCAATCCTCCATCTCTTGTCCCAGGACAGAGGTTTGTCCTGAAACCAACTTGCAGGGTATATGTCCATCAGACTGCAGCGGCCCTTTAACAGCGAGCTCTCTACCTGCCGGTGGGCGTCTCTGAGGTAGGTGTCGTAGCCGGTGCCTTCCACTTGATATGATGATTTTGCTTCATCAGGAACCAGACAGAGAAAACTACAATTAAACAAACATTAATGCTGCGGCTTTATAATCGCAGGCTCTGACAACGGTTTTAGACTGGAGCGTCGCGGCGGCCGAAAGGGGGGATAAGAATAGTGATGAAGAAGAGATTTCTGCACTGTGGGGAGAACGTGGCCGACGACTACAGCGACAGACGGAACGTCACTTGTGACTACTGCCACATAATTAAAGGCGTATTATGTTACCACGAAGTTCAGCCACAATGTAACCTGCATCGGCGTGTGTGCGGCCGGCTCACTCCACCGCTTAGGCCGAGGTTTGGCATGTACTGTGCATAGTTTTAGGCAGGTATGGAAAGAATGCTGCAGAGCAAGAACACTTCCAGAAATAGAAGGGTTAATAGTTTATTTTTGTTAATTAACAAAATGCAAAGTGACTGAAGAAAAGAGAAATGTGATCCCGTCGGTATTTGTTGTGACGCCTTCACCTTCATCAGATCTTCTCGGTACACTCGCACGCAGTCAGGGATGTTGTAGGATTATGGTCAGGTGTATGATTAACCCATTATACCAAACCAGTGATAATGATCATCATCTTCATATGTAGGTAGAAACACAGTCATTAACTGAAACAGAAACCGCTGTGTAGGAGGCTTAAAACTGGGTGAGGAACAGCCAAAATCTGCTACAGAGGTGAGGTTGTGGAAGACAGTTTCATGTCACAGGTCATACACCAAGGCAAGAATGAGCACAGCCACAAGGTAGTTATACTGCATCAGCAAGGTCTCTCCCAGGCAATGATTTCACAGCAGACTGGGGTGTCAAGATGTGCTGTTCATGAAGAACAAAGAAATAGGCAACATTGAGGACCGCAGACTTAGTGGTCGGCCAAGGAAACTTAGTGCAGCAGATGAAAGACACATCATGCCTACTTCCCTACAAAATCAGAAGTTGTCCAGCAGTGCCATCAGTTCGGAACTGGCAGAAACCAGTGGAACCCAGATACACCCACTGACTGTTCAGAGAAGCCTGGTCAGAAGTGACCTTCATGGAAGAATTTCAGCTAAAAACCTGTGTTGGTTTTAGTTTGACTTTGCTGATTGTTTTGGATTTCTTTCCGTTTGCCTCCTCTAACACTGGTGGGAGTTGATATGGGTGGGTGTATCTGTTGGACTTCCCCTGAGGGCAGTTAGGGAGGGTCTTTATTTCCACCTTGCCTTGGTTCTGTGCTGTTCAGTTTTTGCAGTCTCCTTCTGCTGATGTTGGATCAGGGTTCTGTGGTTCATCCAGCAGCTTATAAGAGACGTACTGAGGTTTATTTTGTGGAGTTTATTTATTTGCACTGTGGGAATCATTTGTCATTTTTGCACGGTTAGTGAGTGGCAAAGGAGTGAGTGTTGGATGCGTCCTTATCAGGGCGGGCCATCCACTATTAGGCAGGGACTGTCACCATCTAGTGCCCGGTAGGGAACGTTCTCCTCCTCTTTTGTTTTTACCATACATAACTTGTGTTCCTGGTAATGTGATTTGTACATTGCTAACAGATTTTGGTTTGAAGTTATTGCACGCTTGAAGCGGACATGACACTGATGTAGAAACAAGACCAAGCAACTCAACTATGCGAAAAGACACAAGAACCACGGCGCAGAAAAATGGTCTGAAGTGCTGATAAAACAGAAGTTGGTTTTATGGTTTACATTGGACACCCTAAATCTCTTCTAGCTGTTGAGCCGCTCTCCGGTATGATGGCCGCTGCTCAGCCGCACTGCGTAGTGAAAAGGAAAGAACTTACTGAGGATGTGACCAAGTGATGGTTGTGACCCAGATAACGGGCAGCTGCGGGTTTTACCACTTCCCTGCTGCCGTTAGTACACAACTGTATTGGCACCAGCTGAAAAATGTGCAGAGGGACCAGCGGCCACTGGTGACAACGTACCACAAACTCCGATGACAAAACGCCCCACAAAGCCAGACGATGGTTTTTATGTCGGAAGAATCAATATTTTTTGTGCTTTTGTTAATGGGAATTATTAGAATTACTCAAACGTGTATGAATTAAACCAATAACTCACGTGTACGCCGCCTCTGAGTGGGTTTGGTAAAATTCATCTAGTCTACACAATCCGCACTCCAGACTGATCCGTTATCTGCACTGATACATTGTAACACAAGGTCCTTTTAGACAAAACAATTATCAAAGTGAATGATAATCGTTGAGTCTAAACGCGCCGACGACCGGCGATAATCACTCAGTTTTCATTCATCATTCATCTTATGCAGGTATAAAAACCATCGTTGGTTCATTCACTTATCATTCAGTTGTTCTCACTTATACAGGGGATGTGAACAACTGAACAACTATGTATCTGCCATATAAACAGGATCAGGAGAGAATGCTGACATCGCCGCTCGTTCACAGGATAAATCGTTTGGTGTAAAAGGACCCGAGCTATCAGCACAGGAGACGGGTTTGTGCTGCTGCTCCCCTCACAGAGCATTGTCTACACTGATACATTGTAACAGCAAGAGAAAAACACCTTCCATGATGCAGTGGTCATCGGTGATGTCATCGGAGGGGGCCTGCTTAGTTATAGCTATAGTTAGTCAGCCAGTCCCTGCTGTTGACATCACTGACAATGAGAGGTCTCTACCACATGACCCGGTGTCAGAAGTGGTCTGGAGGTGGAAGTACTGGCAGCACTGGACACGCATTGGATCGGGATAGGTATGCTTCACATCATAACCCCTTTAAGCCTGAATGTAAACAATAGGATTATCACAGGCATACGGGTGAGGGTACTGCCCTATTATCACAGGCATATGGGTGAGGGTAGCGCCCTATTATCACAGGCATATGGGTGAGGGTACTGCCCTATTATCACAGGCATATGGGTGAGGGTAGCGCCCTATTATCACAGGCATATGGGTGAGGGTAGCGCCCTATTATCACAGGCATATGGGTGAGGGTAGCGCCCTATTATCACAGGCATATGGGTGAGGGTACTGCCCTATTATCACAGGCATACAGGTGAGGGTACTGCCCTATTATCACAGGCATACGGGTGAGGGTACCGCCCTATTATCACAGGCATACAGGTGAGGGTACTGCCCTATTATCACAGGCATACGGGTGAGGGTACTGCCCTATTATCACAGGCATACGGGTGAGGGTAGCGCCCTATTATCACAGGCATATGGGTGAGGGTAGCGCCCTATTATCACAGGAATACGGGTGAGGGTACCAAACTATCATCGGACATGTGGGTGTGTAGTGCCCTATTTTCACGGAGATGTAGGTGTGCATACTGCGGTATTATTACAGGCATAAGGGGGCATGTGCCGCCCTACTATCAGACATGTGGGTGCATGGCTCCAATACAGACCAGACATGTTCTTGAAGAGCTGTCCTTTATACTTTGGCGATAACCTGCCATGGGTCGTCTTTTTGGGCTCCCAGCAGTGGTGAGCAGCGATACTTCCACGGTGGACCTGGTGCTGAGCCTAGCCTTCCTTCTCTGCCGCTGTGACGCCGGGCTGACATGGGTGCAGCATCTGAGGAGCGGGCCCTCAGCCGTGGTGACAGTGGGGTAGAGTTTGGACCTTGTCACAGGGCTCTACCATCTCCCACCCTGAGGGTAGCACGGGACCCGTCCAGGTTACCGTTAGAGAGGCTTTTACAGTGGTAAGCCAAAATGTGGTTTACCTTAAACAGTCCTGTCACTCATGACGCTACCGTTCCTTCCACTGCAGTGAATCCGGATGATGAAATAAATGGTCCATACACACAGGGAACGTTTAAATAGTAAAGCTGAGGACGGTCGGCAGCGCTCCTGCGAAGGCGGCTCCACCCTCTCTCCAGTCATCAGTGGCTCAGGGCACCACTGGCATCTCCTGGGTACAGCAGTCCCAGGGAAGGCTGAGGTTCCCTCTCAGCCTCTTCCATTCCTTGCCACACAGAGCTGAAGGTGTCTGTGTGGCTCACCAGGAGGCCAGACTGCAATGACCTGACTAACTGCCAGACTGGAAAGGGCTCCTTGCAAAAACCTTGCATACACATACATAAAGCACGATCACATGACAAACAACAACATACATTTCTCAGACATTTCACATACCAGACAATTAACCCATTCAGTGCTGTAGAAGTGCAATACACATCATATTCATGCAAAATGAAAGACACTGACAATACAAAGCATGAGGCAAATGCTTTCATACGTTATGGAGGGGCCCCATTAACTCTGGACCACTATATGAGCGTATGTTTACCACATATTACGCAGGTTCTGTACGCCCCTGTGATATGCAGTAATTCGCAGGCAATCAATTGTATTGCCTAACACAGTTCCGATCACTGTGGTCTGTTGGAATTAAAAGAACACAACAGGAGTGCTGCATAACATGGCGTGCGTGAGATACTCTGTCAGACGCAGTACAGGTTTGCCAGCATACGCGGCAGTACTCAGGTTCACGGCCGGCTGTACAGCTGTAAAAAAGCTGCGGGACCCTCAGCCTTAAGCGAACAAGACATAACTGTGGTAAGAGCCTTCAGCAGAACACCCCCATACCAGGCTGCAGATACCAGCGCTGCCATGTTCTGCCCTGCAGGTCCCGTATAGCAGTGTTCATGGCGGCTCATTTCACATCAGCGCTATTATTTCTGCTGTTTAGCTTTATTCTGGAAGCAGAACAACAAACATTTCCCAAATGTCATTTTCAGGAATCACAGGACCTAAATAACACCTGACCAACTCCACTGACAACAACAGGGTCCGCCAGGCGTCCGGCGCAGCATGTATGCCATTTCCTTACGGAGCCTCCAACGCAGATCTGACCCTGGCCTCATCCATGATATTGAGACATCCATGGCATATCTGATAGAGGACATATTACTACAACAGGGCCCTTATAATACAGTGCGCCGATTTCCAACATGTGAGCGGTCGCTCAGCCGCCGCCTTCATGTCGCTGCCCTTCCGGTGTCAATCAACAGCAGACGCATCCGATAATAAAGGCGCCCATAGACCTTCAACAGCTATTGGCTGAACGATTGTTCAACCGACGGCCATTTCCTGGCTTCCCAAACAGATGAATGCTTGGCAGAGCGCTCGTATGTTTAGGGAGGTAAGCTCCCTCCACTCAGCTCTGATGGGCCAACAGCGAACATGTAAAAGTAAAAAAAGTTAAACTTTCACCTCCTGTCAGAAATCTGATCCGTGGGGGGAAATCATTTACCTAAGGCCTCCGGCGATGTCCCCCAATGGGATCTTTATCCGCAGACCTTCCCCAGCTTCTGTGCATGCGACCGCCGGCAAAATGACGGACATGCGCAAGAGCCGGGGAGCCCAGGAAATGTTAAATCTCCTTGCTCCCGGCTACCTTGTTCCGAGCAGTGACGGGTGGCCTCGTTGAGCGGTCCCCAGTCACGTGATAAAAGGTAGTGATCTACCTTCGGCCGGTCTCACATGACCAGATAGAATTTACGGATTCTGCATGCATCTGATCATCGGTAATACACGGTTCAATCAAATGCACTGGATTGCACAATTCCGCTCGCCTTCCTGCAGTTCCAGGAGCAGCTTGTTGAGCGTCTTCTGTGTGAGACCGCCGCACCTCAGCGAGATTACGGAGACTCACAGAGCGCCACTTTACACCCCATTCCTGCCGCTGAGGGCAAGAACTACTCCCAAAAAAGTGTCGGTTTGCAGGAAGTCGGGGGGGGGGGGAGGGATACTCTATATAATTCCCCCATGTGCTCATCCCAACCGGCCTCCGTTATTACCCCTGTAATTGGCAAACCACACACTTTTATCTAAGATTTAGGGAACGCCAGAAAGATGGGGGGGGGGGGGGGAATCTTTTTAGGGAGTCAATTTTCTTACATTTTTTTCTGCACAAGTGACAACGGGGCCTGGAATTTATTCATTTGTGTCCTGAAATCCAACGGGTGTTCCCTCCATTACAGGCCGAGCCGCGTGATGAGTAAGCAAGCTGGGGCTACAATGGTTATGTTTATGAATATGAGACAAACAGGGGGATCACTTTTGGGGTAAAAGTCTTCATTCTTATGTGTGCTGTACAAAAAAAAAACCCATTTTTTAAAAAGACACAATTACCAAAAAAAAGAAAATCCTCATTTTTTCCTTCTGCTTTGCTTAGATTCATTCAAACACTGTGGAGTAAAAATATACAGTACACCCCTAGATGAATGCGTTAAGGGGTCTAGTTTTCAAAATGGGGTCATTTGTGGGGGTTCTCTATCATTTTAGCCACTCAAGGGCTCTTCAAGTGGGCAATGGGGCTTAAATCAGCTTCAGGCAAAATGTCTGTTCTGAAAGCCACCGGCTTCTTTGTTCGGTTTGGGCCCCGTTGTACATACGGACAGAAGATAAGGGCCACAATGGGGATGTTTCTGAACATGGAACAAATGAGGATACATTTTTGGGTGTAAATCCTCATTTTTATGTGCACTATAAAACATGTGCCTTTAAAATGACATATTTGCAAAAATATGAAGTTTTATTTTTTTCTCCTCAAAATTGAATTAACTCCTGAAAATAAACGGTGGGGTCAAAATACTCCTGACTCCCCCCCCCCCCTCAGTAAATACATTAGGGGTGTAGTTTTAAAAATGGGGTCATATGTGGGGGTTTCTATCATCCTGACACCTAGGAGCCTTTACAATCTTGGCTTGGTGCCGGAAAATAAAGTGTTCCTCAAAATGGTAAAAAATAATTAATGTTAAATTTTGTACGTCTCTTAAATGGTTTTAAAAAAACTAAAGTTTTCAAATGTGCGTCCAGAATAAAGTAAACGGATGGAAATATATATCTTTATCCATGTAGGCAAAAGTACTTTATTGTCTCCAAACAAGAAACCTGCTGCAACGTTTCGGTCAAGTTGTAACCTTTGTCAAGCCTTCAGTTGGCCGGACCGTTGCAGCATGTTTCTTGTGTGGAGACAATAAAGTGCTATTGCCTATGTAGGTGAAGATCTGATGGGCCCCGGAGTGCTGCTACATCTAATATTCACTGGACTGAAAAGGGTTCTTAAATCAGAGCCCAGTTTTGGAGCGTGCCCCCGCTAATTTACCCCATGAATGGTGATTAGGTTGTGCTGCTGACTACTGATGATTTCTTGGAAATATATCTTATCAAACATTTGTACAGTGTGTTCGCACATATTGGAGATATTGCAGTTGAAAAGGTGAAAAAAATTACAATTTTGTCTAAATTTTATAAATATACACAAATTGTATCATTCAGTTTTTACTACCTAATTTAAGTACAACATGTGGCAAAAAAAACCCAATGTCAGAATCACTGGGATCTGCAAAACCTTTACGGAGTTATTCCATGTTATAGGGACACAGGTCAGATTTCTATGGGGTGAGAACAGTTTACGTCACACATTGCTTTTGTCACCCCCGCGCCAAACACTACACCGTCCGCCTACTACAGGGGCACACGGGGAGCTCTATCACTTAGGGCACATCGTAAGGGTCACTACCTTGTGAGGGCACAAAGGGGAATTATTACTGTGAGGGGGGCACAGAGGAGGCACTATTCCTTTTTGTGGGCACTATGAGGCAATTACTAACGTGTGGTTGCACTATTCCTTGATGGGGCGCTGGTACTCTTTGGGGTACTATTAGTAAGGGGAGGGATGGGAAGAGGTATTTGGGGTAGCAGTAGGCCGGGTAGAGTGTGCAGAGCCAGGTCGAGCAGAAAGGACTGGCTGTACTTACAGCGTGTGTGAGGCGGTGGGCGCACGTTGTGTGAACCGCCTGGGAGCAGCGGGTGACTTACCCGCCATTGGCTATATGTAAGCAATGAAAAATAAATCCACAAATCAGATGAATACGGTGAAACAGAACTAATTGATAATCATGCTGCTTTCTATGTGGCCACTAGATGGTGCTATAACATAAGTGTCTTCTCTGAACCTTCCTGCAGCCCGCTGAGGACTCTAGGCCGCTTTACGCAGCTGAGAGATTCGCACGAAATTTGTGTGTTGCAAGACGCACAAATCTTGCGCAAATATAACCCCATTCTTTAAAGGGAGTCATACGCCCGCGGCGTGTCCCATCTTATCGCGTTTCTCGGAATGGGAGCTTTACTGCATGGCGTGGCTCTCGCTTGCGTCCGATGGGCCTGCGCGTGCGATGCGAGGTTCTCTCTTCCGATCCGCTATCATGTGGGAAACTCATGCAGGAGGATCGGACTTTCACAGATCACCTCGCACCCGCAGGTAAATCGCCTGTTCTCGGCTCTCTGGGACTTGTAGTCCGCACCTGTTGGAATTCACAGTGGAAACATGTTCTCTTGCAGATTTACGGACGTCTTGCAGAGTTCTTGTTGCTTGTTTTGCATTCCGCATTTGGAAGCGCAACACAAGCTGCATCCGCGCTGCGTCCCGCAGACTATTCTGCCCTGTGTGTGCGGTCCCTTAGGCCGCCGTCACACGGGCAAGAAAATGGTGCGTTGCGAGACGCTGAAATATGGACCCCGCTTTTATGACTGGAGTCACCCACATGAGCGATGCGGGAAGCAAGTCGCAGCACGTTCTGTCTTGTGTGTGATCTCGCATCATAGCGCCCATCGTTCTCACCGGGGCCGGCGGCAGCATGGCGGCACGAGCTGGGCGCACGCCAAGCGAGGTCTGTCATTAAAGACAATGTTAGAAGCTCCGTGATTCTCCGCCAGGGCTGACCGCCGCGCCGCAGGAGCCCTGCATCATCGCGGACTTCACGTGGTCCGGAGCGCGATATCATGATGTCACTCGCGGCCCGTATGGCGCTCACCCGCCTGACGTCAGCCTTACAATACGCACACCGGTCAGCCGTAACATTAACACCACTGAGAGGAGAATAACATTAATTACCTCAAGGAGAATGTATGACGCCATGTTACCGCTGTGATCACCCCGTGTCCTTGATGCGCCGCGTTACCGTCTGCTGCTGCAGTACCGTGACTTTCAATGCAGTTTAGTATTATTCCGCGATAATCACATTATAACACCGGAGCCGAGGACTTATAAGGGACGTCCGGCGACACAGCGGTAGGCGGAGCTCACATCGCCGCTCGGCCGCCTCCAAGGCTACAGGCTCTGCCCCATCCTCTAAACCTCATGTATACAACAGTAAGGCCCGCCCGCGCTGACCTGAGCAGACAATCACAGCGCTGCTTTCATCTTACCTCAGCCGTTTCAGACATGAGAGCCGTGTTGTAGTGTGAGGCCTCCTCTATCAGGGCTGTCCAGGACCGCCCCCTGCTGACCTAACTGCGGTGGGGACATGGTGACGGCACTGAGGCCATCGCTGCGGTCCGTGACACATCACTGTCAGTGCAGGAACCACAGAGGCAGGCTGGAGACGCGGGCGGCGCTGGCAGAGGAGCGCTGAGGCTTCATTCCCAAGGGGAGCGGCGTATTTTGGACTGGGACACATATCGCACTCGCAGGCCGTGACGCGCTCATTATGTGTGTTTTTCAGCCTGTTTGCGCACAGAATCGCTGCATATTTACGTGCGCAAAAAAACAGACCACAAGCCGGTCCCACAGATGTGCAGCGAGTCTGCCGCCATCAGGCGTGTTCACCGAATATATATATTTCCACTGACTTCGTAGGCTGTTTCTGTCGCTTAAAAAATGCGTAAATGAGGAACCAGTGCGCTCTATTCAGGAAACATATGTACTTCATGCGGTGTGAATGAGCCCCTAGTGATTGTATTACACACCTGTCATCTCTTCTGTGGACATAAGACCGCCTCCACCTGTACAACAGGGAAGTATTACCGCCTCCACCTGTACAACAGGGAAGTATTACCGCCTCCACCTGTACAACAGGGAAGTATTACCGCCTCCACCTGTACAACAGGGAAGTATTACCGCCTCCACCTGTACAACGTGGCAGTATTACCGCCTCCACCTGTACAACGTGGTAGTATTACCACCTCCACCTGTACAACGTGGTAGTATTACCACCTCCACCTGTACAACGTGGCAGTATTACCGCCTCCACCTGTACAACGTGGCAGTATTACTGCCTCCACCTGTTCAACGTGGCAGTATTACCGCCTCCACCTGTACAACGCGGCAGTATTACCGCCTCCACCTGTACAACGCGGCAGTATTACCGCCTCCACCTGTACAATGTGGCAGTATTACTGCCTCCACCTGTACAACGTGGTAGTATTACCGCCTCCACCTCTACAACGTGGTAGTATTACCGCCTCCACCTGTACAACGTGGCAGTATTACTGCCTCCACCTCTACAACGTGGTAGTATTACCGCCTCCACCTGTACAACGTGGCAGTATTACCGCCTCCACCTCTACAACGTGGTAGTATTACCGCCTCCACCTGTACAACGTGGCAGTATTACCGCCTCCACCTCTACAACGTGGTAGTATTACCGCCTCCACCTGTACAACGTGGTAGTATTACCGCCTCCACCTGTACAACGTGGCAGTATTACCACCTCCACCTGTACAACGTGGCAGTATTACCGCCTCCACCTGTACAACGTGGCAGTATTACCGCCTCCACCTGTACAACGTGGCAGTATTACCGCCTCCACCTGTACAACGTGGCAGTATTACCGCCTCCACCTATTGATTTAATCCACACATGCCATCCATATTTGCTGCAATATTGACCAAAATTGGACATTCTACGTTTTTTTTATGTGACCAAAAAATTGTGTAAAAAATCCCCACATGATTAACGGCTCCATCAGACGAACGCGCTTCAGTTATGTGACTAAGGGGGCAAAACCAAACCACGGATATGTTTAGTCTTCACTTGCTCTTTTCTTGGGCGTGAATACTACGTGCGGCGGGGATAGGGCCGGACATATATTCCCGCCAGAGGGGAATAAAGTACCGTCAAGCGCAGTTGTGCATGCGGCCGTCTAAAACCGCTCTGAAGCCACAGAAATCCCTCTGTATTATGTACCTGTAATATGGGGTGTGAATACGCCCTGCGAATGAGTCTGTGTTTTAGTAACAGTACTGATGAAATCATACGTGGAAAAATTAGTTTTAAGCTTTTCCCGCGTGGCATGCTAGTTCTGAGCAACAGTCAGGTGGATGGGTCGGGCCATCTCAGCTGGCGAGAGGACATCACATAATGCCTCTCTTCATTGCTGGCCTGATGAGAATGGCGAGGTGGAATCCACAGTGAATTCGCACCGTGTGAACATAGCCTCAGGCCGTGCGGCTAACACGCTGCCACTATGCGGAGGACATCACCAGCCGGCTGCGCCTCACTGACTTCAGTAGTTCTTGCTTATGGGTAATGGGTTCGTGAATCATTAGCAAGCTGGAGTCTTCCGATGCTTCTCAGCCGCTTGGCAAATTTAGTCTAAGGGTGAATGCAAATGGCGGATCGGATCCCGCTGCGAGAATTCTCGTAGCGGGATGTGACCCATGCCCCTGCAGTCACCCGCAGCTCACCTCCTCCGGTGTCTTCTCTCTGCTCTGCACCCAGCCACACATGCGCAGTGCAGAGCCGGCGCGTCAGCGGTGACGTCTCTGTGCTTGCGTCTGCGCGGCTCACACAGGGGATGCCGCAATAAGTTAATCGTGGCTGTCTGCATTGAATTGCATAAACCAATGCAATCCTATGGCAGCGTGCACGGGCGGAAATTCTGCGGGAAATCTCACCGCGGAATTTACGCCCGTGTGCATTCACCCTTAGCCGGGAAACATTCAGTCCAGCTTGCTGCATGCAGCCAAGTCCCTGACCGATGCGGGCGGGTATGAAGTTGTAGCATGCAGCCAACTGGACAGCTATCACAGTGGAAGTGCAGCAGTGTATTAGCTGTGAAAGCAGTAAGATGATCGTTACCCTTGTCATTCATGGGTTAATACACCTTATTCACACGGGGCGTTTTTATGCGGCTACTTTAGACATGGTAAAAAGTGGTGACCATCTGAAGCAATGGTGTCCAATGTATCCATTCAGATGTTTAGCCACGTGAAAATGTCGCATCAGGAGTAATAGGACATTAGCGACCGAAAACAGCGACCAGTTTCATACGCAGCCTGAAAAGATAGGTCTTGCTCTAGCTTTTGCCAAGATATGCTGAAAGCTCCCATAGATTCCTATGGGAGCTGCAGACTAGGGAGGAGAGCGAGTTTAGCACGTCCAACACTGCAACGTGCTTACAGCTGGCTCTATTCAACTATTAGAAGCTATTCCGAGGATTTATGCCGACCAACGGATTTCTGCGCTGCAGACAATATTTTCACTAATACGCCATAGCTGCTCACGTGAATGGAAGAGAAACCGTGGCTGAAGCTCAGGACTTGATCGCGACTATTCTCCATTCACGCGATTTCCGCCCGCGATGCAGCCAGCGTGATGATGTGTCACTCTTGTGAATAAGCCCTAATTCTGAAACTTTTAAAGAAGCACAGACCTGACTGAGCTATACTTGGTAGTGGGGGATTTAGACAATCCCTAGAGGCCATGTTTAGTCATTGTGTCCGCATTCCTTTACTAGGATGGTGTGGGCAACAAATCACATAACTATTCATTAAGCTTTGTCATGATTGGTTCAGGAAGGTGATCCAACATGAAAGGCCACTATACTCTCTTTGTCTGCTTGCACTATAAATAAAGTTAAACTGGGCTATGCTCTTTGGAAAGAGCACAGCAGTGACTTCACACAGTCAATGTCTATTGTTCTTTCTCTGATGATCATCGCTAGCCTTAGTACCGATTCTGCATTTAAAAAATTATTCCAACAGTTTTTGGTGGAGAATGCAGACATACTAAGAAATCTAATGAATTGCCAAATACGGGTGGAGGCTGGGCACCAGTAAATTAAAAGTTGCAGTAACTAACAAAAATTGTTACAACTTTCACTGCTGCTTTAGCTTCTGTAACAGTGGAATTCACAGGTTCAGGGTGGATTCACACGACCGTATATCGGCTCGGTTTTCACGCTGAGCCGATATACGGTGTCCTCATTTGCAGGAGGGGGAGGATGGAAGAGCCAGGAGCAGGAACTGAGCTCCCGCCCCCTCTCTTCCTCCTCTCCACCCCCTCTCCGCCCCTCTGCACTATTTGCAATGAAAGGAGGTGGGACGGGGGCAGGGCTAAGTTCCCGCGAATTAGCCCTGACCCCGTCCCGCTTCTCCCCATTGCAAATAGTGCAGAGAGGGGACGGGAGCTCAGAGCACTGCTCCTGGCTCTTCCAGGCTCCCCCCCTGCAGAAAAAGACGACGTATATCGGCTGGGCGTGAAAACCCAGCTGATATACGTTCGTCTGAATCCAGCCTCACAGTGTGTTTAGGTGATTTCTGTCATCTATGAATCGAATGTCTTTTTTATGTTGTTCTGAGTGTATATGTTCTATTAAGATGGAGACTGTAAGAGACTCTTGTAGACTTGTGTGTGTGTTTGTATAGTGCCAATTTATTTCGCAGCACTTTCTGGTAATTTATTTATTACCCCCACCAAGCTGTGTGCTTATTTTACTGACCTCGGAAGGATGAAAGGCTGAGTCAACCTTGAGCTGTCTACCTGAACCATACAGGGATTGAACTCGAAAACTTCAGGTCGTGAGCGAGAGCTTAGGACTGCATTCTGCTGCTGTAAACCTTGCGCCACACGAGGCGTATAAAATCGGTTGCTGTTTTCGGTCGCCATTGCCCTATTATTCCCGATGCAACATTTTTATGCGGCTAAAAGTCGCTCATCTGCATGAATACATTGTAACCAATGCTTCAGATGGTCACAATTTTTTATCATGGCTAAATTAGCCACATAAAAGACAAGGAATGCCCTTCCCCCTTCATGAGTTGCGCTGCAGCGATAACAACTTCAACTGAAAATTATTGGCTGTTCTTAGTAACCCTGTGTGTTTTGACAGACAGACAGCTATAGTAGGGAGAAATCTCTTTTGTATGGTGAATCTGGGTCATAAGAAGTGGAGCCTACACTTGAGAATGAATAATTAGGCTTGTTTGTAATTGTAGAAGAGTGCATGCAAATAACCTGCACAAATGAATGTAACACATTGTGAGATTGAGTTGTGCTGGATAGATGTACATTGTGTCAAAGACTTCAGTTTCATACTGGTAGTTTTGTGTTTATTCAGTCTGATCGCTGCATTAGAGTCTGGTACCACACTGATGGATTAAAAAACTTCAGGGAAGTTTCCATTAGTCATTCTGGGAATGACAGTTGCAGCAGGAATTCTGGATTAGCAGAATTCCGAATTAGTGGATTAAAAGACTTCGGGGAAGTGTCTGTTAAGTAATTGTTCAGAGAATGGTATTTGCAGCTGCAGCTCATCTGGGATGAGTAAATAAATTTTAGAGGAACAAAGGAGATGACCCAGTGATGGTTGATGATCATGCTCAATTCAAATGTGCACTTTAATAGTGCTAAAAGATGGTTATACCAAAGTCTGGATGTTTGGATGTGGACAGATAGAGAACATTTGCAAGTGATTGTAAGGGCAGAATGAAGGGCTTTATATAGAAGTCCTGGTGGGGAAAGATGTGAGATTTTGGTCAGAGCATTAAGAAATGAGAAAGAAAACATTAAAAATCTGTTATACAGCTCCGTTACTTGCCTTGAAAGTGTTAACCTTTCCATGTTCCAGAGAAGATGCATTCGAGTGGGAGGGGGGCCTGCGCTTACGGTGTATCCCAGAGGAGGTGTATGGTGAGAAATCTATGATATTACTGCATAAAAGATAGAAAAGAATTTTTGTTAAATCTGATTTTGTTATTTGATCATTATTCAGGTGGATTTGCTATTTTTGTCAATGTTTGTGTGTGTAAAGGGCTCGTATATGTGTCATCATTTTATATTATATGGTTCATATGTACCATAGGACGGCTGGGCATAGACTGAGAGAGACATGCCCAAACAGACCGACTGCAAGGGGTGAAGCTAGGTGATGTAAAAAGGGGGGGGGGGGGGGAATAGGTGGGATTTTTACTGATGTCGTAGGTTTGCCCCTCCTTACGAACGCAAACCTAGGAGAGGAGAAGGGTATCTCCATTTGAGTGGAATGTTTCATATTATTTTCTCTATAAAACACACCTAGGTTTTAGAGGAAAATGGTAAAAAGATATTTTGAACTCACCCAAGGACTTTTGGTGACAGTGGATGGGATAGTGCATAGTGACAGATGGCCACTATAACTCCTTTACTTTCTCCTCCACAGTAGGAGCAGCGGAGCTCTGAACGCACACGGGTGGATTTGAATTGCAGAATTTGGAGCAGGCAGATATGTAACCCATGTAACCCCCAACATGCAGACCTGAGAAGGACACTGATGAGCCGCCACTCCTTATACTGAGGGGGGAGCTGCTTAGTGCTTATTCCTGCACAGAACAGTAGATACAGGGAATCAGACCACAAGGTACTTGTAGTGCACCATGCAGTGTTTACAATTAGAGAGGTCAAAGAAGAGAAACAGAAACTGAGGACCATGTCTTCCAATTACTTTATACCCAACAAGATGTCACTTCATCCTTGGAGATCTTCTTTGGCCCCCGGTACGGAGCTGTGCCTCACCCAACAGACACACACTGTGCACTGAAGAACGGTACAAAAATAAAAGTACATATATTTGGTATCGCCTAAATCGTACTGATCCACAGAATAAAGTTATCCTGTCATGTTTGCTGCAGTGCATGCGCCGTAAAAACAAGAGCCCCCCCCCCCAAGATGGCAGAATTGTGCTTTTCCATTTAAGTTCACTTAGAAACTTTTTAGTACATTAAACAGTATCACTGAAAAATACAACTCCTCCCCCCCAAAACAGCAAGCTCCCAGACAGCAAGGGCGATGGATAAATAAGGAAGAAGAACTGAAAAGGCAAAAAGGAAAGGCCCGTGTCGTTAAGGGGTTAAAAAAACTGTTTTTAGTACACAAAAATAGCAAAAGATAAAAAACTTGGTTTCACGGAATTGTGCCAAGAATCATGGAATGGTCGAGTTGGAAGGGGTTAACCTCTCCGCCACCCCTTGTAGCCTCCCTTGCGTATAGCAGATGCATAGCCTGTATGTATGTGTATATATCTCCCTCTCTATATTGCGGTAGTCTACGTGTTTCAGCACACGGGAAGCTCTGTATGTCAGTCTTGTTCTCCATATACCGTAGACTCCGGTAAAGAGGAAACCCCAAGGAATGCTACAGGGAGCTGAATATGAGAACCACTGCGCAACGATTCAAATGGGAAAATGGAACAATGCCTCTACTGCGCCACCTATTGGAAGGCAGCAATCCTGCAAGTCAACGTCAGACCCTTTAATAAGCCTTGTAACATTGACTTGGAATATGAGCAGAAGCCGGGGTTTCCTCCAGAAGGAAGAGAGAACCATGTACAGACAGCTGTTTCAGTGCGCAGCTGGCGTCTTGCTAAAAGGTCTGACATTGATTGCAGGAATGCTGCCTTCCAACAGGTGGCGCTGTAGAGGCATTGTTCCATCTGGCCATTTGCATATTTCTCAGAGGAGCATGGATGACCTTATAAGTCTCCGCACACCCTGTAGGTGCGCTCCCTAAGGGTCTCACACGGGTGTATGGTCATAGCGCGTTACGCTGTACCAATATCTCATAGGTGACCATGTTGCTGTTCACATGAATTGCGCAAAATGTGCGCGCAAGAAAAATCGCAGCATGTTCTATCTTGGGGCGCACACATGCAACCAATACACAATCTTATTGAATACTGGCTGCCAACCACGCGGATCTCTCGCAGCTGGCACGCTATGCGATATGCTGGTATGATAAGGCGATACGATACCCCTCTGAACCGCGCAGAGAAGGACGTAAACAAAGCCAATTACCTAAAGTGAGAAGTCTGCTGCCGTTAATCGGTGTGAGTGCAGAATGTTAGAGCGTGGCCTCACAGTCCTTTACCTGGCGCTCTTGTGGTTAATACTGTAGTGTTTTCTTTCTCTCTTGTATCAGCCACACCCCATGTCCCTGTGTAAACCTGACACATGTGCTGGGCATAAGTAGGCATAAGTGGGCACATGGAGTCTTCGGCTATGTACTTCTATATGGAGTTTGAAGGAGTTGAGCCATGTTTAAATGTATACCTGTTCATAGGATCCACTTCCAGATCATTGGGGTCCAACCTCTAGACCCCCACCGATCCCAAGATGGAGCGGTGGTGCATACGTGTGATCGCTGCTGCCCTCACGTCAGGATGCGTCAGAGCCCTGTTCTCTGGATCAGTGGGGGTCACAGAGTTTGGATCCCAATGATCTGGAGTTTACCTTCTATACTGTGGATCACTTGTGGTATACAGGCTGTAGAGTTTGGCGCCATCTCATTACTGGTGTCCTATAGTGAAATAACAATAGTCTACTTGAATAAGAAGGCATGGATCCTCTACAGGATGGTCCGACACACCGGCTCCTGGGGGCCCCAGAACATGGATTTCAATTTTGTGTTGTGGTCCCTGTAAGAGACAGAGAGTAAAACCCAATTGCAAAGTTGAGGAGTAGCATGTGATAAGCAGAAATCTGCTTTCCCCGTCTCTCTAAGTCCCGTGGGACCGCTGCTAGGACTGATGTAAGGAAAGCGTACTGGAGGTGGCCTCCTACGATGGGCGGATCATCCAGGAGGTTGTCCACCGCCGTCTGCAGAAGATTCAGGTACCGATCCGTCTTCAGGAGTCCTTGGAATGAACACAGGTCCAACAAAGCAATCGCGCCAAATTCTAACGCACTCGTTCACACTGAAATCTGCATTGTCTTCTGTGTGGGTTGTGCTCTTGCTAGTAATTTGTATTGCATCTGCGCTTCACCGGTCACTAACCCGCTCCCGCAATGATAGTGTCGGCTGTGGACTGTCCAGCGGCTCCATGCATATATCATAGCGGGAGAAGGCTACTTCCAATACAAATTCCTCCACTCATAGCGTGGTCTGATGGAACTTAAAGAGACGTGGAAAGCAGATTTCAGTACTGATGCATTATGTCTCCACCAAAAATATGGGTGGAGACATGGGTTGTCCGGCCAGAGGTAGAGGGGACGCCAACAGCTTTTGATTGGCTGCCAGATACAGACCTTAACTGAGCTGAGCTGGAGACGGGTAAAACCTTCACAGAGCTCCCTCTGTTGTTTACTCGGAGGATTGTCATGGCAACAGAACACCAGCTACAGGCGTCCTGCTTTGCCATTCAGCTCTTTCGGGGGTAAATCGGCGGGCAGCGCCTATCAGCGGGGGTAAAATGGCAGCCAGTGGCTATCTTCTCAGCCAGGGGTGAAAAACAGACATGCACAGCTTGAGAGGCCGACCTTGTGCAACCTCCACCACAGCAATCCACCAACAGAGGAAGCCAGATCCCAGCTGAGGAGCCGGGACACGGCCTGACAGTCCTTGGGAGGTTCAGCCAGCATAGTGCTGAAAGCCCTGCTGATAACTACTGAGGTGCTACGTGGGTGTTCCCTGTCAGTGTGGCTTCCCAACCCATGTCTCCACCCATTCTTCCGGTGGAGACATAATGCACCAGTATCGCAGATTTCTGCTTCACACATGCTTCTCTTCAACTTTGCAATTGGGTTTTGCTCTCTGTCTCTTACAGGAGCCAAAATACAAAATTGAAATCCTTCTTCTGGGCCCCCAGGGGCCATGTTTCATACCGCCGTATAGTGCATTCATGCCTTCCTATTCGAGTACGCTATTGTTATTTCGCTCTACGACATCAGTCTGAGATATAGCGGCTGTTTCACTACACCCTGTATTTCCCTCTTTGTGTTTCAATTCCTCGACATTCTATAACCTCTGCTTGTTGTCACTGAATAGAACTATTAATAATTTACATCCAGAGGATGAAACCCCACCCTGCCCTCACGCTTCTCACAGCTGAAAGTTAGTTACAATGTATCCAGTCTGGACAATCCTCTGTAGTATAAACATCCTGGACTCCAGACTGATACATTGTAACAAACTATCAGCACAGCAGAGAGATTTGTGCTGCTGATGTCTTCACCTCACAGAGTATGGTCCAGACTGGGTATAATTGTAGCAAACCCTCAGCTGTGTGAGCAGGACTAGGTCAGGCCATGTTTTCATCCACTGATAATGAAGAATAGTCTTTCTGTTCACTGACAGCAAGCGGAGATCTTGAAAATGGTGAAGAACTGAATGGGGATTTTTCAGCAAAATTAGGCAAAAAAGCAGCTTCTGCGGTCCTCGAGGGTTTTATCTTTGGACCAATGCCATGGTTTGGCGCAGAATTCTGACACAGATGGGAGACAGCGGTGTATTATACCGCGTGCGCTATACTTGTAGCGGAAGAAATACGCTATCTGTGATTGGTGATAAATGCGCTCCGTGTACTCTGCCAATAATGTCGATCATACGTGTCACATTCTCTGCACTGTGTTTAACCCTTCAGCCTCCTGACTACACCTGATGTGTAACCTGATACGCCCCTCCTCCCTGCTGTATCCAGCTGCTCATTCCAGCAGAGACTACAGAGTCAGGAGGAGACCCTCCAAGAGACCGCCAGACCCCGGTGAGTGATGAGATACTACCGTACTGAGCCTTGTATCTAATCCTATCATGTGTGATACTGTCTGATGAGCTGTGTATCTAATCCCATTATGTGTGATACTGTCTGCTGAGCCGTGTATCTAATCCCATCATGTGTGATACTGTCTGCTGAGCCGTGTATCTAATCCCATCCTGTGTTATACTGTCTGCTGAGCTGTGTATCTAATCCCATCCTGTGTTATACTGTCTGCTGAGCTGTGTATCTAATCCCATCCTGTGTGATACTGTCAGCTGAGCCGTGTATCTAATCCCATCCTGTGTGATACTGTCTGCTGAGCTGTGTATCTAATCCCATCATGTGTGATACTGTCTGCTGAGCTGTGTATCTAATCCCATCATGTGTGATACTGTCTGCTGAGCCGAGTATCTAATCCCATCCTGTGTGATACTGTCTGCTGAGCTGTGTATCTAATCCCATCATGTGTGATACTGTCTGCTGAGCTGTGTATCTAATCCCATCATGTGTGATACTGTCTGCTGAGCTGTGTATCTAATCCCATCATGTGTGATACTGTCTGCTGAGCTGTGTATCTAATCCTATCCTGTGTGATACTGTCTGCTGAGCCGTGTATCTCATCCCATCCTGTGTGATACTGTCTGCTGAGCCGTGTATCTCATCCCATCCTGTGTGATACTGTCTGCTGAGCCGTGTATTTAATCCTATCCTGTGTGATGCTGCCTGCTGAGCCGAGTATCTAATCCCATCCTGTGTGATACTGACTGCTAGGCCGTGTATCTAATCCCATCCTGTGTGATACTGTCTGCTGAGCTGTGTATCTAATCCTATCATGTGTGATACTGACTGCTAGGCCGTGTATCTAATCCCATCCTGTGTGATACTGTCTGCTGAGCCGTGTATTTAATCCTATCCTGTGTGATGCTGCCTGCTGAGCCGAGTATCTAATCCCATCCTGTGTGATACTGACTGCTGAGCTGTGTATCTAATCCCATCCTGTGTGATACTGACTGCTGGGCCGTGTATCTAATCCCATCCTGTGTGATACTGTCTGCTGGGCCGTGTATCTAATCCCATCATGTGTGATGCCGTCTGCTGAGTCCTGGTATCTCAGTTTACCTTCCCTGATATTGCGGTGTATCATCTCTACCTGTGTGACACTTTGTAGCACTTCACACTTCTGTTTCTATGTGTCAGCGAGGACATCCAGCGCTGCCGCTTTATTATGTACACTGTATTATAATGGTGCCCCTGTATTCGGGCGTGGCGGGAGCAGCGGCGCCCCTGTCCTTGTCGCCGCTGCAGGGCTCGTTGGCAGCTGTACAAGCTGTCTTCCTTCCAGCTCAGCCGCTTCCTTTCTGGTTCCGGAGCTCCGGGCCCCTTTGCTGACCCGTCACCTCTGCCCTCTGCGGACCCTTGGTTTCCTGTCCCCGCTGTGTGACCTCGGGGGGCCGCACAGCCCAATGTCTTCCTGTAAAATACTAGAGGCGCAGAGTCTCCCGTATCCCGGTTAACGAGCTGTGGCTCCGACAATTCATGGCGCTATTACACAAGTGGCGCTAACGCTCGAGTCTTAGTGCTGCTCCCGAACCTGCGGTCTCAGCCTTGGTGAACCCTATACATGCTAGCATCAACATTGATCATGGCATGTAAGGGGTTAATAGCGGGGATCGGTGGTCTCACTGATTCCTACTGTTGCAGTGCGAGGCCCGCTGTCAGTTACAACCACCTTCCGCTGGAGATGGTGCGGGCTCAGCTTCTGAGTCCGTGCCATCCATAGGATGTAAGATTGCGTACATTTGGGGCAGGAAGGGGTTAAAGAGGTTCCGTACGCTTTAAACAATGATTAGTGCCAGTTTCTGATATTCGCCTCATTTGGAGTATTCCCCTTCTTGAAGTTGCTCAGGTGTTAAAACCATTGTGCTTGCTCTGGGGTTGTCATGGTAGCATCAAAAAACTAACTCTTCAGTGCACAGCTATGCTGTCATGTGACCTCCATTAAAAAGAACACAGTCATAATAAAGGAGGTCACATGACATGCAGATGGCTAGAAGGCTGGAGGAGTGTTTAAACTAGGGACTGGGGGGGAGGGTAAAATGAGAAATAGTGGGGTAGCCAGTGTAACTAGCGATCCGGGTCCAAGCAAAGGGAATGGGGGTCGAGCAGGGGGTGGGGTTAGTACAGTTAGAACTGACAGATCAGCCATAAGTACGAATAGCAACAAAACGAATTTAAAAAACAAAAAAAACGATATAAATTGTATGACCACAAATGCACGAAGTCTGATCGGTAAAGTGGGTGAGCTTGAAGCGAGAATGACTGATGAAAACTATGATATAGTCGGAATTACGGAAACATGGCTTGATGATAAGTGCGATTGGGCGGTGAATTTGCAGGGGTACAATCTCTTCAGAAGGGACCGAAGGAACCAGAAAGGGGGAGGGGTATGTCTGTACGTCAAATCGAACTTGAAGCCGAGGCTACGGTAGGATATAGGGGTAGGAGACGAACAGGTGAAATCTCTGTGGGTAGAAATACAGGGAGGAAAAAATAACAAAATCCTGATAGGGGTCTTCTATAGACCACCAAAAGCAACAGAAGAAACTGAAGACCTACTACTAAGGCAGATAGAGGAGGTGTCAAAGCGAAACGAAGTAATTATCATGGGGGACTTTAATTACCCAGATATAACATGGGAGAACGAAACCTGCAAATCTCACAGGGGTGATAAGTTCTTGAGAGTAATTAAAGACAATTACCTGAACCAACTTGTGCAGGAACCAACAAGAGGGAGGGCCATTCTGGACCTAGTACTAACCAACAAACCGGAACGTATAAAGGGGGTGCAGGTTGAGGGGCACTTGGGGAACAGCGACCACAATATAATCAACTTCCAGCTGTCAATCAATAGGAAGCCTTATCAGGGAGCGACAAAGAAACTAAACTTTAGTAAAGCAAAATTTGATGAGCTTAGAACTACTATCGGTAACATTAATTGGGACAACATCCTCAAAAATATCAGTACGGAGGAAAAATGGGAAAAGTTCAAAAGGATCCTAATCACCTCATGTGAGCAGTTCATTCCCTTCAAAAATAAAAGTAACTCAGCTAAAAGGAAACCAATGTGGCTCGACAAGACGGTACGAGGGGCAATAAACGAAAAGAAGAAAGCGTTCAAACTACTAAAGCAACAAGGCAGCGAAGAAGCGCTAAAATCATACAGGGAAAAAAACAAAATATGCAAAGATAGGATCAAAACTGCCAAGGAGGAAGCAGAAAGACGGATCGCCAAAGAGAGCAAAAACAACCCGAAGCTATTTTTCAACTATATTAACAGCAAAAGGATTTGCAGGGAGAGCGCTGGCCCTTTAAAAAACAATGCAGGAGAAATCATTGATGATGACGAAGGGAAAGCAAATCTACTAAACAGTTTCTTCTCAAGTGTATTCACAAACGAAAAGGAAATGCCACACGAGATGCAGGGGAATAAAATGAACCCCTCACAAAATATCTCATACCTAACGCAGGAGGAGGTGCGGAAGTGTCTAAAGAAAACTAAAATTGATGAATCGCCGGGCCCAGATTGATTACACCCAAGGATACTAAGGGAACTAAGTGACGAGATAGCTAGGCCGCTATATCTAATATTTCTAGACACTATCAAGACCGGTGTAGTACCATTGGACTGGCGCATTGCCAACGTGGTTCCAATTTACAAAAAAGGGAGCAAAACTGAGCCTGGTAACTACAGGCCAGTAAGTCTCACTTCAGTAACTGGAAACATTTTCGAGGGGATTCTGAGAGACGCCATCGATAATAACCTCAAGGAAAATAAGGGAATAACTCCTCACCAGCATGGATTCATGAAGGGTCGCTCATGTCAGACAAATCTGATCAGTTTCTACGATGAAGTAAGCTCTAAGCTGGACCCGGGAGAATCTATTGATCTCGTATATCTGGACTTCTCTAAAGCCTTTGACACCGTGCCACATAATAGGCTAATATACAAAATGAGGCAGCTCGGACTGGGCGAAAACGTGTGTAAGTGGGTAAAGAATTGGCTCAATGATAGAAAGCAGAGGGTGGTAATAAATGGTTCATACTCTGATTGGGCCACCGTCGCTAGTGGGGGCCACAGGGTTCAGTATTGGGCCCCATTCTGTTCAATATATTTATCAACGACCTGATAGAGGGGCTGCACAGCAAAATATCAATATTTGCAGATGACACAAAATTATACAATATAATTAATGCAACGGAGGACAATGTGCGGCTACAAACTGACCGAGATAAGCTGGGGGCTTGGGGGGGGGAAAGGGCAAATGAAGTTCAATGATGATAAATGTAAGACTATGCACATGGGCAGGAGAAACGGATGTCACAAATATTCACTAAATGGGGTACCACTAGGGAAAAGTGATATGGAAAAGGATCTGGGGGTATTAGTGGATAATAGACTAAACTGGAGTAACCAATGCCAGTCAGCTGCTGCAAAGGCAAATAAAGTCTTGGGGTGCATTAAAAGAGGTATAGGGGCGAGGGACGAGAACATTATCCTCCCACTATATAAGGCACTTGTCAGGCCTCACATGGAATACTGCGTACAATTCTGGACACCGGTGCTCAGGAAAGATGTCACAGTGCTTGAAGGGGTTCAAAGAAGGGCAACTAAACTAATACATGGAATGACGGGACTGGAATACCCAGAGAGGCACCAAAACTGGGATTATTCACCCCGGAAAAAAGAAGGTTAGGAGGCGACCAAATAACCATGTATAAATACATGAGGGGACAATACAAGGATCTCTCCCGCGATCTGTTTACACCCAGGACCACGACGGTAACAAGAGGACATCCGCTACGATTAGAGGAAAGCAGGTTTCATCACCAACATAGAAGGGGATTCTTTACTGTAAGAGCAGTGAGACTATGGAACTCTCTACCGGAGGAAGTGGTGATGGCAAAATCCATAGAGGAGTTTAAAAGGGGACTTGATGTCTTTCTGGAGAAGGATATTACAGGATATAAATTTTAGGTTAAGTGTCAATCCGGGTATACAGGCAGGTAGGAACTATTAGGGGTTGATCCAGGGAACAGTCTGATTGCCATTAGGGAGTCGGGATGGAATTTTTCCCCCAAAAGGGCTAATTGGCTTCTGCCCTTGGGGTTTTTTGCTTTCCTCTGGATCAACACAGTAGGCTAGACAGGCTGGACTAGATGGACAATGTCTTCATTCAGCCTTACATACTATGTTACTATGTTACTATGGTCTGTTGGTGCTACCATGGCAACCCCAGAGCAAGCGCAATATTTGACTCCCTGCAGCAGTGAGTTCAGGAGAAGGTGACGTAAGTCTTTATTTCTGTCTCCACAATGCGTTTCTTCAGTCCAGCATTGTATAGGGATGCACCAAAATTGTAATATTTTTTCTGAATATGGGCGTGGCCTAGCACTGGGGGTGGGGCCACATGCACCTCATCACATTTACTATATAGCGGAAACCTACACTTGTCTGGCACACGGAGATGCGGCAAATGTATTAAAGGGCCGGCGCCTCTTAATATATTTATTCCAGTGCCGACAGTTTGCTTCGACTGGTTGGTGAAACGCCGCCGGCGCAAGAAAATCCGCTTATATGCAGAGCGCGGTTTTGCCCGGAGTTCCCCTCTCGTCTGAATTCCTGATTTTCGCAGAGCGGGGAAAGGCGCGTGCTCCCGATAACGGGACAGTAGCGTCTCAGATAACACGAAGAGCAGGCGAAGTGTGAAATCCTGGCAGGAAGTGTAACCCCTTGGCAGAGTCGCCATCTGTCCGTAAAATCCTTCAGTCTGTGAAAACAGGCATTGTTTTCTCCGTTCATCCTTGATGCTGTCGGACATTGTGCCGGTTGGTGCGATTTATCATCGTCCACGCCGATCCGGCGCACAGGAAGCGTATACGTGGCAATCCATAGTCTATACCGTGCGGATGGAAAATAAGGCGAGATACGCCGCTTCTTGGCGCAGAATCTGCGCCAGGCTTACTGCATACGGATTTGCCCATTGAATTGGGACTAATATGTGCGCAATCCACTGTGCAAATCCGTAACAGAAGTCGCCAATAACCGCGCAAATTACACTGCAGTTTTCATTGACACACACGTCAGAAAAATCCATCCTGGATGACGGCGCGAACAGAGAGTTAGGTGCGCTTACACGCCGCAGAACGTGGTGCGATTCCGTGATAAAAAATGAGCGTGTTACATCCCCATATTAGGGCTTATTACCACCAAAATATGGCGGCTGCGGATCTTCATGCGCGTTAAAAGAAAAAATAAAGCCCACCGGTGTGAGGGACACAACAGACATCAATGGGCGCTCTGGGACCGCATATTACGTGCGTGTAAAGTACGCGGGGGACGTCCGCCCCTCTGAGCCCTACAGCTGTATTCACACCGGCGATCCGACCCATACTGCGCTCCTAAATCTGCGATTGTTATGCAGATGTCATGCTTCGCATCTGATCGCAGTATACGTGATTTTTACACGCATGGGAATCACGTGACACTCGTGATGCAGTTTTTAACTCCTAGCAAATAACGGGTGAGTTTTCTGCAAAATCACTGAAAAACGGAACATCCTTCCGTTTTTCCGTTTCGCAGCATCACTGCCAGAGATAAGGAGCCCCTGTAAAACAGCCCAGGGGAAACCAGGGGTTAATAGACGGCGTGTAAACGCACACAAATCGGGTGGTTTATTTATTTTTTTCCTCGCCCGTGTAAATAACGCCTTAGAGGTGAAATCTGCGCTGAAAGTCCTCAGTATAAGGCGACCTGCACACGGGCGCCAAACTCACGCATCGCGAGGCGCACACAACGTGCGTGAATACGAACTCCATGCTTTTCAATGGGCTTATTCACATGAACGATTTTTTTTTTTTTGCCTTCCTGCGGTGCTGCGAGGTTAAAATCGCTGCGTGTCCCGTTTTTTGGCGATCCCTCGGAACGCCTCGCCCGTTGTTTACAATGGGACATTTAAAGACATCGTATGGCGCTCGCATACCGTGTGATGTGTCCAAGTGGGAAGCACTTGCGATCTTCTGACGCACACGGCCGCCTGCACACGGGTGGATTTGCATTGCCGTATCTGGAGCGGGGGTTTGCCTCTGGGTTCCGCAGCAAATGCCGCCCCCAGCATGCTGTGACAAAACGCGATTTCCTCTACACAAGCAATTATCCGCTCACGGAGAAGAAATCGCAGTATGTTGCGCTTCTGTGGCACTGCCATGCCACAGCAAGGTCGGAGGATCTGTGTCATCGCCTAGCAGCGGCGCAGCATAACCTGTGCTGCACATGTGTGCCGGCTGGGCCTTGTTATGGACTGAAATATCCTATTCAGGTCAATGGGAATGTGTGACCGCGCAGCGACGAGGCGCGACCAGCGGATTACGCAGGAAATCAACGGGGTCTGCTTGGTTTTTTGGAGCGAGTGGAAAATGCAGTTAATTCCTGTGCGTGAAACACGCAACCCGGCCGGAGATTTGGGGAATTAGCACAGTTATGGTCCCTGAAAACGGTGCGCATTTCACGGACCAAAGCAGAGTACGTGGCGGGGGATGAGCCCCCATGACACATATTCCCAAGCTCTGTCTGCGACGCACGGAAACCGCATGGAAAACTTGTCTCGCATGAAGCAAATGGATTTGCAGATTTGCCGTGAGATCCCCGCAGATTCCAGATCACCTCTGCAGCAAACGGCACTGCGTGAGTGTGACCCCGACTGAGATGCTGCGGATTTATAATCCGTACCGCGGATACATTTGCGCGGCAGATGATTTCTCTAACCCTCATGCACGCCGCTGGAACTGTGAAACGCTGCAGATTTTCCACTGTTTTCCTTCAGACTTGACTCCACATCTGAAGATGATATGACTGAGGGGGGTGTCTTGCCCCCTTGAAGATGATGATGATGACGGAGGGGGGGTGTCTTGCCCCCTTGAAGCTGATAATGACGGAGGGGGGTGTCTTGCCCCCTTGAAGATGATGATGACGGAGGGGGGGGGGGTGTTTTGCCCCCTTTAAGATGATGATGACGGGGGGGGGTGTCTTGCCCCCTTGAAGATGATGATGACGGAGGGGGGGGGGTTTGCCCCCTTTAAGATGATGATGACAGAGGGGGGGGTGTCTTGCCCCCTTGAAGATGATGATGACGGAGGGGGGGGGTGTCTTGCCCCCTTGAAGATGATGATGGAGGGGGGTGTCTTGCCCCCTTGAAGATGATGATGGAGGGGGGTGTCTTGCCCCCTTGATGATGATGATGGGGGGGTTGTCTTGCCCCCTTGAAGATGATGATGATGGAGGGGGGGTGTCTTGCCCCCTTGAAGATGATGATGACAGAGGGGGGGGGGGAGGGTATCTTGCCCCTTGAAGATGATGATGACGGAGGGGGGGGTGTCTTGCCCCCTTGAAGATGATGATGATGGGGGGGGGGGGGTGTCTTGCCCCCTTGAAGATGATGATGATGATGATGATGGGGGGGGGGTCTTGCCCCCCTTGAAGATGATGATGACAGAGGGGGGGTGTCTTGGCCCCTTGAAGATGATGATGACGGAGGGGGGGTGTCTTGCCCCCTTGGAGATGATGATGATGGAGGGGTGTCTTGCCCCCTTGAAGATGATGATGACAGAGGGGGGGGGAGGGTATCTTGCCCCTTGAAGATGATGATGACGGAGGGGGGGGGTGTCTTGCCCCCTTGATGATGATGATGATGATGACGGAGGGGGGGTGTCTTTCCCCCTTGAAGATGATGATGATGGGGGGGGGGGTGTCTTGCCCCCTTGATGATGATGATGATGATGATGATGGGGGGTCTTGCCCCCCTTGAAGATGATGATGACAGAGGGGGGGTGTCTTGGCCCCTTGAAGATGATGATGACGGAGGGGGGGTGTCTTGCCCCCTTGGAGATGATGATGATGATGGAGGGGTGTCTTGCCCCCTTGAAGATGATGATGACGGAGGGGGGTGTCTTGCCCCCTTGAAGATGATGATGACGGAGGGGGGGTATCTTGCCCCCTTGAAGATGATGATGACGGAGGGGGGGTGTCTTGCCCCCTTGAAGATGATGATGACAGAGGGGACACCTTCCCTCTCATCTTTTCATCATGTTGATGAGTGGGACAGAAACGTCAAAGTGATGAGAGACTCAAACCTGTAATCCGGGGCTTCTCTAAATAGTCTAATGTATGTGCAGAATCTGGGAAAGCTGGGTTTCATTCACTAAGCCATCGTTAGACTCCCAACCAGAGCAGCACCCAGCTCTTCTAGTGTCCTGAGAAGCAAATGTGCCTCGTAATGCATTAATACAGGATCTAGTGGGAGTATCGCTGCCCGGGCAGATGTGCCATTCAGGAGGGCTGGAAAGATGGGTTGAGCCTTGCACTCCCAACAAGGATGGCTGTGAAACTGGGTGGATGTGCCATTCTGGGCTCTAGGAAAGCTGGGTGCAGCTGTTGTGGCAGCCATATGTGTTGTGTCCTGGCTGACTACATACACGAGTACTTCAGCGGCGGACGTGAAGAGGTTAATCAGGGTAACGAGGTGCCCCTCTGTAATTACCGGAGATGAAGCGGATGCCATAGCAGATTTTATCGGATGGGTTGGCAGGTGAATGCGCTTTGAAGTCTCTGTGGTCGGTGCCTCCGGCTGGAGCCGCTCATCCGGAACAATGCGCCCCTCTGTCCGGCCTCATCCCACCACGATGGCCCCCCAAATGCAGCATCTCCCAGGAAATAGGCGTCCCCGGGGGGTTCTGGAGTTCATTCAACCCGGGTGATCTGAATTATGTGGGCACTATACATGAATGCTGTGTGGGCAGTGTATGAAGGTGTGGTGTGAGCACTATGTGGCGGTACGTGTCTGTGCAGTGTATGAAGGTGCGGTGTGAGCACTACGTGGCGGTACGTTTCTGTGCAGTGTATGAAGGTGCGGTGTGAGCACTATGTGGCGGTACGTGTCTGTGCAGTGTATGAAGGTGTGGTGTGAGCACTACGTGGCGGTACGTGTCTGTGCAGTGTATGAAGATGCGGTGTGAGCACTACGTGGCGGTACGTGTCTGTGCAGTGTATGAAGATGCGGTGTGAGCACTACGTGGCGGTACGTGTCTGTGCAGTGTATGAAGGTGCGGTGTGAGCACTACGTGGCGGTACGTTTCTGTGCAGTGTATGAAGGTGTGGTGTGAGCACTATGTGGCGGTACGTTTCTGTGCAGTGTATGAAGGTGTGGTGTGAGCACTATGTGGCGGTACGTGTCTGTGCAGTGTATGAAGGTGTGGTGTGAGCACTACATGGCGGTACATGTCTGTGCAGTGTATGAAGGTGTGGTGTGAGCACTATGTGGCGGTACGTGTCTGTGCAGTGTATGAAGGTGTGGTGTGAGCACTACATGGCGGTACGTGTCTGTGCAGTGTATAAAGGTGTGGTGTGAGCACTACGTGGCGGTACGTTTCTGTGCAGTGTATGAAGGTGCGGTGTGAGCACTACGTGGCGGTACGTTTCTGTGCAGTGTATGAAGGTGCGGTGTGAGCACTACGTGGCGGTACGTGTCTGTGCGGTGTATGAAGGTGTGGTGTGAGCACTACGTGGCGGTACGTGTCTGTGCAGTGTATGAAGATGCGGTGTGAGCACTACGTGGCGGTACGTGTCTGTGCAGTGTATGAAGGTGCGGTGTGAGCACTATGTGGCGGTACGTGTCTGTGCAGTGTATGAAGGTGTGGTGATGATCCTGTTGCCATTATGGTGTGTGGGGTATTGTGTGTGTAGTGGACACCACTATATGACGGTGTGGTGTAGGCACTGTGGGGCTGTATTGTACGGTATGGCGGTATTCTGTATTCCCTGATATCTTGTATTCTGTCTTCTAGGTCCGTTCATGTGATGATGTTGGCGGGGAGCAGCCTTGTGCCCCTTCTCTTCCTCTCCTCCGGTGAGTGCTGCTCACAGAATGACTTACTGTTGTATTGAGGCCGGATGCCTGAGACTCCCGAGTGCCGTCCTCTGTAAGCACAAGGCTCTCCGCACCCACTTAGTTTTCAACTGGATCGGCATCTTGAGAATGTGGATCAATTTGAAAAGCCTGTGAACCCAGGCAGACCCCTTATGCTCCCCCCTTAGGCCTGGACGCAGTAGCAGTGACCGCCATCGCTGCACCCGGAACAATGGGTGTAAAAACTTACTTTCCAATCACTTTGATTCCCAGTTTTCTGACTCTCCAGTATGATGTAACGCTGTGTGGGGGGAGACGAGGGACACGTCCAGCTCTGGGGATTAGGGGGCTGCAGTCGCCCCCCAGTGCCTGATGGTCCGCTCATGTAAGGGGGCACTCCGATAACTTCAACCCTCCTCATATAGTAAAACCCCCTTAGCTCCATGTGCACACGGGGCGGACTCGCCGCACGGAAAATCTGCAGCGTTTACAGAAGCAGCAAAGTGGAGAAGATCCCGAAATCTCGTCCAAATCTGCACAAAACCCGAGCGGAAACGGTGCGGCCTGCCAGTCCGGGTGGTTCACACCGTGGAATGCAGTGCAAATCCGTCCAAATCCACAGCTTTCTGACGCGGTTTTTGGCGCAGATCCACGCGGTGATTTTGCGCTGTCAATTGGAAAAATTTGCAAAAGTCCAACTCAGAAAATAGCGTTTTCGAATCTAGAAGTCGCGCCACTTCAGAACAGAAACGCAACTTTCTGCGTTGGAATTTTGCACATGGATCTGCGCCGGAAAACGCAGGAGAAAGCCGCGGATTTTGACATGATTTTTTTAACGGCAGAAGTTGTGGCGATCCGACCGCGCGAATGAAAACGGACATCTTCGGCGCGGATTCCACTTCAGCATTCTTGTTGTTGAGTTTGTCGCCATTGATCTCAGGGTCTTTAAATGCAGTTCTGAGGGTCTCTTATTGGAGAACGATCTGTAACCCGGTGTTTAGCTCAAAGGTGATTATCTGGGCCCCCAGATATAACCAAGAATGTCCTCATTCACTGAAAGCAAGCAGAAGTCTAAAGTCTATTAGAAATGTGCAGAATGTTTCATTATATTTTGATGGATCTTTGAGATAAAACTGGACACCGGCCCTTTAATTGGGGACGATAACGTTCTAACGCCGCTGTCCTCTGCTTCTCCAGTATTTCCGGCTCTCGCTGTCCAGCAGCTCCATGTCAGCCCGCAGATCACTGCAAAGATCGCCATCGCTGCGTCCAGTAAGTCGCTTTCCTCCAAGTCTTTTGATTGTTTCAATTCACTGTTTGTAGCCGGGAACAGAGGAATAACACAAAGTAACAAACGACAGGAAGTCACTGCATGTCCTGTGCCGCTGCGTGTACCGGGGGGTGCGGGGGGGGGGGGGGGGGTGTAGGACTGTAAGCTCCGGGGGCTCAGGAAATGATGAAGATGGGTGAATTATCTGTAAAAAGCTCCAGAAATAGAATTAGCTGCAATTATTGTGTCGCTCCCCAGGGGGCGCTATTACAGTAGTGTTATATATATATGGTAGTGCTACACACTGCTCACAGATATTAAGGGGACACGTAAATCACACATCAGATCCCCCGCCGTGTCTCCAGACTCTCATGTCTGTGAAGAGAACGGGGCGCTAGAGGGCTACAAAATACCCTCTAGGGTTCTTTTGTAAATGCAAATCAAGCTGCCCAGTGCCAGGCTGTGCCACTACAGGACGCCCGACCCTCATGGAGTCTGGGTAGGACAGTTTGGTCAGTAGCTGCTGGAGGGTATTTTGTAGACCTCTGGCAGCTCCTCCTGGTCCTCCGGTCCTGATGCTGGATGGTGGTTTGTAGACCTCTGGCAGCTCCTCCTGGTCCTCTGGTCCTGATGCTGGAGGGTATTTTGTAGACCTCTGGCAGCTCCTCCTGGTCCTCTGGTCCTGATGCTGGAGGGTATTTTGTAGACCTCTAGCAGCTCCTCCTGGTCCTCCGGTCCTGATGCTGGAGGGTATTTTGTAGACCTCTGGCAGCTCCTCCTGGTCCTCCGGTCCTGATGCTGGAGGGTATTTTGTAGACCTCTAGCAGCACTTCAACTGGTCCTCCGGTCCTGATGCTGGATGGTGGTTTGTAGACCTCTGGCTGCTCCTCCTGGTCCTCCGGTCCTGATGCTGAAGGGTATTTTGTAGACCTCTGGCAGCTCCTCCTGGTCCTCTGGTCCTGATGCTGGAGGGTATTTTGTAGACCTCTGGCAGCTCCTCCTGGTCCTCTGGTCCTGATGCTGGAGGGTATTTTGTAGACCTCTAGCAGCTCCTCCTGGTCCTCCGGTCCTGATGCTGAAGGGTATTTTGTAGCCCTCTGGCAGCTCCTCCTGGTCCTCCGGTCCTGATGCTGGATTGTATTTTGTAGACCTCTGGCAGCTCCTCCTGGTCCTCCGGTCCTGATGCTGAAGGGTATTTTGTAGACCTCTGGCAGCTCCTCCTGGTCCTCCGGTCCTGATGCTGGAGGGTATTTTGTAGACCTCTGGCAGCTCCTCCTGGTCCTCCGGTCCTGATGCTGAAGGGTATTTTGTAGCCCTCTGGCAGCTCCTCCTGGTCCTCTGGTCCTGATGCTGGAGGGTATTTTGTAGCCCTCTGGCAGCTCCTCCTGGTCCTCCGGTCCTGATGCTGAAGGGTATTTTGTAGACCTCTGGCAGCTCCTCCTGGTCCTCCGGTCCTGATGCTGGAGGGTATTTTGTAGCCCTCTGGCAGCTCCTCCTGTTCATTCACTCCTGATGGATAATTCTCACGTGTGTTTTCCAAGCACACGTCCATCACATGTAGTGTACAGTTCGCTGTAGGTGCATTTCCTTAATGCAGAGTACCGGCTGCCGTGTGATGGCGGCACCAGTGGCTGCGGCCCGCGCTGGCATTCTACCTGCAGCCCAGCGGTTAGCCTTGGTTCGTGTTAATCGTGCCCGTGTACGGCTGCGCTTGCACTCTTCATTTTTGGTTGCGTTTTCCTTTTTATTTCATGTTTCTGAAATGCAGCAAAAAGCCGCAGAGTGCCGCAGCCTGACCGCAGTATTTCACACAAGCAGTCTTATTCTGCACGAACATTGCGGAATTTGACATCACCGACTTCTGCGCCAAAAGTCCACACATCGAAATACGGATTTTGATGCTGCAGCAGAATTCCGCCATTTTAATTCCGCATCACAATCTGCAGCTCAGAGGGACGTTTTTGTGCTGAATGTTCTGCTGTCCGTCTGGAAGCGCCTGTGGGCCACATTCACACAGGTGAGAGCAGGATCCTCGGGAGCAACTCGCAATGCGCAACACACGGATACTGCGTCCCTGTACTGCGCCGGGTGTGTGCACCGCACGTTACCTGTCCCGCTATCAAATGAGACTCGCACAAAAATCAGACCTGCTGCGATTTTTCTTGGACCGTTCCAAGGGAATGACCCTCCTACAATGAAGCGGCTCATCTCCCCGCGAGGTGCGCAGCCTCCGCACAGAACTCCATGTCCCCCATGTGAATATGCCCGTAGCGCTCATTCACACGGTCGTATGCGGTTCTCGGTCTGTGAATGCGCAGTGTTATGGACCAAACCACTGCGGATCTGGCAGCCCTTAGATTGTGTCACACCAATGAATTTGCGCATTATTTCAATGAGTTCGTACACGAGTCTATTTCACACAAAAATTACTCCGCGTGTCCTATTTTTGTACCGAACTCGTTAACAACTTAATTGTCCATATCAATGAATTTATTTGTGTGTGCAAAAAGTACAGTAAAACATGTAAATACGCAACACCCATTGCGCAAATGTGTACATAAATGAACATACGCCCCCGTGTGACGCCAATGGCTTCTATTAACAGGTAATATGTAGCGTTTTCACGGACAGAAGCCTGCGTATTCCCGGCGTAGCCGGTGCTTTTTTTTTTTGCATGCATATTAACAATTTTAAAAAAAACGCGGGCGGGTCCGCCGATGTCATCTGTGCCGTGCATGGTCACCGAGTATTCGCACGATTTCGTTGATTTCCATGCCCAGTTACGTTCTGTAATACGGACCAGGATGGAACGGCTGTCTGAATAATCCGATGCTGATGGATGGCGCTTCAGCTCTGCGTGATACACTACGCAAATCTGCGTGATCAGCCCCTAAGATGCCGCATCAAGCAGCGCTTCTTCCCGCAAATCACAGGTGGAGAAGCGCTGATTGCGGTTGGCACCTGAACTCACCACCAGTCCAGGTGACGGCGGCAATCCTTGTTTCTCCGCCTGCGTTTTACGGGGAGCAGCGCTGCCATGTAACTGGACAAGTGATGTCCCTGAAGCGACTCGCGGTTGTACTGCGATGCGTCGTCTTGTCGCGCAGCGTGTGAGGTCACTTTCGCGGGGGTTCTGGTCGCGTCGCCCCTGCTGTCCCTCAGCTACATGTTGTACAGCCGGCTGAACCAGTCCTGCGGTCCCAGGAAGCCCCTGCGCCGGCTAATCTGCACCTGTGTGTACAGGAGCCGGTCTGCGGCCCCCCTGGATCGGCGCAGACATTGCCTGCCAATTACAGGACGTGCTCACACAGGTCCTGGTGGTGAGACGTCCGTTCGTGCCACCGCCTGGCGCTCTGGGCTTGCTCAGCCAACCAGGGGTTGATCGGGCTGCAGGATGTCGCTCCTGGGCACTGGCTGCTGTTGGACCCCAAATCTACATGCAGTGTTTAATAGGAAAAGCCTGTAGGACTCGTTCACGCAGGCGTGTAAATACATTGTGTACGGGCGAGACTGAAAACGCATCTGCCTCCGTATATCAGCCGTTCCTGCGGGTTTTATGCGTATAAATATATTGTGAATTGCGCACGCAAAAACAGTCCACAGAAAGTCCCATTGATTTGATGCGCAAATATGCAGTGAATATGCAGGTTTTTGTGTATTTGCGCCGGACTGCCATTTCTATGGCCCATTGCGGCGTGTTACATGCACCAAAATTGGACGTACTTTGTATTTATTTTCTTCACTGCTGACTTTTTTTTTGCAGGGATGTTCTGCTCGGCCCCCCTGGACGTCCTTCTTCTCCTTGATGGCTCGAATAGTGTTGGGAAGGGCAGTTTTGAGAGGTCCAAGCACTTTGCAATAAAGTTCTGCGACTCTTTAGATATTCGCGCTGACCGGGTAAGTGGCTCGCGAAGTCTCCTATCGAGTTGCGTGCTATTGCTTCCTGTTTTCTGCCATCTCTAGAAGGGTTGAGACTAATTGTAGTGTCTCCAGGATCCTTTCAGCTTGTTGATCCCTTTAGGGCCCATTCACCCGGCATATACTCTGTACATAGTTTTCACGGACTGGTTACGGACCCGTTAAAGTACATTGGTGTATTGGGACGTGCGGTTTTTACATGTTGCGCACAAAATAAAATGGACCATATATTTACGGATCAAAATCCCCCATGAAAGTCTATGGGAGCATAAAAAGTGCAGCGAATGCGGATGTTGCACGCAGGCGCACGGCTGCTTATTTACAGGTTGCCTGCAGTAAGTGAATAAAAAGGGACATCCAATGGGACAAATAGACGCACGGGGATGTTAACCCCTTCATGACCGGCCTACTTTCTGTCTTAAGGACCGAGCGATTTTCATTGTTGCATTGCAAGAGCCGTAATTAATTGACAGCCGTATGAGGGCTTGTTTTTTGTGGGAGGAGTTATATATTTTTCTGGCCGCACTCCGGGGTCCATATAATGTGTTGGAGAACTTTATTACAGTTTGGTGGGGAGATGGAAAAAAGTCGAAAAAATTCAGTCGTTGTTTTGGGGTTTTGTTTTTGCGATGTTCACCATTCAGTAAAAATACCCTGACGACGTTATCTGATCGGCGCGATTACTGCGACCCCGAGTTTATGGAGATTATTTTTTTACTACCTTAGCACAATGAAAACTAGTTTCTGAAGAAGGGGACTTGAAGTTGTGATTGTTCAATTGCTAGAGTAGTACACTGCAGTACTTATGTAGTGCATTCTATTAAGCCTATGACAGCTGCCTATCAGGCTCTACTGGAGGCGGGGCCTAATAGGCTGACTTACATGGCAGACAGGGAGGCCTTTGTCAGGCTTCTGGATCCCATTGGTACTTTGCAATATCACTGCAGGGTGCAGATGGGCGACGGAAGGAGCCCCTTCTCCTGTTAACTGCAAACATGCTGCAGTTGGTATTGATTGTGGGATCTGAGGTTTCTCCTCTCCTGGCAGTTAGAGCAGGATCCTGGTTGTTAGCAGTCAGACAGGCCACCCCTTAAATAGATGTATGTGCCGGTGTAAAGCCCATTAATGGGTCAGTGAAAAGACGTGCACTAAGAGGGAAATAAAAAACTGCAACAAAAAGCTCATGTAGTGAAATCAGTCTGTTTTTCACAAACCAACATTGCATCCTTCTGTGTGAATGAGCCCTTCACACAAGAAGACATGCGGTCCAGCTGCCACAATCAAACCACATCCATGCATGTCCAATGGACGCGCAATGTACCAGCAGGATAAAGCAGCCATTGGCAGCTATAGGTGGGTATGGCTGTCCTCGGCCTTAATAAAGCGGAATAATTGTAGAATGAAATGTTCAGCAACTTTCTATTAGACTTGGAGGCAGAATTACTGCTGCATAGAAGACCTATTGGTATTTTATGCCAACCATGCCAAGTGGGAGGGGCTTCCTGTTAGGGGCGGGGCATATTACAGCCCATCACAATTACTGTGATTTTAAACTGGCATAAGTTATTGGTGAAATCTGCGCCAGCTCCTATCTGGAGTGAGCTTAATACTTGTCAGAGCTGAGGACTTGGTACTTTCTATGCTGTTCTCTGGAAACTCTGCACTGCAGCAGCATAAATCTCCCCGCAGACCGATACATTTATTCTACAATGACACAATGTAACCAATTGAGGGCTCATACCGCACTGATACATTGTAACCAACTGAGGGCTCACCCCGCACCGATACATTGTAACCAACTGAGGGCTCACACCGCACCGATACATTGTAACCAACTGAGGGCTCACCCCGCACCGATACATTGTAACCAACTGAGGGCTCACACCGCACCGATACATTGTAACCAACTGAGGGCTCACACCGCACCGATACATTGTAACCAACTGAGGGCTCACACCGCACCGATACATTGTAACCAACTGAGGGCTCGCACCGCACCGATACATTGTAACCAACTGAGGGCTCACACCGCACTGATACATTGTAACCAACTGAGGGCTCACACCGCACCGATGCATTGTAACCAACTGAGGCCTAACACCGCACCGATACATTGTAACCAACCGAGGGCTCGCACCGATACATTGTAACCAACTGAGGGCTCACGCCGCACCGATACATTGTAACCAACTGAGGGCTGACACCGCACCGATACATTGTAACCAACTGAGGGCTGACACCGCACCGATACATTGTAACCAACTGAGGGCTCGCACCGATACATTGTAACCAACTGAGGGCTCACACCGCACCGATACATTGTAACCAACTGAGGGCTCACACCGCACCGATACATTGTAACCAACTGAGGGCTCACACCGCACCGATACATTGTAACCAACTGAGGGCTCACACAGCACCGATACATTGTAACCAACTGAGGGCTCACACTGCACCGATACATTGTAACCAACTGAGGGCTCACCCCGCACCGATACATTGTAACCAACTGAGGGCTCACACCGCACCGATACATTGTAACCAACTGAGGGCTCACACCGCACCGATACTTTGTAACCAACTGAGGGCTCACACCGCACTGATACATTGTGACCAACTGAGGGCTCACACCGCACCGATACATTGTAACCAACTGAGGGCTCACACCGCACCGATACATTGTAACCAACTGAGGGCTCACACCGCACCGATACATTGTAACCAATTGAGGGCTCACAGCGCACCGATACATTGTAACCAACTGAGGGCTCACCCCGCACCGATACATTGTAACCAACTGAGGGCTCACACCGCAGCAATACATTGTAACCAACTGAGGGCTCACACCGCACCGATACATTGTAACCAGCCCAATGTATCTGACGGTTTTTGGGTGATGGATGTATGCTGACTGGCCCCTCTATTAGCCCCCAACTAGTACCCTGATGGACCTCCTTTTTGTCTCCAGATCGGCACCAATTTCCCACGGTGTAGATCCCATGAGGTGATGAAATTGTTCTGCAGGAATATCGGCCCCCGCGGACAGGAAGCTTCTTGTAGTTGCTGCAGATTAGATGGCGGTGCTGACATGTTCAGACCGGCTGACAGGAAGGGGTCAGCGATTCATGCTGCTGGTGCCAAATTCTGACCTCCCATCAGCAACAAAAATCTGGCTCCATCTGACCAGGAGATGTTTCTCCGCTGCTCAGTGATGCAAGTTTTGCGCTCTTTTGCCCGCTGGAGTCTTTCTGTTTCTCTTAGACACAATGGCGCTGGAACTGGTCGCCTGCTGTTATACCATCCGTGTGGAGGAACGGCGAGTTGTGCGTTCGGACATATTAGTTGGAGCCCCAGCGTTGTATTCAGCTGACTGTGCAGCCTGTTGGTCAGAACGATTCCTGACATCCTCCTCCGACCCCTTTCAGTGAGGAGTTGTTTACGTCCGCAGGATCCGCTTTTTGTTGGATGCTTTCCTCAATTGCGCCATTCCCTGTATTCTCTCCACACAGTTGGCAGTGAGCCCCCGGCTAGTCTAGCACCGATGACCGGCCTCGGAAGTCGCTCCGATCGCTGGATCTTCCCATCTAATGTGGATTCACACTGAAACTGATCCGCGGAAAACTTGTCACGTGATTTTATGCCGCACTCCGGGGTCACGGGGAGAATTACCATACAGGGAGCCGCCAATAGAGCCAGGGGCTGTAATAAAGGGGCCAGCCAGCGTAAACGGTTATGTTGCTCTCACTCACTGACAGCAAGCACAGCTTTTGCAATGATGAGGAAATGTGACACAAACTGTATCAGAGTTGCAGAAATTCTCCAGATCTCTGCTTGTTGTCAGTGAATTTCTAGATTCATTCCTTGCGCCTTTGTGAGTTGCGTTGGTATTTTTGCCCTTGTGTCCATGTTCCCCCGTACAACACTCGCTCCGCCTCCTCGCCGCCACCAGATATTAATCCACTCCGAATGTTACTGAGAAAAAGGTCTTAATTCCGGAGGTAAAGACTATTCAGAGCATTAACATTCCTGCGGCGGATCAGACGTCTGCGGCCTCGGGAGCTGCTGGCAGGGTGCGGGAATTACAGCGTGGGGGGTATAGAACAGAGCGCTGTGTTTGGGTTGGCGCTGCTGGCGGCTTCCTCCTGGCACCAGGTGTGCCCGGCCGAACCTTCCTGCCTCACAACTAGCAGAAGCGCCAGGTCCTTGTATGGAGCTTGCAGAACCGCCATGGTGTCCGTTAATCCAGAGCATTCGCACGGACAAGTGCGATATCACACTTGCATGAAAATAACAACTACGTGCGGGCCGAGAGGCGTGCGGTTACGTGCAAGTTGATCTGTGCGGCTCTTTTGCGCTGCACTTCTGATGCTCGCGTTCCGTTTTTGGGTCATGTGATGACTTTTGCACACGGAACAACCTGCAACTCATTATATTCCAACGCGACAAAGCGAGCGTCAGAGATAAAGCGGCAGCAGAGGCCAGCGGGCGACGCATCAGACTGACCCCCGACCGCTGCGCTTTATTCACATCAACCATTTTTCCAATCGTCCAGAAATGTCGCGCGTTATCGGAAATGCTTTTATGCACACATGATTTTGTTTTATCCCATTTTTTAATCGTACAAACCGCGTGCGCAAAAGAAACGTCGCAGCAGGTCGTATTCTGTTCCAGTTTTACGGACAGAAATCCCCCATTCAAGTATACGGCTGCGATCTTACAATCGTTTGATGCGACTGCGATCTGTTTTATCACACGGAACCATAAAAGTGCGCAGAACCTTTAATGACATCATCTCGTCCACCGCGCTCTTTTTTTTTTCTCTTTTAACGTGTGTAAAAATCGACCGCAAAAAAAAAAAAAATTGCGTGAAAAATTTGTCCAATTTTTTTTCAGGACTGAACTGAAAACTGTAATAACCCCCCCCCCCCCCGTCCACAGCGGCCTTAAAGGGAAACTCCCTAATTTGTAGCCATCGCCGGCCTTTTTCCATGTGATAGCGATGATCATGGAGTTGGCGTGCAGCGATGCCCCCGTTGTGCCCGTGCGTTTGCTCCTGTCTTGCGCCCACTGAGTTGGTTTGCCGTCCATTTATCATCTGACATCTCTTCTTCTGACTCCGCAGGTACGAGTGGGGGTCATTCAGTACAGCGGCGCGCCGCAGGTTGAGCTCCGACTTGACTCAGGATTGGCTAAAGACGACATCAAGGAGAAGATCAAGTCGGTCATATTTAAGTAGGTTCCATGTATGCTGTGTAATGTGTAGACGGCGTCCGTCCGACCGTCCGTCCGTCTGACCGTCTGACCGTCTGACCGCGCTGCCGCATTGGGTCCGATTACCGACAAATATCAGTTCAGGCCGCTGCGGGCGAAACTCATGTTTTCAGGATATCCCATAGTAAGAATACCTGAGGCCCCGACAATAATTACATCACCTGTGCAACACTGAGGACATCCTGAAAATATGACCTGCAGGGGCCCTGAGGACCGGAGGTGGGAATCACTGGACTAGGGCAAAGCTCTGCTCAGTGACTCCTGCTCAGCTGCATTATCCGAGTCTGATCCATGCTTTACACTACAGCTCTGCTCAGCTGCATTATCCGAGTCTGATCCATGCTTTACACTACAGCTCTGCTCAGCTGCATTATCCGAGTCTGATCCATGCTTTACACTACAGCTCTGCTCAGCTGCATTATCCGAGTCTGATCCATGCTTTACACTACAGCTCTGCTCAGCTGCATTATCCGAGTCTGATCCATGCTTTACACTACAGCTCTGCTCAGCTGCATTATCCGAGTCTGATCCATGCTTTACACTACAGTTCTGCTCAGCTGCATTATCCGAGTCTGATCCATGCTTTACACTACAGCTCTGCTCAGCTGCATTATCCAAGTCTGATCCATGCTTTACACTACAGCTCTGCTCAGCTGCATTATCGAAGTCTGATCCATGCTTTACACTACAGCTCTGCTCGGCTGCATTATCCAAGTCTGATCCATGCTTTACACTACAGCTCTGCTCAGCTGCATTATCCGAGTCTGATCCATGCTTTACACTACAGCTCTGCTCAGCTGCATTATCCGAGTCTGATCCATGCTTTACACTACAGCTCTGCTCAGCTGCATTATCCGAGTCTGATCCATGCTTTACACTACAGCTCTGCTCAGCTGCATCATCCGAGTCTGATCCATGCTTTACACTACAGCTCTGCTCAGCTGCATTATCCGAGTCTGATCCATGCTTTACACTACAGCTCTGCTCAGCTGCATTATCCGAGTCTGATCCATGCTTTACACTACAGCTCTGCTCGGCTGCATTATCCGAGTCTGATCCATGCTTTACACTACAGCTCTGCTCAGCTGCATTATCCGAGTCTGATCCATGCTTTACACTACAGCTCTGCTCGGCTGCATCATCCGAGTCTGATCCATGCTTTACACTACAGCTCTGCTCAGCTGCATCATCCGAGTCTGATCCATGCTTTACACTACAGCTCTGCTCAGCTGCATTATCCTAGACCCCTGAATGGTCCGTTTTCAGGGCCGCTGGGTGAGCGCTCCGCAGAGACAGCGCATTGTTGCTCTAAGCAGATTTTCATTTCGCTCTTCTTCCTAGAGGGGGCAGCACTGAGACAGGCCTGGCCTTGAAGTATATCCTGCGGAAAGGCTTTCCGGGCGGACGCGACGCTTCTGTCCCCAAGGTCCTGCTGGTCCTCTCTGATGGGAAGTCGCAGGGGCTCCCCACAGTCCCGGCGCTGCAGATCAGGGATCGGGGGGTCCAGGTGTTTGCTGTTGGTGTGAAGTTCCCCAGGTAAGGAAACCATGAATACTTTTTAAAGGGCCGGCGTCCAGACGTACAATTAATATGACGGCTCACCGCTGTGTTTTCTCCCCAGATGGGCGGAGCTTCATTCCCTCGCCAGTGAGCCGGTCGCTCAGCACGTCTTTTTCGCAGAACACGTAGATGACGGCATTAATGGTCTGAGCAGCGCTCTGAGCAACGCATCGTTATGCAGCGCAGTGCCAGCAGGTAAAATATCGCACCTCACATCAGCGCTGCTCTGTATGCTGTGCTGGAGTTACATCACGTCTTATCCTCCAGTCACAGATAGAGCTGCATTTACAATTCTGCTGTTACATCATGTGTTCTACTTCAGTGGCATCCAGAGCTGCATTCACAATTCTGCTATTATAGAATCCTAGAATGGTAGAGTTGGACGGGACCTCCGGGGTTGTCCGGCCCCCTGCTCAGTGCAGGATCACTAAATCATCCCAGATAGATGTCTGTCCAACCACTCCCCACCTCCCGTGGCAACCTGTTCCACTCATTGATCCCCTCACTGTCTAATATCTAATCTGTGTCTCCTCCCTTTCAGCTTCATCCCATTGCTTCTAGTCTTTGCACTGTGACAGCCCTTCAGATATTTGTAGACCGGTATTAAGTCTCCTCTCAGCCTTCTCTTCTGCTAAACATTCCCAGATCCTTTAACCGTTCCTCATAGGACATGATTTGCAGACCGCTCACCATCTTGGTAACTCTTCTCTGAACTTGCTCCAGTTTGTCTATGTCTGTTATAAAGTGGGGTGCCCAGAACTGGACCCAGTATTCCAGATGAGGTCTGACTAAGGAAGAGTAGAGGGGGATAATGACCTCACGTGATCTAGACTCTATGCTTCTCTTAATACATCCCAGAATTGTGTTTGCCTTTTTGGCTGCTGCATCACATTGTTGACTCATGTTCACTCTATGATCTATTAGTATACCCAAGTCTTTTTCACATGTGCTGCTGCTTAGCCCACTTCTTCCCATTGTGTTTGTGCTTTCTTCATTTTTCTTGCCCAGATGTAGGACTTTGCATTTCTCCTTGTTAAATACCATTCTGTTAGTCGCCGCCCACTGGGCAAGCTTCTCTAGATCTTTTTGAATCCTCCCTCTCTTCCCTAGTGTTAGCTCTCCCTCCTAGCTTTGTGTGTCAGCAAATTTGATCAGTTTCCCATCAATTCACTTCTTCAGATCATTTATAAAAATGCTAAACACTGGGCCCCATCATATTGTCTATTCCAGTGGCATCCAGAGCTGCACTCACAGTTCTACTGTGACATCATGCCGTCTACTTCAGTTACATCCAGAGCTGTGTTCACAATTCTGTCTTTACAGCATATCTGTTTCTCCACTCACACCTAGAGCTGTATTCAGAATATTGCTGGCTGCTATTTAGGAATTCAAAAGTGGGAAAATGAGTGCAGCTCCCTGGGAGGAGAGAAAGAAGGAGCGTCGAGCACAAGGACTGTTTCATGTTTGGATAGATCAGCCCCGTGGTTACTGTCAGAGTACTGCACAGTGGCCTATGCTATCACTGTATACACTGTATACTGACTCTGAGCCAGCAGGAGGCAACAATGAGGTATTCCGCCTGTGAGCCAGCAGGAAAGCAGCAGAAATCTGAGTGCAGCTCTGGATGTAATTGGAGCACAATGATTATATAATACTGCACTTTCAGGTTGCATCATCCAGTCCTTCCCGTGTGAGCGCAAAACCCTGGAGACGGTGAAGGAGCTGACGGGGAACTACAAGTGCTGGAGAGGAACTGCCGGCCCGAGTCATGTGACTACAGGACGCTGCCCCTATTACAGGTGTGCCAGTGACTATTCCCCTCTAGATAGCCACCTTCACTACTGCTGGGGATCTATAAAACTACAACTCCCAGCATAGTGAGTGGGGGAGGGGCGGCTTATATTACACATATTTCTGTCTCTCGCCAACAGCTGGAGGCGTTTCTACAGCCGACACGAAGCGCGGTGCCACCGGTCAGTGTGCCCAGGTAACGTCCGAGATCTTTACTATGCCCTAATGGAGCAAAGTTACAGTGTAAAGCATGGCGCAGCAGTGATGTAACTAATGTTTACTGTGCCATAATGGAGCAGAGCTGCAGTGTAAAGCATGGAGCAGCAGTGATGTAACTAATGTTTACCACGCCATAATGGAGCAGAGCTGCAGTGTAAAGCATAGAGCAGCAGTGATGTAACTAATGTTTACTGTGCCATAATGGAGCAGAGCTGCAGTGTAAAGCATGGAGCAGCAGTGATGTCACTGATGCTTACTATGCCCTAATGGAGCAGAGCTGCAGTGTAAAGCATGGAGCAGCAGTGATGTCACTGATGTTTACTGTGCCATAATGGAGCAGAGCTGCAGTGTAAAGCATGGAGCAGCAGTGATGTCACTGATGCTTACTATGCCCTAATGGAGCAGAGCTGCAGTGTAAAGCATGGAGCAGCAGTGATGTCACTGATGCTTACTATGCCCTAATGGAGCAGAGCTGCAGTGTAAAGCATGGAGCAGCAGTGATGTAACTAATGTTTACTGTGCCATAATGGAGCAGAGCTGCAGTGTAAAGCATGGAGCAGCAGTGATGTTGCTGATGTTTACTGTACCCTAATGGAGCAGAACTGCAGTGTAAAGCACGGAGCAGCAGTGATGCCACTGATGTTTACTGTGCCCTAATGGAGCAGAGTTGCAGTGTAAAGCATGGAGAGGCAGATGTGATGTTTATGTGTTTATTCATCAGCAGTGATGTCATGCAGATCAGCGGCGCCATAGTTATACTTGTGTCTCTGTAGACCCCTGCGACTCTCAGCCGTGCAAGAACGGAGGCGCCTGTATCCCGGACGACACAGAGCGGTACCGCTGCGTCTGTCCTGCCGGATTCACTGGAGATTCAGAGTGCGGTATGTTGTCCGTCTTCTCGTATTCTGCGCTGCAGTCGCCATCACCCAGCTTGTCGCACCCCCTGACCAGCATTCTCCGGTGTCAGTCTTTACTGCTGTTCTGGCATTCTTATCCTGAGTCGTAGTGAACTGATGCCGCTGCGTGTTTGTCGTTGCAGCTCCTAGCTTGAGCCTGGAGTGTAACATCGACCTCCTCTTCCTGCTGGACGGCTCCTCGACCTCCTCGCTGGAGACCTTCATGCGGCACAGGTCCTTCGTGAAGCGTTTCCTGCAGGCGGCGCTCGCCGACGACTCGCCGGTCAATGTCGGGGTCGCGCAGTACAGCGATGAGGTGCAGATGGTGGTGAAGATCGGCGAATACGAGAACATCGGGGATCTCCTCCGCCGCGTGGACGCCATGAGGTTTATGGGCGGCGGCATCTACACGGGTAAAGCCCTCCGGTTCGTCACGCAGCACGGATTCAAGAGCGCCCCGACCTTCTCCGATGTCCGCGATGACCTCCCGCGGGTCGTGGTGTTACTGACCGGATCCACGTCACAAGACTCGGTGCTGGAGCCGGCCCGCTACGCCCGGGACCACGAGGTCTTCTTTGTCGGGGTGGCGAGCGACTCCACCAAAGAGGAGATGATGGAGATCGTAGGGAACCCCCAACATGTCATCGGGTACTCCAACCCCCAGCAGCTCTTCACCCAGCTGCCTCAGCTCCAGCAGACCGTCTGCAACATCAACATCCAGGGTCAGCGAAGTAGTCCACCTCCAGGGGGCCACAGGCGGGAGGTCGCAAGCATGTGCTCCAGAGCTGCATTCAGCATTCTGCTGTTGCATCAAGTCCTATACTCCACTCCCATCCAAAGCTGCATTCACAGTTCTAATCATTTCATTTAACATTCTCTTGGCACATCATGTCCTAAACCACACTCACATCCAGAGCTGCATTTAACATTCTCTTGGCACAGTATGTCTTATACTACATTCACATCCAGAGCTGCATTCATAATTCTCACAATTCTTTTGACACATCATGTCTTATAGCTACACTCACCATTCTACTGGTACATCATATCTTCTACTCCACTCACATCCAAAGCTATAAGCCACATTTTATGTCTCCACGCTTACAAAGCACTGTTATATCACGTCATACACTCCATTCACATCCAAAGCTGCATTCACCATTCTCCTGTTACATCATGTCTCATGCTCCTCTCACATCCAAAGCTGCATTTAACATTCTCTCAGTACGTCTTATACTCCACTCATATTGAAAGCCGCATTTATAATTCTGCTGTTACATCATGTCTTATACTCTGCTCACATGCAGAGCTGCATTCATAATTCTGCTAAGTTATGTCTTATACTGCACTCACATCCAGAGCTACATTCATAATTCTGCTAGTTGCCATTAGAAACTTACTGCCGTTTCTCCACCCGCCCCACACTCCGTTTTGTGCTTGCAGCCCAGCTGTTAACCCATCTGAGCTCCCACAATGCACCACTCCCTGGTAATAGAAAAACATCAGCCTTGTGTCCGCAGCTTTAGATGTGTGTGGAGTATAAGACATAAGGTTAGTGGGAGAAGTTACTAAGTGGCGTTTACCTTAACCTTTCTCCGTTCTCAGGGTGTCCGGCACAACCCCTGGACCTCGTCTTGGTCGCGGACGCGTCGCCCAGTGTCGGGCAGGAGAACTTTGTGCGGGTGCTGAGCTTCCTCACCATGGTGTCCCTTCAGTTTGACGTGAACCGCGATGTCACGCAGGTGGCTCTGGTCGCGTATGGCGCTCAGCCGCTGACGGTCTTCGGGCTGGATGTCCACGAGACGATATCCAGCCTCCTCTACGCCATTAACCGGGTGCAGTACCAAGGAGGGCCACCGTCCACGGGGAGCGCTCTCCGCCACGTCTACAATGAGGTGATGACCGTCCAGAAGGGGGCGCGCCCTGGGGTGAAGAAGGCAGTGGTGCTGGTCACGGACGGACGCGGCTCCGAGGACGCCGCTACCCCCGCCCAGAGACTGCGGGATAACGGAATCTCCGTCTTCATCGTTGGAATTGGGAAAATCCACAGAAATGTTCTGCTGCGCATCGCGGGGTCCGAGCGGTTCCTCGCCCACATCCCCTCCCACGACGCCCTCAGTCAGCACGAAGACGACCTCGTCCAGCGGGTGTGCGAAGGTAAGAACTCGGGCGCACTGCGAATGTTACTGCGTCTTACTGTAGACCATCCGCTGGCAGATTCATGTGGTGGCGCCCCCGCAGCCGCAGACTGCTGCCCCCATCACAGGGGGCGGACCTATAGCATGCGTGCCAGGGCGGGCACTCAGTCCTTTCTGCGGGCACAGGCGCAGTCGGGTAAACCACTGCACGAGCGCCGACATGTCCGCTAAGGTCGCTAGCGCTCGTGCGGAGCGTTTACGCAGGCAGAGTTCTGCCCCATTTACGCAGGCAGATGCCCGACCGCGCGTCGCTGTGATGCCCGCTGCTGCGCTGTACACAGGAGCGAGTATCGCTAGCATCGCTGAAAGTGCGGCCGTCATGGAGGCGGCGCGGCCGGAAGACGTTCACAGTAAGCAGACCGCCGTTCAGTCGCTGCGTGCGTTTACACGGGAGGATCGGCGCCGAGACGTGAGCAATTCTGCAGGATATAATCGTCCTGTGTAAATGGCCCTTTCGCCGCTGGATCGCGGACTTCTATGTGAAGCGGGGAGCGTTTACACGATCGAGGATCCAGCGACGGTTTTTAGCTCTGGGCTAAGCGGACGGCGTGATTTTGTCGCATTATGCGGCCACGATAATCACAGCCGCATAACGAGACAAAACCCTTCATCTCCGTGGTTTCGTGTTCGCTAGCGGTGTTCCCGGCCGTTAATACTGCGTGCGGGGCGGATCGGGGCGGAGCCAGCGCAGAGTTTTGGAAAGTCTAAGGAAAAGAAAACCCTGTTTCATGCGCAATTGCGGTCCGTAGCGGCGAGCCTCGTTGCGCTCACACCCATCTGCATAAGCCGTGAAAGTCGGCGACAACGAACCGCGACGGCGAGCGAGATTTATTAATTTAATTTACACAACATGATTATCACTCATCGTTCGTTTGCAGCGCCCCATGTTAACGGCCGCGGCGGCACTCTGCGATGAGGAATGGGGTTTAGGGTTGCAGTTTAGGTACTCTGTCTCCGATAGGTTCGTCATCACTGGTGTATCTAATCCTATCCTGTGTGATACTGTCCACTGAGCTGTGTATCTAATCCCATCATGTGTGATACTGTCTGCTGAGCCGTGTATCTAATCCCATCATATGTGATACTGTCTGCTGAGCTGTGTATCTAATCCCAACCTGTGTGATACTGTCTGCTGAGCTGTGTATCTAATCCTATCCTGTGTGATACTGACTGCTGAGCCGTGTATCTAATCCTATCCTGTGTGATACTGTCTGCTGAGCCGTGTATCTAATCCTATCCTGTGTGATACTGACTGCTGAGCCGTGTATCTAATCCCATCATGTGTGATACTGTCTGCTGAGCTGTGTATCTAATCCTCTCGTGTGTGATACTGTCTGCTGAGCCGTGTATCTAATCCTATCCTGTGTGATACTGTCTGCTGAGCTGTGTATCTAATCCTATCATGTGTGATACTGACTGCTGGGCTGTGTATCTAATCCTATCCTGTGTGATACTGACTGCTGAGCCGTGTATCTAATCCCATCATGTGTGATACTGTCTGCTGAGCCGTGTATCTAATCCTATCCTGTGTGATACTGCCTGCTGAGCCGTGTATCTCATCCCATCATGTGTGATACTGTCTGCTGAGCTGTGTATCTAATCCTACCCTGTGTGATACTGTCTGCTGAGCTGTGTATCTAATCCTATCCTGTGTGATACTGTCTGCTGAGCTGTGTATCTAATCCTCTCGTGTGTGATACTGCCTGCTGAGCCGTGTATCTAATCCCATCCTGTGTGATACTGTCTGCTGAGCCGTGTATCTCATCCCATCATGTGTGATACTGCCTGCTGAGCCGTGTATCTCATCCCATCATGTGTGATACTGCCTGCTGAGCCGTGTATCTAATCCTATCCTGTGTGATACTGTCTGCTGAGCTGTTGTAGCTAATCCTATCCTGTGTGATACTGCCTGCTGAGCTGTGTATCTAATCCTATCCTGTGTGATACTGTCTGCTGAGCCGTGTATCTAATCCTATCCTGTGCGATACTGCCTGCTGAGCTGTGTATCTAATCCTATCCTGTGTGATACTGTCTGCTGAGCTGTGTATCTAATCCTATCCTGTGTGATACAGTCTGCTGAGCCGAGTATCTAATCCTATCCTGTGTGATACTGTCTGCTGAGCCGTGTATCTCATCCCATCATGTGTGATACTGTCTGCTGAGCCGTGTATCTCATCCCATCATGTGTGATACGCTCTTGGTGACCCCGCCCCCTGTATTATCGCTGTTTTTCCGTCCGTCTCGTTACATTTTGTGTTTTCCGCATTCTCAGAGGCGAAGCACAAGGCGGACGCGTGTCTGCCGAATCCGTGTATGAACGGGGGGACGTGCGTCCGCGGGCCGGGGAGCTACCGCTGCGAGTGTGACGGATGGGATGGACCGCACTGCGACACGCGTGAGTATTACCAGCTCTGATATGCAAATACTGTCTGCTGCTCTCTGCTATCAGCCACGTCATGCCCAGGGGCTCCTAATACCCGCTTTCTCTGGGGGCAGAGCGGGGTGCAGTACTCTTCACGCCCAGCTGCAGTGATGGCGCCGCTCTGCGCAGGATTTTGTGGTTGCTTTTTGTCTTATTTCCTCTGCCGCTTCTTTGTGCAGGAACCCTCCGCGGAGACGTCCACCGGGGGCAGCGGCGAGCCCGGGCCGTATCCTCCCACCGGACACGGAGCAAGCTGCCGGACACTGACTGCACATCTGCTGAGTGAACACTAGGGGGCCGTAAATCAGAACCTCACCTGTAGTCCGGCACTTTATCTAGTCCATCTGATAATCCGGCACAGAACCGCCGTGTAATGTGGGGTTATGTAAGACCCAGTGAGGCGGGACGTGCCGCCATATCTGTCATCACCTGTGAACGGACTGACAAGACTGCAGGTGACAACCAATATGGCCGCAGAGCGGGGCGTGCCGCATCATCACTCGCTGAGCTCCACCTCTCACATCCAGAGCTGCATTCAGAATTCTGCTAAGCAGATACTAAGACACCCTGCGCTCCGCTGCGTTGCATCGTGGAGATGGCGGATCTACAGCACCACAATGTCACACAAACCATGAACGGCAGCAGGATTGTGGATGCAGCTCTGGACAGGACTAGAGGACGACACAATGTAAGAGAATTGCAACTGCAGCTTCGTATGTGATTCTAGGAGACGTGAAGTAGTAGAATTGAGACTGCAGCTCTGGGTGTAAATGGAGGATAAGACATGCTGTAAAAGTTGACCTGATGAAAGAGGAGAACTGAGACTGCAGCTTTGGGTGTAACTGGAGTAAAAAACATGATGAAAGAAGAGAACTGCGACTGCAGCTTTGTATTTGATTATAACATGGTGTAACCACATAATTCTGACGGCAGCTCTGGATGTGACTAGAGAAAGACCCGATGTAAGAGAAGTGTGACTTCAGCTTTGCATGTCATTCTAGAGTGAGACAGGAGGTAGCAGAATTGTGACCGCAGCTCTGGCTGTGAGTGGATTTTTTAAAACGTGATGTTATAGTAAAATTGTGATTGCAGCTTTGAGTGTGAATAGAGCACAGGACATGATATAAAGACTGACGTATGACTGTAGCTCTGGATGTGACTGGAGTATTAGAAACAATGCAGCATCGGAATTGTGAATGCAGCTCTGGAAATGACTGAAGAATAAGACCTGGTGTAAGAGAATTCTGACTGCAGCTCTGGGTGTGAAAGGAGTGATGTAAGGCCTGATGTAAAAACAGGTTTATGACCAGATCTGGATATGACTGGAGTATAAAACACTGCTAGAAGAATTGTGACTGCAGCTTTGTTTGTGATTCTAGAATAAGTTTGGAGGTAAAAGCAGATTATTGACTGCAGCTCTGGATGTGACTGGAGGATAAGAAATGATATGACATGACAATGGTAAGTGCAGCTCTGGATGTGACTGGAGGATATGACATGACATGATATGATACGACATGAGAATGGTAAGTGCAGCTCTGGATGTGACTGGAGGATAGGAAAAAGATGTTACACAGGATCAGATCAATATATCTACGCCTGCTGCTCTGCATCCTGTGAAGATGTAACCAGCATGATGGATGGGGATCTGCGGAAACGGTGGCGGGCGCTGCCCGCTCTCCCCCCGCTGGCAAGACGTCCGGAAAAGTTTTTTTATGTTTGGACATATGAAAAATTAAAATTCTGATTCTTCCTGGAGAAATCTGAAGCTGATGGCGGCCGCCGCGCAGACTTCATTGTTACAGGAATGGCGCTGTACGTCCGCCATAAATCCATGTAGTTCCGCATTTACACGCCATTTTCTATCCGCCTCTGATGTCATGGAAATATAAACCCACTTTTTTCTCATTTCTCACTTTGCGTGTGAATAATTTCATGTGGTTTTCTCCATTCACATCCAAAGCTGCTCTCACAATAAGTCTACTACGTGCCCTGGAAGCAGATTAGCTCCACCCCCTCTAACTGTGTAACTGCCCTGTGAGCTCCCACAATGCACCGCTCACTAGTAAATGAAGTCCAGCAGAAGAGTGAGTGCAGCTTTGGATGTGACTGGAGTATAAGACATAAAATAACGTGATCATTTAGAAGAGCTGTAAACTTTAGGACGTCCAGAAGTGGAGATTTCCTTTAAGTTGTCTGACCACTTGTCAGCGCCCTGAGATTGGCGATGCCCCGCCCCTTGGCGGTAAAATCCTCTGATTGTCGCAGACCGGAATGACGGACGATGCGCCACATTTCAGGTTTATGTTTAATTACCTTAATTATAAAATACTTTGTAACTTGAAGCACCAAGAACGTCCGATACTTTACAGGGACCGGAGATCGCTGTGGCCATAGTCTGAGCCGATCCCTACAGACGCGTTTCACACCTTATATACAAATGTCTTTGTGGAACGCGTTTCGTATGATTGTCGCTTTTATGGCATTTTCTCCGTAATATTCTGGCTTCTATGATGTGATGAGAACGGCGTTTCCTGATTTTCGCCACTGCTTGCCGCCATGTTTGTGTCCCGGCATCCACCTCCTACCTCCCTCATCGTAGACTTCACCGTTCTTGTGAGTTAATGACTAAACATTGATAATATATGGGATGCAGACGAGTCCTGCGGCTCCAAAGCGATGGCGACTTTCCTGCGTCCGTTCTTCCGTATTTCATTTATTGGCGCATCAATATATATAAATTATTCCCTCGCCCGACCCCGGAGGTTTATAGCCCAGTCTGAAGACTCTGTGGGGGAGGGGCCTAGATGGGACAGGGCCGCAGAGTCCAGAATCTTCTATAATGTCCTGTGCTGTTACCACCACCTGCTGGTCATCCGGAGTATTGTCATGTCCAGCACTAGAAGTGGCCCCTTAGATGGAGGCATCAGGCTGCGGCCCTCGGTCCGGCGGGGGGTCCTGACATCCGATAAATGTCGTCCCGTCTCTCGGTCCGGCCGCCGCTCTAGCTCGCGCCTTTCTTCTCCCACTCCTAGGGAAAACAATATATATTTAGGAATGACGGCGACTGCAGACAAACGGATGTAAAACCTCCCATAAATCTCATTCGTGGCGGCGGCTCTGCGGGGAGTTCAATTCAATGACTGATTTATCGGTTATCTAGTATGCCGTCCCTCGCCGTTCGCACGGGACACAGCGGTGCAGCCTGTAAACGTAGAGCTGCAGTCGGGAACCGCGCGGTTTACCGTGAATTGCCACAATGCAAAATCCACTGCAGGTTTTGGCGCGGATCTGCATGGATTTTGTTGCGGATTTCACCCCTCGTGATAATCTGGTGGCATAACCTGATGTATGACGCAGCCAGAAAGTCTTCACACCCTCTCACTTCTTTACATGTTGTGTCCTTGTACATATATCTGGCCCCTCCATAATTGTCTATAACTGCTGTAAGTGCCATGTATTTAGTGTGGATGCTCTGTGCAAATTGCCTGATTACTAGTTATGTGTATGGCACAGCTGCAGCATGCAAGAGGTTAATGTCTGTAAATGTCTGGCAAATGTAACAATTTGTGTTGTCACGTGAGCATGCAAGATATATGCGATGGCAAGGTGCAAGAAAGGGAGTTCCATGCTAGTCAGTCAGAGAGAGAGTGCCGGCCACAAGGGGGTACCTTCAACCCTCATGTGGTGAAGAATGGAAGCAGAGGAGAAGTACCCTGGAAGTCTATGCCCAGGAGTGTGGAAAAGAGAAGGAGAGTGAGTCCGCTGTGCAGCATCTAGAAGATTCCCAAAAGTGAGTGTTCAGTGGAGTGTTCCTGTCTTCCTTCGAAGTGTGTGTGTGTCCAGGAGCGGAGTTATACAGATAACTTGGACTGTAGGCTGGTGTCATCCTGTGTCCCGGAATGTATGTGTCCAGGAGCGGAGTCATACAGATAACTAGGACTGTAGGCCGGTTGTTATCCTGTGTCCCGGAGTATGTGTGTCCAGGAGCGGAGTTATACAGATAACTTGGACTGTAGGCTGGTGTCATCCTGTGTCCCGGAGTGTATGTGTCCAGGAGCGGAGTCATACAGATAACTAGGACTGTAGGCCGGTTGTTATCCTGTGTCCCGGAGTGTGTATGTCCAGGAGCGGAGTCATACAAATAACTAGACTGTAGGCGCGGTGTCATCCTATGTCCCTGTGTGTGTGTCCATGTCCAGAAGCGGAGTCATACAGATAACTAGGACTGTAGGCCCGGTGTCATCCTGTGTCCTGGAGTGTGTGTGTCCAGGAGTGGAGTCATACAGATAACTAGGACTGTAGGCCGGGTGTCGTCCTATGTCCTGGAGTGTGTGTGTGTGTCCAGGAGTGGAGTCATACCGATAACCTAGACTGTAGGCCCAGTGTCATCCTGTCTCCTGGAGTGTGTGTGTCCAGGAACGGAGTCATACAGATAACTAGGACTGTAGGCTGGTGTCATCCTGTGTCCCGGAGTGTATATGTCCAGGAGCGGAGTCATACAGATAACTAGGACTGTAGGCCGGTTGTCATCCTGTGTCCCGGAGTGTGTGTGTCCAGGAGCGGAGTCATACAGATAACTAGGACTGTAGGCCCAGTGTCATCCTGTCTCCTGGAGTGTGTGTGTCCAGGAGTGGAATCATACAGATAACTAGACTGTAGGCCCGGTGTCATCCTATGTCCCTGTGTGTGTCCAGGAGTGGAGTCATACAGATAACTAGGACTGTAGGCCCGGTGTCATCCTGTGTCCAGGAGTGGAGTCATACCGATAACTTAGACTGTAGGCCCGCTGTCATCCTGTGTTCCGGAGTGTGTGTGTGTGTCCAAAAGTGAAGTTATACAGATAACTTGGACTGTAGGCGCGGTGTCATCCTGTGTCCCGGAGTGTGTGTGTCCAGGAGTGGAGTCGAACCGATAACCTAGACTGTAGGCCCAGTGTCATCCTGTGTCCTGGAGTGTGTGTGTCCAGGAGCGGAATCATACAGATAACTAGGACTGTAGGCCCGCTGTCATCCTATGTTCCGGAGTGTGTGTGTCCAGGAGTGGAGTCATACAGATAACTAGGACTGTAGGCCCGGTGTCATCCTGTGTCCCGGAGTATGTGTCCAGACACAATCCTGTCACTGAGCTCTACAGGCAGTTCTGTCCTCCTTGGTTTTGGCTCTGATCTGCATTGTGAGCGGTAAGACCTTATATAGACGGGGGGTCTTATGTCCAGTCATCTGAATTTACCTCCAGTGACTCCAATCAAGACTGATGGAGTAATGGGAGCTACTTGTCCCGTGTACAGAGGGGGGGGGTCCTGAGTGCAGAATGAGGGGGACACAACATAACAACATGTAACAAAGTGAGAGGGTGGATGGATAATATAAGGATGTGGATGAGGTTTCTCCACACTGATTCTGCTTCGTGTGAACAGACCCTAAATGTGGACTAGATTCACTACCGATTAACCCCTAACCCACCAGAACCCAGGAGAAGCTGCAGACTGCGTGCGGATATAGTCTGTGACTCTGGCGGGTTTACCTTGGCTTTCTGCAGCACGGTGCCTTTCCCGGTGGTCATGATGGACAGCGGGCGGCTCTTCAGCGCGACTGCGGCGTTTACGGGTGACGAGTCCAGGATGTGCGGCAGACTGTTACTCTTAACCTGAATATGGAAGCACAAAAGGGGAAAAGTCACTAAATCTGGGGTCTTCTGCACAAAAAAGATGCATCGCTGCATGATGGAAAGTGCAGCAAATCTCTAATAGACTTTTGTCTTTCAATCCTTCGCCATTTTCAATACCTCTGCTTGCTATCATGGAAACATTTGTATTCAGAGGCTGAAAATAAGCAGCAAACTGAATAATTGCTGGCGCTGCCGCCCTGACGGAACGGTGGGAGGAGGGAGGGGGGTGGCATTTGCTGGCACTGCAGCTCTGATGGAAGGCATGAGGGGGTAGTTTGCTGGTGCTGCAGCCCTGATGGAAGTGATGGAGGGGTAGTTTGCTGGTGCTGCAGCCCTGACCAGGGGGCCGACTCCTCAGCCCTGCACAGGGGCATCCAGCATGTCTGTACTGTTCCTGCCTCTGTATACATACACTGTCCAGATGGGCCGGCTCCACCGCGGTCCCCAGGGTCACCGGCCCCTGCTCCGCTTTCCTCAGGTTCTCCTTCACCTCCACGATCTGCAGCTCCAGGTCCACCCGCTGATTCTCCCGCACTTTACATTCTTCTTCTTTGCTCTTCAGCTTTTCCTCCAAACCAGGAAGGAGAGTCTTATCTGAGAAAAGAGAGACCGTGACAGGCATGTGTACTGAGGGACCTGGGCGGGCAAGTGTACTGAGGGACCTGGGCGGGCAAGTGTACTGAGGGACCGGTGACGGGCATGTGTACTGAGGGACCGGTGACGGGCATGTGTACTGAGGGACCAGTAACAGGCATGTGTACTGAGGGACCTGGGCGGGCAAGCGTACTGAGGGAGCGGTGAAGGGCGAGTGTACTGAGGGACCTGGGCGGGCAAGTGTACTGAGGGACCGGTGACGGGCGTGCGTACTGAGGGACCGGTGACGGGCGTGCGTACTGAGGGACCGGTGACGGGCGTGCGTACTGAGGGACCGGTGACGGGCGTGCGTACTGAGGGACCGGTGACGGGCGTGCGTACTGAGGGACCGGTGAAGGGCGTGCGTACTGAGGGACCGGTGAAGGGCGTGCGTACTGAGGGACCGGTGAAGGGCGAGCGTACTGAGGGACCGGTGAAGGGCGAGCGTACTGAGGGACCGGTGAAGGGCGAGCGTACTGAGGGACCGGTGAAGGGCGAGCGTACTGAGGGACCGGTGAAGGGCGAGCGTACTGAGGGAGCGGTGAAGGGCGAGCGTACTGAGGGAGCGGTGAAGGGCGAGCGTACTGAGGGAGCGGTGAAGGGCGAGCGTGCGTACTGAGGGAGCGGTGACGGGCGTGCGTACTGAGGGAGCGGTGACGGGCGAGCGTACTGAGGGAGCGGTGACGGGCGAGCGTACTGAGGGAGCGGTGACGGGCGTGCGTACTGAGGGAGCGGTGACGGGCGTGCGTACTGAGGGTACCTGTACATAACTGCACACAGTAGATATAGAGCAATCAATTGCTCCCTGTTATCAGCCATGTCAGACTGGGGGTGACTCTGCCTACACTCTATTGCTCCCTGTTATCAGCCATGTCAGACTGGGGTGACTCTGCCTGTAGGACAGGTGAGTACAATCTATTGCTCCCTGTTATCAGCCATTTCTGGTTCAGCAGAGGCTGCCCATACTATTGTCTTGCTGCCCCCTGCAGGTGACCGTGGTACCTGTGCAGGTGGCGATGCTTTCCTTCAGCTCTCGTCTTTCCTTTCGGAGTTGCGCCAGCTGCACCCGGATCTCCTCCCGCTCTCGCTCCAGCTTCTCCTTCACCTCGGTGTATTTCCGGGCCTCGGCCTCCGTCCGGTTCTTCCCCAGTTTAGTTTCAATGGCTGAAAGAGAAGAGACAAGGAAATAAATCCGCCGTCTTCTCTACCACCTCGCTCCGTTTTTTCCCTTTACTCCTTAAAGGGCCGGCGTCCCGTCTTCTGTCAATTAAGCTTCGTTATTGTATAATGAAAAGTCTACTGTCTTCTAACAGACTTTCCATATTTCCTCACAATTTCCAATATCTCTGCTTGCTGTCATTGAATGGAAATATCATTGACATCCGAAGGCCGAAATCCTCTGCCATTTCCTTCCATTCCCCATACATGGGCTAAACCATTCCTATGGGGAGGGGGGAGATGCCATTTTGTCAAGGCTCAATAAGTGATCCAAAAATACTGGATCATGCGTCTAAGTGGTGCGACGACAGGTTTTCGCCCTCCGCCGCCGTCGCGCCGCTCACCTGGACTGGACGGTTTGGATTTTTCCATCTTGCATTTTCCCAGCCGCGGACTGGACATGGCGGCGGTGTTCACCTGTGGCTCCTGAGTCGCCTCTTCTGGACGGTGATTGATGTCCTGCACAACATAAATGTCCATAATGAGAGGCAAAGGGTTAATGACAGCCTGCCAAACCAATATGGCGGCTTCCAGCTGTGAATCACAAAGTCACCGCAACCTATAACAGGACGGACGTCCAAAGATGGGAGCAGCCAGGAAGATGCAAAACCCTCCATCTGCCCCTGATGTTCTGCGCTACCTAGTCTTTATTGGAGCATTAGCTCCTTCCGCTCCCCTGCCGCGGTCTGTGCGGCTCCCCCCCCTGTTGCGGCCTGTGCGGCTCCCCCGGCCCCCCCCTGCTGCGGCCTGTGCTGCTCCCCCGGCCCCCCCCTGCTGCGGCCTGTGCTGCTCCCCCGGCCCCCCCCTGCTGCGGCCTGTGCTGCTCCCCCGGCCCCCCCCTGCTGCGGCCTGTGCTGCTCCCCCGGCCCCCCCCTGCTGCGGCCTGTGCTGCTCCCCCGGCCCCCCCCTGCTGCGGCCTGTGCTGCTCCCCCGGCCCCCCCCTGCTGCGTCCTGTGCTGCTCCCCCGGCCCCCCCCCTGCTGCGGCCTCTGCTGCTCCCCCGGCCCCCCCCCTGCTGCGGCCTCTGCTGCTCCCCCGGCCCCCCCCCCTGCTGCGGCCTCTGCTGCTCCCCCGGCCCCCCCTGCTGCGGCCTCTGCTCTGCTGCTCCCCCGACCCCCCCTGCTGCGGCCTCTGCTCTGCTGCTCCCCCGACCCCCCCTGCTGCGGCCTCTGCTGCTCCCCCGACCCCCCCTGCCGCGGCCTCTGCTGCTCCCCCGACCCCCCCCCCCCGCGGCCTCTGCTGCTCCCCCGACCCCCCCCCCCCCCGCGGCCTCTGCTGCTCCCCCGACCCCCCCCCCCCCCTGCTGCGGCCTCTGCTGCTCCCCCGACCCCCCCCCCCTGCTGCGGCCTCTGCTGCTCCCCCGACCCCCCCCCCCTGCTGCGGCCTCTGCTGCTCCCCCGACCCCCCCCTGCTGCGGCCTCTGCTGCTCCCCCGACCCCCCCCTGCTGCGGCCTCTGCTGCTCCCCCGACCCCCCCCCCTGCTGCGGCCTCTGCTGCTCCCCCGGCCCCCCCCTGCTGCGGCCTCTGCTGCTCCCCCGACCCCCCCCCCTGCTGCGGCCTCTGCTGCTCCCCCGGCCCCCCCCCTGCTGCGGCCTCTGCTGCTCCCCCGACCCCCCCCCCCGCGGCCTCTGCTGCTCGCCCGACCCCCCCCCCCCCGCTGCGGCCTCTGCTGCTCCCCCGACCCCCCCCCCCCTGCTGCGGCCTCTGCTGCTCCCCCGACCCCCCCCCCTGCTGCGGCCTCTGCTGCTCCCCCGACCCCCCCCCCCCCCTGCTGCGGCCTCTGCTGCTCCCCCGACCCCCCCTGCTGCGGCCTCTGCTGCTCCCCCGACCCCCCCTGCTGCGGCCTCTGCTGCTCCCCCGCTCCCCCCCTGCTGCGGCCTCTGCTGCTCCCCCGCTCCCCCCCTGCTGCGGCCTCTGCTGCTCCCCCGACCCCCCCTGCTGCGGCCTCTGCTGCTCCCCCGACCCCCCCTGCTGCGGCCTCTGCTGCTCCCCCGACCCCCCCTGCTGCGGCCTCTGCTGGTCCCCCCCCCCCTGCTGCAGCCTCTGCGGCTTCCCCGACCCCCCTGCTGCAGCCTCTGCGGCTTCCCCGACCCCCCTGCTGCAGCCTCTGCGGCTTCCCCGAACCCCCTGCTGCAGCCTCTGCGGCTTCCCCGACCCCCCTGCTGCAGCCTCTGCTGCCGTCTCTGCAGGTACGCCCAGAGCATCTTGCCTCCCCTCGGTACTTCTGGTTACCATGACAGTCTATACGCCCCTTCTAGGGATGTTCACAGCCCCCCGGAATACTAAGGCTCCGTTTACACTAAACAATATATTGTCTGAACGAGCGAATGATGTCGCGTTCTCCTGGGCCGCCTGTTTATACAGCAGCTACATGATTGGCTCGTTCACATTCCCGTATAAGGGGGAGGGGCTGAGTGATCGGTGTATAAACCAGAAGGTTAGTGAAGGAGCCAACCATGGGTTTTATACCGAATTCTCATTCATCGTTTCATCGCCGGCTGCGTTTACAATGACGTGTGGAAAATGGAACCATTTTACTTTGGTTCCCCATTTGCATAAGCCACGCCCACTTGGCATTAAGTTGCAAATCGGTAATCAGGATTGCGGTCGGACGCCATCACTACGCATATCTCCAGCAGGCCCTGGCTCGGATCTGTCACTACTTCCCACGACTCTCACCGCTGCTGCAGGACTCGCTGGTTCCGGTTCTTTGCCCGCCGCTGGGTCCGGTTCCTTCTTGTTGGCCCTCTCGGGGGTGGGTGAAGGGGTCGGGGTCTTGTTCACCGTTTTCATGGCTGCTCCGTGGGGGATGTACTTTGCAGGTAGCAGGTCCAGGTAGGTGTTCTCCTCTCCAGGCTGCCCCTCGGGTCTGGGCTCTTCTTCCTGGGGAGACAGCAGAAAATCGTGAAGAGACGAGACCCTCTACAACAGTGATGGACACTTGGTCGTGCAGCGGGTGAGGCATCCTGGCATAAGGGCAGAACTACCAGTCAGGGGTCTGGGACGCTGGGCAATCGCTCCTGTAAGGGCTGCAATGGCAGCCATGGAAGAACAGAGCAGTAGCCATCCAGATGAGTCACTGCTGGGGTAATGATGCCAACAATGGTGCAGCCTGACTGCAGCGATGTCACACCCATCATCCAGTGGTCACAGCGATGACATCACACCCATCATCCAGTGGTCACAGCGATGACATCACACCCATCATCCAGTGGTCACAGCGATGACATCACACCCATCATCCAGTGGTCACAGCGATGACATCACACCCATCATCCAGTGGTCACAGCGATGACATCACACCCATCATCCAGTGGTCACAGTGATGACCTCACACCCATCACCCAGTATCCGTGGTGATAACATTGTACCCATCATTGATTGGCTGCATTATTGATGTCCATCATTACTTACCACTGTATCTGACACATCGACATCATCGTACAGGTCGTCTTGCTGGCTCCTCCCATCACGCGGGTTGTCAATGTAAGTATTCGGCTCAGAGAATTTTCTCTGCATCAAACTACCATGAAGACACAAAGGTTACTTGCTGTGTATGACACTATGTAGCGGTACACATTCTACTACGGGCTATATATAGCGGTACACATTCTACTACGGGCTATATATAGCGGTACACATTATACTACGGGCTATATATAGCGGTACACATTCTACTACGGGCTATATATAGCGGTACACGTTATACTACGGGCTATATATAGCGGTACACGTTATACTACGGGCGATATATAGCGGTACACATTATACTATGGGCTATATATAGTGGTGCACATTATACTACGGGCTATATATAGTGGTGCACATTATACTACGGGCTATATATAGCGGTGCACATTATACTATGGGCTATATATAGCGGTACACATTATACTACGGGCTATATATAGTGGTACACATACTATGAGCTATATATAGCGGTACACATTATACTACGGGCTATTTATAGCAGTACACATTATACTATGGGCTATATATAGCGGTACACATACTATGAGCTATATATAGCGGTACACATTATACTACGGGCTATATATAGCGGTACACATTATACTACGGGCTATATATAGCGGTACACATACTATGAGCTATATATAGCGGTACACATTATACTACGGGCTATATATAGCGGTACACATTATACTACGGGCTATATATAGCGGTACACATACTATGAGCTATATATAGCGGTACACATTATACTACGGGCTATTTATAGCGGTACACATAATACTATGGGCTATATATAGTGGTACACATACTATGAGCTATATATAGCGGTACACATTATACTACGGGCTATTTATAGCGGTACACATTATACTATGGGCTATATATAGCAGTATACATTATATGTACTATGGGCTATATATAGTGGTGCACATTATACTACGGGCTATTTATAGCGGTACACATTATACTATGGGCTATATATAGCGGTACACATAATACTACGGGCTATTTATAGCGGTACACATACTATGGGCTATATATAGTGGTGCACATTATGCTATGGGCTATATATAGTGGTGCACATTATGCTATGGGCTATATATAGTGGTGCACATTATACTATGGGCTATATATAGCGGTACACATTATACTACGGGCTATTTATAGCGGTACACATTATACTATGGGCTATATATAGTGGTGCACATTATACTATGGGCTATATATAGAGGTACACATTATACTACGGGCTATATATAGCGGTACACATTATACTACGGGCTATATATAGCGGTGCACATTATACTATGGGCTATATATAGCGGTACACATTATACTACGGGCTATATATAGTGGTACACATACTATGAGCTATATATAGCGGTACACATTATACTACGGGCTATTTATAGCAGTACACATTATACTATGGGCTATATATAGCGGTACACATACTATGAGCTATATATAGCGGTACACATTATACTACGGGCTATATATAGCGGTACACATTATACTACGGGCTATATATAGCGGTACACATACTATGAGCTATATATAGCGGTACACATTATACTACGGGCTATATATAGCGGTACACATTATACTACGGGCTATATATAGCGGTACACATACTATGAGCTATATATAGCGGTACACATACTATGAGCTATATATAGCGGTACACATTATACTACGGGCTATTTATAGCGGTACACATAATACTATGGGCTATATATAGTGGTACACATACTATGAGCTATATATAGCGGTACACATTATACTACGGGCTATTTATAGCGGTACACATTATACTATGGGCTATATATAGCAGTATACATTATATGTACTATGGGCTATATATAGTGGTGCACATTATACTACGGGCTATATATAGCGGTACACATTATACTACGGGCTATTTATAGCGGTACACATTATACTACGGGCTATTTATAGCGGTACACATTATACTATGGGCTATTTATAGCGGTACACATACTATGGGCTATATATAGTGGTGCACATTATGCTATGGGCTATATATAGCGGTACACATTATACTATGGGCTATATATAGCGGTGCACATTATACTATGGGCTATATATAGTGGTGCACATTATGCTATGGGCTATATATATTGGTGCACATTATACTATGGGCTATATATAGCGGTACACATTATACTATGGGCTATATATAGCGGTGCACATTATACTACAGACTATATATAGCGGTACACATTATACTACAGACTATATATAGCGGTACACATTATACTACGGGCTATATATAGCGGTACACATTATACTATGGGCTATTTATAGCGGTACACATTATACTACAGGCTATATATAGTGGTGCACATTATACTATGGGCTATATATAGTGGTACACATAATACTACGGGTTATATATAGCAGTATACATTATACTATGGGCTATATATAGTGGTGCACATTATACTATGGGCTATATATAGTGGTGCACATTATACTATGGGCTATATATAGCGGTGCACATTATACTATGGGCTATATATAGCGGTACACATTATACTATGGGCTATATATAGCGGTGCACATTATACTATGGGCTATATATAGCGGTGCACATTATACTATGGGCTATATATAGCGGTGCACATTATACTATGGGCTATATATAGTGGTGCACATTATACTATGGGCTATATATAGCGGTGCACATTATACTATGGGCTATATATAGCGGTGCACATTATACTATGGGCTATATATAGCGGTGCACATTATACTATGGGCTATATATAGTGGTGCACATTATACTATGGGCTATATATAGTGGTGCACATTATACTATAGGCTATATATAGCGGTGCACATTATACTACGGGCTATATATAGCGGTGCACATTATACTACGGGCTATATATAGCGGTACACATTATACTACGGGCTATATATAGTGGTACACATTATACTACGGGCTATATATAGCGGTACACATTATACTACGGGCTATTTATAGCGGAACACATTATACTACGGGCTATATATAGCGGTACACATTATACTATGGGCTATATATAGCGGTACACATTATACTACGGGCTATATATAGCGGTACACATTATACTACGGGCTATATATAGCGGTACACATTATACTACGGGCTATATATAGCGGTACACATTATACTATGGGCTATATATAGCGGTACACATTATACTACGGGCTATATATAGTGGTACACATTATACTACGGGCTATATATAGCGGTACACATTATACTACGGGCTATTTATAGCGGAACACATTATACTACGGGCTATATATAGCGGTACACATTATACTATGGGCTATATATAGCGGTACACATTATACTACGGGCTATATATAGCGGTACACATTATACTACGGGCTATATATAGCGGTACACATTATACTACGGGCTATTTATAGCGGTACACATTATACTACGGGCTATTTATAGCGGTACACATTATACTATGGGCTATATATAGCGGTACACATTATACTATGGGCTTTATATAGTGGTACACATTATACTACGGGCTGTATATAGCGGTACACATTATACTACGGGCTATATATAGCAGTATACATTATAATATGGGCTGAAGTTACAAACAATAAAAGGTGAGTGTGGGGGAGGGGTTCTCCGTTACTTCGTCCTCCTGGCAATAATGGCGACTTCAGATACTTACAAGAAGGAGTTCTTGGCTGCGCTCACGATGCAGGAAACGCGCTCCGCGTCCACATAGTCATAGCTGAACTCCTCGGGATCCGTTTTTGAGCCAGATTCGGACAAGAGAAGCCCCAGCCAGTGACCCATGTCCTCCAAGGATTTCGCCTACGATAGAAACACTAAACATCACAACTGCGAAAAGGGAGGAAGGAATTCAAAGTGTTGCGAGACGCTCGAGAGGAAAAGTCACCCCGCACCGAAAGAGCAGAAGAACCCGTCCTAATCGGAGATCTGAACCCTCAGATACCGACTGCAGGGACGGAGGGCGAGTACAGAATAAGGCCGCCTGCACTCGTAGCTAATACCGCCATAGCATGCAATGGAGGAGCGATTGTTGCTGCACACGAGTGGAAATCAACTGCAATTTTCCGCTCACGAACTGAAAAAAATCAAAGCTTGCAGGCGGTTTCCATTGAAGTCGATGACAGCTGTCTAATCCGCGGCCCTTCCACAATCATCATTGCAGAAAAGTCATGGGATCCGCGTCATCTGTACTTCAGCAAAGTCTGTCGTGCACCATCTGCGGTACAGATAAAGAAGATTCCGGACGGGTACACGGGACCACCGGCCGGGCACAGGGGCTGATTCAGCTGCAGGATCCAGCATCTGGAATCCCACCCGCCCGTCTGCAGCCGGCCGAAGACAGTTCGGTAGAAGGTTCAGAAAACTGATATAGCCAGGAATAAATTACAGACACTTCATCTCCACCAGGGGGCGGCAGAGTCAAAGACTGAGGAGAAAAGCAACAGCCTAGAACATCAAGAAAAACTAAAAGGAACTTCTACACAGAGCAGCAACTACAGCTAAGGCCCATTTACACAGCACGAGTGTGTTTCAAACTCGACCCTGTGTTTCCTCACCCTCGTGCACCTGCACAGGAGCTAGCAGAGCTGGCTGGGTCACAGAGGCCGGGGCAGTGCAGCAGATTTCTCTCCTCTCGCTCCCCCGCCCCCCTCCATTGAGATAACACAGCAGCTGTTCACTACTGAACGGCCACTGTTTAAACTGAGCGATGAGCTTTATGCAACATGAAAGATGAGCAATGAAGCTTGTCGTGCAGTTTAAACAGCGGTCTTTCAGTAGTGAGCAGCCGCTGTGTTATCTCAATGGAGAGGGGCGGGGCAGCAATAGAAGAGAAATCTCCTGCACTGCCCCAGCCCCCTGCTGGCCGATCAGTGTGCGAGCCAGCTCTGCTAGCTCCCGTACAGGAGTGCGGGGATACAGGATCAAGTGTCAGGCATTGTTTGCCTGACAATCCTTCTAGTGTAAATAGGCCTTACATCCAAGAGTTCTCACCACTAAACTAGTTACACTCTAACACATAGGGGGCAGTATTATAGTAGTTATATTCTTGTACATAGGAGGCAGTATTATAGTAGTTATATTCTTGTACATTGGGGGCAGTATTATAGTAGTTATATTCTTGTACATAGGAGCAGTATTATAGTAGTTATATTCTTGTACATAGGGGCCAGTATTATAGTAGTTATATTCTTGTACATAGGGGGCAGTATTATAGTAGTTATATTCTTGTACACAGGGGGCAGTATTATAGTAGTTATATTCTTGTACATAGGAGCAGTATTATAGTAGTTATATTCTTGTACATAGGGAGCAGTATTGTTGTAGTTATATTCTTGTACATAGGGGGCAGTATTATAGTAGTTATATTCTGGTACATAGGGGACAGTATTATAGTAGTTATATTCTTGTACATAGGAGGCAGTATTATAGTAGTTATATTCTTGTACATAGGAGGCAGTATTATAGTAGTTATATTCTTGTACATTGGAGCAGTATTATAGTAGTTATATTCTTGTACATAGGGGGCAGTATTATAGTAGTTATATTCTTGTACATAGGGGGCAGTATTATAGTAGTTATATTCTTGTACATAGGGGGCAGTATTATATTAGTTATATTCTTGTACATAGGAGCAGTATTATAGTAGTTATATTCTTGTACATAGGAGCAGTATTATAGTAGTTATATTCTTGTATATAGGAGGTAGTATTATAGTAGTTATATTCTTGTACATAGGAGGCAGTATTATAGTAGTTATATTCTTGTACATAGTAGGCAGTATTATAGTAGTTATATTCTTGTACATAGGGGCAGTATTATAGTAGTTATATTCTTGTACATAGGGGGCAGTATTATAGTAGTTATATTCTTGTACATAGGGGCAGTATTATAGTAGCTATATTCTTGTACATAGGGGCAGTATTATAGTAGTTATATTCTTGTACATAGGGGGCAGTATTATAGTAGTTATATTCTTGTACATAGGAGGCAGTATTATAGTAGTTATATTCTTGTATATAGGAGGTAGTATTATAGTAGTTATATTCTTGTACATAGGAGGCAGTATTATAGTAGTTATATTCTTGTACATAGGGGAGCAGTATTATAGTAGTTATATTCTTGTACATAGGGGCAGTATTATAGTAGCTATATTCTTGTACATAGGGGCAGTATTATAGTAGTTATATTCTTGTACATAGGGGGCAGTATTATATTAGTTATATTCTTGTACATAGGAGCAGTATTATAGTAGTTATATTCTTGTACATAGGGGGCAGTATTATAGTAGCTATATTCTTGTACATAGGGGGCAGTATTATAGTAGTTATATTCTTGTACATAGGAGGTAGTATTATAGTAGTTATATTCTTGTACATAGGGGGCAGTATTATAGTAGTTATATTCTTGTACATAGGAGGCAGTATTATAGTAGTTATATTCTTGTATATAGGAGGTAGTATTATAGTAGTTATATTCTTGTATATAGGAGGTAGTATTATAGTAGTTATATTCTTGTACATAGGGGGCAGTATTATAGTAGTTATATTCTTGTATATAGGAGGTAGTATTATAGTAGTTATATTCTTGTACATAGGGGGCAGTATTATAGTAGTTATATTCTTGTACATAGGAAGCAGTATTATAGTAGTTATATTCTTGTACATAGGAGGTAGTATTATAGTAGTTATATTCTTGTACATAGGAAGCAGTATTATAGTAGTTATATTCTTGTACATAGGAGGCAGTATTATAGTAGTTATATTCTTGTACATAGGGGGCAGTATTATAGTAGTTATATTCTTGTACATAGGAAGCAGTATTATAGTAGTTATATTCTTGTACATAGGAGGTAGTATTATAGTAGTTATATTCTTGTACATAGGAGGCAGTATTATAGTAGCTATATTCTTGTACATAGGAGGCAGTATTATAGTAGTTATATTCTTGTACATAGGAGCAGTATTATAGTAGTTATATTCTTGTACATAGGGGGCAGTATTATAGTAGTTATATTCTTGTACATAGGAGGCAGTATTATAGTAGTTATATTCTTGTACATAGGAAGCAGTATTATAGTAGTTATATTCTTGTACATAGGAGGCAGTATTATAGTAGCTATATTCTTGTACATAGGAGGCAGTATTATAGTAGTTATATTCTTGTACATAGGAGCAGTATTATAGTAGTTATATTCTTGTACATAGGGGCAGTATTATAGTAGCTATATTCTTGTACATAGGGGCAGTATTATAGTAGTTATATTCTTGTACATAGGGGGCAGTATTATATTAGTTATATTCTTGTACATAGGAGCAGTATTATAGTAGTTATATTCTTGTACATAGGGGGCAGTATTATAGTAGCTATATTCTTGTACATAGGGGGCAGTATTATAGTAGTTATATTCTTGTACATAGGAGCAGTATTATAGTAGTTATATTCTTGTACATAGGGGGCAGTATTATAGTAGTTATATTCTTGTACATTGGGGGCAGTATTATAGTAGTTATATTCTTGTACATAGGAGCAGTATTATAGTAGTTATATTCTTGTACATAGGGGCCAGTATTATAGTAGTTATATTCTTGTACATAGGGGGCAGTATTATAGTAGTTATATTCTTGTACACAGGGGGCAGTATTATAGTAGTTATATTCTTGTACATAGGAGCAGTATTATAGTAGTTATATTCTTGTACATAGGGAGCAGTATTGTTGTAGTTATATTCTTGTACATAGGGGGCAGTATTATAGTAGTTATATTCTGGTACATAGGGGACAGTATTATAGTAGTTATATTCTTGTACATAGGAGGCAGTATTATAGTAGTTATATTCTTGTATATAGGAGGCAGTATTATAGTAGTTATATTCTTGTACATTGGAGCAGTATTATAGTAGTTATATTCTTGTACATAGGGGGCAGTATTATAGTAGTTATATTCTTGTACATAGGGGGCAGTATTATAGTAGTTATATTCTTGTACATAGGGGGCAGTATTATATTAGTTATATTCTTGTACATAGGAGCAGTATTATAGTAGTTATATTCTTGTACATAGGAGCAGTATTATAGTAGTTATATTCTTGTATATAGGAGGTAGTATTATAGTAGTTATATTCTTGTACATAGGAGGCAGTATTATAGTAGTTATATTCTTGTACATAGTAGGCAGTATTATAGTAGTTATATTCTTGTACATAGGGGCAGTATTATAGTAGTTATATTCTTGTACATAGGGGGCAGTATTATAGTAGTTATATTCTTGTACATAGGGGCAGTATTATAGTAGCTATATTCTTGTACATAGGGGCAGTATTATAGTAGTTATATTCTTGTACATAGGGGGCAGTATTATAGTAGTTATATTCTTGTACATAGGAGGCAGTATTATAGTAGTTATATTCTTGTATATAGGAGGTAGTATTATAGTAGTTATATTCTTGTACATAGGAGGCAGTATTATAGTAGTTATATTCTTGTACATAGGGGAGCAGTATTATAGTAGTTATATTCTTGTACATAGGGGCAGTATTATAGTAGCTATATTCTTGTACATAGGGGCAGTATTATAGTAGTTATATTCTTGTACATAGGGGGCAGTATTATATTAGTTATATTCTTGTACATAGGAGCAGTATTATAGTAGTTATATTCTTGTACATAGGGGGCAGTATTATAGTAGCTATATTCTTGTACATAGGGGGCAGTATTATAGTAGTTATATTCTTGTACATAGGAGGTAGTATTATAGTAGTTATATTCTTGTACATAGGGGGCAGTATTATAGTAGTTATATTCTTGTACATAGGAGGCAGTATTATAGTAGTTATATTCTTGTATATAGGAGGTAGTATTATAGTAGTTATATTCTTGTATATAGGAGGTAGTATTATAGTAGTTATATTCTTGTACATAGGGGGCAGTATTATAGTAGTTATATTCTTGTATATAGGAGGTAGTATTATAGTAGTTATATTCTTGTACATAGGGGGCAGTATTATAGTAGTTATATTCTTGTACATAGGAAGCAGTATTATAGTAGTTATATTCTTGTACATAGGAGGTAGAATTATAGTAGTTATATTCTTGTACATAGGAAGCAGTATTATAGTAGTTATATTCTTGTACATAGGAGGCAGTATTATAGTAGCTATATTCTTGTACATAGGAGGCAGTATTATAGTAGTTATATTCTTGTACATAGGAGCAGTATTATAGTAGTTATATTCTTGTACATAGGGGGCAGTATTATAGTAGTTATATTCTTGTACATAGGAGGTAGTATTATAGTAGTTATATTCTTGTACATAGGAAGCAGTATTATAGTAGTTATATTCTTGTACATAGGAGGCAGTATTATAGTAGCTATATTCTTGTACATAGGAGGCAGTATTATAGTAGTTATATTCTTGTACATAGGAGCAGTATTATAGTAGTTATATTCTTGTACATAGGGGCAGTATTATAGTAGCTATATTCTTGTACATAGGGGCAGTATTATAGTAGTTATATTCTTGTACATAGGGGGCAGTATTATATTAGTTATATTCTTGTACATAGGAGCAGTATTATAGTAGTTATATTCTTGTACATAGGGGGCAGTATTATAGTAGCTATATTCTTGTACATAGGGGGCAGTATTATAGTAGTTATATTCTTGTACATAGGAGCAGTATTATAGTAGTTATATTCTTGTACATAGGGGGCAGTATTATAGTAGTTATATTCTTGTACATAGGGGGCAGTATTATAGTAGTTATATTCTTGTACATAGGAGGCAGTATTATAGTAGTTATATTCTTGTATATAGGAGGTAGTATTATAGTAGTTATATTCTTGTATATAGGAGGTAGTATTATAGTAGTTATATTCTTGTACATAGGAGGCAGTATTATAGTAGTTATATTCTTGTATATAGGAGGTAGTATTATAGTAGTTATATTCTTGTACATAGGGGGCAGTATTATAGTAGTTATATTCTTGTACATAGGAAGCAGTATTATAGTAGTTATATTCTTGTACATAGGAGGTAGTATTATAGTAGTTATATTCTTGTACATAGGAAGCAGTATTATAGTAGTTATATTCTTGTACATAGGAGGCAGTATTATAGTAGCTATATTCTTGTACATAGGAGGCAGTATTATAGTAGTTATATTCTTGTACATAGGAGCAGTATTATAGTAGTTATATTCTTGTACATAGGGGGCAGTATTATAGTAGTTATATTCTTGTATATAGGAGGCAGTATTATAGTAGTTATATTCTTGTATATAGGAGGCAGTATTATAGTAGTTATATTCTTGTACATAGGGGGCAGTATTATAGTAGCTATATTCTTCTACATCGGAGCAGTATTATAGTAATTATATTCTTGTACATATGGAGCAGTATTATAGTAGTTATATTCTTGTACATAGGAGGCAGTATTATAGTAGTTATATTCTTGTACATAGGGGGCAGTATTATAGTAGTTATATTCTTGTACATAGGGGGCAGTATTATAGTAGTTGAATTCTTGTACATATGGAGCAGTATTATAGTAGTTATATTCTTGTACATATGGAGCAGTATTATAGTAGTTATATTCTTGTACATAGGAGGCAGTATTATAGTAGTTATATTCTTGTACATAGGAGGCAGTATTATAGTAGTTATATTCTTGTACATAGGGGGCCGTATTATAGTAGTTATATTTTTGTACATAGGGGGCCGTATTATAGTAGTTATATTCTTGTACACAGGGGGCCGTATTATAGTAGTTATATTCTTGTACACAGGGGGCCGTATTATAGTAGTTATATTCTTGTACATAGGGGGCCGTATTCTAGTAGTTATATTCTTGTACATAGGGGGCAGTATTATAGTAGTTATATTCTTGTACATAGGGGGCAGTATTATAGTAGTTATATTCTTGTACATAGGGGCAGTATTATAGTAGTTATATTCTTGTACATAGGGGGCAGTATTATAGTAGTTATATTCTTGTACATAGGGAGCAGCATTATAGTAGTTATATTCTTGTACATAGGAGCAGTATTATAGTAATTATATTCTTGTACATAGGGGCAGTATTATAGTAGTTATATTATTGTACATATAAAGCAGTATTCTAGTAGTTATATTCTTGTACATAGGGGGCAGTATTATAGTAGTTATATTCTTGTACATAGGGAGCAGTATTATAGTAGTTATATTCTTGTACATAAGGGGTGGTATTATAGTAATTATATTCTTGTACATAGGGGGCAGTATTATAGTAGTTATATTCTTGTACATAGGGGGCAGTATTATAGTAGTTATGTTCTTGTACATAGGAGGCAGTACTATAGTAGTTATATTCTTGTACATAGGGGGCAGTATTATAGTAGTTATATTCTTGTACATACGAGCAGTATTATAGTAGTTATATTCTGGTATATAGGAGCAGTATTATAGTAGTTATATTCTTGTACATAGGGGCAGTATTATAGTAGTTATATTCTTGTACATAAAGGGCAGTATTATAGTAGTTATATTCTTGTACATAGGGGGCAGTATTATAGTAGTTATATTCTTGTACATAGGGGGCAGTATTATATTAGTTATATTCTTGTACATAGGGGGCAGTATTATAGTAGTTATATTCTTGTACATAGGGGGCAGTATTATAGTAGTTATATTCTTGTACATAGGGGGCAGTATTATAGTCGTTTTATTCTTGTACATAGGGGGCAGTATTATAGTCGTTATATTCTTGTACATAGGAGGCAGTATTATAGTCGTTATAGTCTTGTACATAGGAGGCAGTATTATAGTCGTTATATTCTTGTACATAGGGGGTAGTATTATAGTCGTTATATTCTTGTACATAGGGGGTAGTATTATAGTCGTCATATTCTTGTACATAGGGGGTAGTATTATAGTAGTTATATTCTTGTACATAGGAGGCAGTATTATAGTAGTTATATTCTTGTACATAGGGGGCAGTACTATAGTAGTTATATTCTTGTACATAGGAGGCAGTATTATAGTAGTTATATTCTTGTACATAAAGGGCAGTATTATAGTAGTTATATACTTGTACATAGGGGGCAGTATTATAGTAGTTATATACTTGTACATAGGGGGGCAGTATTATAGTATTTATATTCTTGTACATAGGAGGCAGTATTATAGTGGTTATATTCTTGTACATAGGCGGCAGTATAATAGTAGTTATATTCTAGTACATTGGGGGCAGTATTATAGTAGTTATATTCTTGTACATAGGGGGCAGTATTATAGTAGTTATATTCTTGTACATAGGGGGCAGTATTATAGTAGTTATATTCTTGTACATAGTCGGCAGTATTATAGTAGTTATATTCTTGTATATAGGGGGCAGTATTATAGTAGTTATATTCTTGTACACAGGGGGCAGTATTATAGTAGTTATATTCTTGTACATAGGGGGCAGTATTATAGTAGTTATATTCTTGTACATAGGGGGCAGTATTATAATAGTTATATTCTTGTACAAAAAAACAGTATTATAGTAGTTATATACATTATTACCTCTAGTGTAGCGAGCTGCTCCCCATTATGCAGGATTCGGAAGGAATACAGGTGGTCCTGGGTGGGTTGCGGGATGATGTCACAACCATTTAAGGCCACTGCTGGTGTCGCAATTTTATTTCTGTTTCTGTCTTGGTAAAAATGCAGCTGCCCGTCCTTCACACAACAATATCGGGATTTCCAATGACTGTTTATCAACACATTCAGATAATCTGCAAGTAAATGTGATGGAGAGACGTGGTGGACAGCAGACGGCACTACATGCAGAGTAATCATAGGGCTGATAGCTAAAATGTACTACATGCTACATCAGACAGTGAGGAGCAAAGCTGCAGACTTATCTGTGTGAATGAATGTACCCATAAAGCTGCCCCTACAAGATCATACTGTACACGATGCACGGTGGGCGCAGGCTCTATATCTGTACTACAGACACCGTCCTCTGCAGTACGCGGCGGCACACCTCAGCAGCCGGCGCCAAGCACAACATCACATTGGTTATACAACAGAGGCTCGGCCGGGTGTGGGTCAATATCATTATCTGCATCATTCCTTACATTCTCGCTTCCTGCTACAGAACTTGACAGATTTACCATTCGCGAGGCTGAGAAGTATGAATGACATATTGGGGGCCATATTGGTTGTCATTTAACTTTAGAGAAACCGGTAGCAGAGTTGCATTTTCAAATATTTGAAGGGATAGGGAACCCCTTTCACTGCCCTGGACCATCAGGGACCTCTATGAATTCCTCCTTTACACCAGAACAACTGGGACCTTACCATTCACCAATTCTTTTCTCTAGACCACCAGGGACCTTACTAATATCCAATTCTTTGCCCCAGACTACCAAGCAATTTATCTTTAACACCTTCTCTGCCCTAGACCACCAGGGACCTTTCCATCAACCTCTTCTATGCCATAACCACAAGGGCTCTTACAATTAGCCACTTCTCTGCCCTGAACTAACTCATTCACTGCAGCAGAGCACCATGGACATTACCATTAACTTCTTCCCTGCCCTGACTACCAAGAAACTTGCCATTTACTAATTATTTTCCTTTAAGAGCCAGGGACCTACTTATTAAACCTGCGCCGGACTACCAATGATCTTACCATTATTCCCTTCACTCTCCTTGATTATCAGGGAACTCAATAGTAATTCATTCTCTGCCCTAGACCACCAGGGACATAAGCATTGGCCCCTTCTCTGCCCTGTATCACCAGGGACCTTATAATTGACCCCTTCTCTGCCCTAGGTCATCAGATACCTTACTATTAAGTCCTCTTTCTTAGACAACCAGAAACCTAACTATTCCTGCCTTATCTTTCCTAGGCCACTAGGATCCTTACCATTAACTCCTCTGCCCTAGATGACCAGGGACCTTACCTTTAAACTCTTCTGTACCTACAGCACCATTGAACTTACTTAAACCCTATCTCTGTCCTAGACCACCATTAATCTTACTTAAACCCTTCTTTACCTAGACCACCCTTGATTTTATTTAAACACTTTGTCTGTCCTAGACCATCATTGATCTTACTTAAGCTCTCTTTGTCTTAGACGAACAAGGATCTTACCATTAACCCCTTTTCCACCCTAGACCACTAGGAACCTTGCTATTAATTCCCTCTCTTCCCTATACCACCATAGACTTTATGATTAACCCCTTCTCTGCTGTAAACTACTACTGATTTTACCATTACCTCTTTTGCTATACAGGCACTGTATTGGGGTATTATTTATGCAATGTCTGGCAATATGTAGGACTTAAATATTCAGGTAACAAGTGTTACTACTTGCTGCTCAATGCCCTTTTTATTATAAAACGGCCTAAGAAATTCTATAAAATGGACAATAAAGTGTCCTGCAGAAGTAGTTACTTACTGGAGGTCTCCAACGTCTTCTCCGGACTCTCCATAGAGGCTGATTTCTTTCTTCCCAAATTCATCAGGTTGCTGAGCTTTAAGCCAGATGGACCTTTCTTCTTTACTGAGAGAGAGCAGAGAGATGGGGCGCACCTTTAGGATCTCCTGATGATGAGGGGGCACTGCTTTGTATAATGCCCTTTATCACCGCCAGCCCTACAGTGACCAAGCTCCACTATATTGTATATATGTAATGGGGGCATTTCTCAAAAGATAATGAGGTGCACATGGAGTCTTGGTTCTAAGACCTGTGTCTATGTTGACCACTAGAATACACTGGGCAAACTTATAAGGTGTGATCTTAGGATTGTTGCGTCATGTAAATCTGCTCCAGAGACGCACAGACACTCCAGACTCAGAAGGACAAACAACTGAATGCTCCACAAGGACTAGTGAGGTGCAGAGGAATTACAGCGCGACACAGGGTCATGGGCGATCAGAGACAGAAGAGACGACACAGGGTCATGGGCGATCAGAGACAGAAGAGACGACACAGGATCATGGGCGATCAGAGACAGAAGAGACGACACAGGGTCATGGGCGATCGGAGACAGAAGAGACGACACAGGGTCATGGGCGATCGGAGACAGAAGAGACGACACAGGGTCATGGGCGATCAGAGACAGAAGAGACGACACAGGGTCATGGGCGATCAGAGACAGAAGAGACGACACAGGGTCATGGGCGATCAGAGACAGAAGAGACGACACAGGGTCATGGGCGATCAGAGACAGAAGAGAAGACACAGGGTCATGGGCGATCAGAGACAGAAGAGAAGACACAGGGTCATGGGCGATCAGAGACAGAAGAGACGGCACAGGGTCATGGGCGATCAGAGACAGAAGAGACGACACAGGGTCATGGGCGATCAGAGACAGAAGAGACGACACAGGGTCCTGGGCGATCAGAGACAGAAGAGACGACACAGGGTCCTGGGCGATCAGAGACAGAAGAGACGACACAGGGTCCTGGGCGATCAGAGACAGAAGAGACGACACAGGGTCATGGGCGATCAGAGACAGAAGAGACGACACAGGGTCATGGGCGATCAGAGACAGAAGAGACGACACAGGGTCATGGGCGATCAGAGACAGAAGAGACGACACAGGGTCATGGGCGATCAGAGACAGAAGAGACGACACAGGGTCATGGGCGATCAGAGACAGAAGGGACGACACAAGGTCATGGGCGATCAGAAACAGAAGAGACGACACAGAGTCATGGGCGATCGGAGACAGAAGAGACGACACAAGGTCATGGGGGATCAGAGACAGAAGAGACGACACAGGGTCATGGGCGATCGGAGACAGAAGAGACGACACAGGGTCATGGGCGATCGGAGACAGAAGAGACGACACAGGGTCCTGGGCGATCAGAGACAGAAGAGACGACACAGGGTCATGGGCGATCAGAGACAGAAGAGACGACACAGGGTCATGGGCGATCAGAGACAGAAGAGAAGACACAGGGTCCTGGGCGATCAGAGACAGAAGAGACGACACAGGGTCATGGGCGATCAGAGACAGAAGAGACGACACAGGGTCACGGGCGATCAGAGACAGAAGAGACGACACAGGGTCATGGGCGATCAGAGACAGAAGAGACGACACAGGGTCATGGGCGATCAGAGACAGGAGAGACGACACAGGGTCATGGGCGATCAGAGACAGAAGAGACGACACAGGGTCATGGGCGATCAGAGGCAGAAGAGGCGACACAGGGTCATGGGCGATCAGAGACAGAAGAGACGACACAGGGTCATGGGCGATCAGAGACAGAAGAGACGACACAGGGTCATGGGCGATCAGAGACAGAAGAGACGACACAGGGTCATGGGCGATCAGAGACAGAAGAGACGACACAGGGTCATGGGCGATCAGAGACAGAAGAGACGACACAGGGTCATGGGCGATCAGAGACAGAAGAGAAGACACAGGGTCATGGGCGATCGGAGACAGAAGAGACGACACAGAGTCATGGGCGATCGGAGACAGAAGAGACGACACAAGGTCATGGGCGATCGGAGACAGAAGAGACGACACAGGGTCATGGGCGATCGGAGACAGAAGAGACGACACAGGGTCATGGGCGATCGGAGACAGAAGAGACGACACAGGGTCCTGGGCGATCAGAGACAGAAGAGACGACACAGGGTCATGGGCGATCAGAGACAGAAGAGACTCCACAGGGTCATGGGCGATCAGAGACAGAAGAGAAGACACAGGGTCATGGGCGATCAGAGACAGAAGAGACGACACAGAGTCATGGGCGATCGGAGACAGAAGAGACGACACAAGGTCATGGGCGATCAGAGACAGAAGAGACGACACAGGGTCATGGGCGATCAGAGACAGAAGAGACGACACAGGGTCATGGGCGATCAGAGACAGAAGAGACGACACAGGGTCCTGGGCGATCAGAGACAGAAGAGACGACACAGGGTCATGGGCGATCAGAGACAGAAGAGACGACACAGGGTCATGGGCGATCAGAGACAGAAGAGAAGACACAGGGTCATGGGCGATCAGAGACAGAAGAGACGACACAGGGTCATGGCGATCAGAGACAGAAGAGACGACACAGGGTCCTGGGCGATCAGAGACAGAAGAGACGACACAGGGTCATGGGCGATCAGAGACAGAAGAGACGACACAGGGTCATGGGCGATCAGAGACAGAAGAGAAGACACAGGGTCATGGGCGATCAGAGACAGAAGAGACGACACAGGGTCATGGGCGATCAGAGACAGAAGAGACGACACAGGGTCATGGGCGATCAGAGACAGAAGAGGCGACACAGGGTCATGGGCGATCAGAGACAGAAGAGACGACACAGGGTCATGGGCGATCAGAGACAGAAGAGACGACACAGGGTCATGGGCGATCAGAGACAGAAGAGACGACACAGGGTCCTGGGCGATCAGAGACAGAAGAGACGACACAGGGTCCTGGGCGATCAGAGACAGAAGAGACGACACAGGGTCATGGGCGATCAGAGACAGAAGAGACGACACAGGGTCATGGGCGATCAGAGACAGAAGAGACGACACAGGGTCATGGGCGATCAGAGACAGAAGAGACGACACAGGGTCATGGGCGATCAGAGACAGGAGAGACGACACAGGGTCATGGGCGATCAGAGACAGAAGAGACGACACAGGGTCATGGGCGATCAGAGGCAGAAGAGGCGACACAGGGTCATGGGCGATCAGAGACAGAAGAGAAGACACAGGGTCATGGGCGATCGGAGACAGAAGAGACGACACAGAGTCATGGGCGATCGGAGACAGAAGAGACGACACAAGGTCATGGGCGATCGGAGACAGAAGAGACGACACAGGGTCATGGGCGATCGGAGACAGAAGAGACGACACAGGGTCATGGGCGATCAGAGACAGAAGAGACGACACAGGGTCCTGGGCGATCAGAGACAGAAGAGACGACACTGGGTCATGGGCGATCAGAGACAGAAGAGACTCCACAGGGTCATGGGCGATCAGAGACAGAAGAGAAGACACAGGGTCATGGGCGATCAGAGACAGAAGAGACGACACAGAGTCATGGGCGATCGGAGACAGAAGAGACGACACAAGGTCATGGGCGATCAGAGACAGAAGAGACGACACAGGGTCATGGGCGATCAGAGACAGAAGAGACGACACAGGGTCATGGGCGATCAGAGACAGAAGAGACGACACAGGGTCCTGGGCGATCAGAGACAGAAGAGACGACACAGGGTCATGGGCGATCAGAGACAGAAGAGACGACACAGGGTCATGGGCGATCAGAGACAGAAGAGAAGACACAGGGTCATGGGCGATCAGAGACAGAAGAGACGACACAGGGTCATGGCGATCAGAGACAGAAGAGACGACACAGGGTCATGGGCGATCAGAGACAGGAGAGACAACACAGGGTCATGGGCGATCAGAGACAGAAGAGACGACACAGGGTCCTGGGCGATCAGAGACAGAAGAGACGACACAGGGTCATGGCGATCAGAGACAGAAGAGACGACACAGGGTCATGGGCGATCAGAGACAGGAGAGACAACACAGGGTCATGGGCGATCAGAGACAGAAGAGACGACACAGGGTCATGGGCGATCAGAGACAGAAGAGACGACACAGGGTCCTGGGCGATCAGAGACAGAAGAGACGACACAGGGTCCTGGGCGATCAGAGACAGAAGAGACGACACAGGGTCATGGGCGATCAGAGACAGAAGGGACGACACAAGGTCATGGGCGATCAGAAACAGAAGAGACGACACAGAGTCATGGGCGATCGGAGACAGAAGAGACGACACAAGGTCATGGGCGATCGGAGACAGAAGAGACGACACAGGGTCATGGGCGATCGGAGACAGAAGAGACGACACAGGGTCATGGGCGATCGGAGACAGAAGAGACGACACAGGGTCCTGGGCGATCAGAGACAGAAGAGACGACACAGGGTCATGGGCGATCAGAGACAGAAGAGACAACACAGGGTCATGGGCGATCAGAGACAGAAGAGAAGACACAGGGTCATGGGCGATCGGAGACAGAAGAGACGACACAGAGTCATGGGCGATCGGAGACAGAAGAGACGACACAAGGTCATGGGCGATCAGAGACAGAAGAGACGACACAGGGTCATGGGCGATCGGAGACAGAAGAGACGACACAGGGTCATGGGCGATCAGAGACAGAAGAGACGACACAGGGTCCTGGGCGATCAGAGACAGAAGAGACGACACAGGGTCATGGGCGATCAGAGACAGAAGAGACGACACAGGGTCATGGGCGATCAGAGACAGAAGAGACGACACAGGGTCATGGGCGATCAGAGACAGAAGAGACGACACAGAGTCATGGGCGATCGGAGACAGAAGAGACGACACAAGGTCATGGGCGATCAGAGACAGAAGAGACGACACAGGGTCATGGGCGATCAGAGACAGAAGAGACGACACAGAGTCATGGGCGATCGGAGACAGAAGAGACGACACAAGGTCATGGGCGATCAGAGACAGAAGAGACGACACAGGGTCATGGGCGATCAGAGACAGAAGAGACGACACAGGGTCATGGGCGATCAGAGACAGAAGAGACGACACAGGGTCCTGGGCGATCGGAGACAGAAGAGACGACACAGGGTCATGGGCGATCAGAGACAGAAGAGAAGACACAGGGTCATGGGCGATCAGAGACAGAAGAGACGACACAGAGTCATGGGCGATCGGAGACAGAAGAGACGACACAAGGTCATGGGCGATCGGAGACAGAAGAGACGACACAGGGTCATGGGCGATCAGAGACAGAAGAGACGACACAGGGTCATGGGCGATCAGAGACAGAAGAGGCGACACAGGGTCATGGGCGATCAGAGACAGAAGAGACGACACAGGGTCATGGGCGATCAGAGACAGAAGAGACGACACAGGGTCATGGGCGATCAGAGACAGAAGAGACGACACAGGGTCCTGGGCGATCAGAGACAGAAGAGACGACACAGGGTCCTGGGCGATCAGAGACAGAAGAGCCGACACAGGGTCATGGGCGATCAGAGACAGAAGAGACGACACAGGGTCATGGGCGATCAGAGACAGAAGAGACGACACAGGGTCATGGGCGATCAGAGACAGAAGAGACGACACAGGGTCATGGGCGATCAGAGACAGGAGAGACGACACAGGGTCATGGGCGATCAGAGACAGGAGAGACGACACAGGGTCATGGGCGATCAGAGACAGAAGAGACGACACAGGGTCATGGGCGATCAGAGGCAGAAGAGGCGACACAGGGTCATGGGCGATCAGAGACAGAAGAGACGACACAGGGTCATGGGCGATCAGAGACAGAAGAGACGACACAGGGTCATGGGCGATCAGAGACAGAAGAGACGACACAGGGTCCTGGGCGATCGGAGACAGAAGAGACGACACAGGGTCCTGGGCGATCAGAGACAGAAGAGACGACACAAGGTCATGGGCGATCAGAGACAGGAGAGACGACACAGGGTCATGGGCGATCAGAGACAGAAGAGACGCTGGTGGATATTATTCGGTGCTTCCTCTTTCTGCTCTATAATTGCCAACAGAAGCCGAATGTCGCGGCACAAAGAGTCATTGTGAGTCCGGACTGAAGTGTCCTGCAGTGTAAAATTATCATCGTCCTGACAAAGGAGCAGTCACTGGAACGAGCGGCTAACGCTCCCATAAACGGCCCCTTATCATCAGGAGAAGTGTTTGTAGGAGTCAAAATCTGTTCTATATGCAGAGTACAATTCTTCTGTGCCTTGTTCCTGTACACAAATATATATATATACACACACACATACACACACGTATCTATAAGGCATGCAGTTGCCTTAGTGGCCCCATAAGGCCTCTCTTCTCCATACAGGGAGCCCAGTACTATGAATAAAGCATTATAGATGTGGACCCGCTTACAGGTTTTGCATTGGGGCTCGGGAGCTTTAAGTTACGCCTCCTGTGTGTGTGTATATGTATATATATATATATATATTGCACACTGCCAGTCCTCCTGTCCTGTATGCATTATTATGTATGGACGTTGAGTGTCTCTACATCAGATGTCTATTTTACCTTCTTTGACCTCGGGGGTGTCGGGGTGTCCGTCTGTGCTGCTCCCACTTTCTGATGCTGCAGAGTATCTGTCTGTTACTTCCCCCTGTGGAATAGCATATAGTATAATAGTATATAGAGGGATCAGCCCTATTCTCATCTGCACAAGGAAGCAATGGGATGAAACTGAAAGGGAGGAGACACAGATTAGATATTAGACAGTGAGTGTGATCAATTAGTGGGACAGGTTACCACAGGAGGTGGGGAGTTCTCCTTCAATGGAAGTCTTCAGAGGCTGGACAGACATCTGACTCAGATGATTTAGTGAATCCTGCACTGAGCAGGGGTTGGACTAGATGACCCCGGAGGACCAGATGACCCCCGAGGTCCTCCAACTCTACCAGCCTAGGATTCTATGAGTATAAAACTCTTGTAGTCTTTACATCACTTTATTAGCTGCTGAGGAAAGCAAAACTAACAAGCTTTCACTATGAGTTTGTAGGGGAGCAGGACTCGAGGGCTTTCTATATAAGATAGTGGGGGAAGCAGGATTCACAGGCTTTCTATGTGACTGGGTGGGGTAAGCTGGACTCATGGGCTTACTATATAAGTGGGTAAGGGAAGCAGGACTCACAGGTTTTCTCAATGAGTGGGTGGGAGTAGCAGGACTTACAGGCTTTCTCTATGAGTGGGTGCAGGAAGCAGGACTCACAGGCTTTCTATAAGAGTAGGGAGTAGCAGAACTCACAGGCTTCCTATAAGAGTAGGTGGGAGTAGCGGGACTCACAGGCTTTCTCTATGAGCGGGTGGGAGAAGCAGGACTCACAGGCTTTCTCAATGAGCGGGTGGGAGAAGCAGGACTCGCAGGCTTTCTCTATGAGTAGGTGGGGGAAGCGGGACAGACAGGCTTTCTATAAGAGTAGGTGGGAGTAGCGGGACTCACAGGCTTTCTCTATGAGCAGGTGGGGTAAGGAGGACTCGCAGGCTTTCTCTATGAGTAGGTGGGGGAAGCGGGACTCACAGGCTTTCTCTATGAGCAGGTGGGGGAAGCGGGACTCACAGGCTTTCTATAAGAGTAGGTGGGGGAAGCGGGACTCACAGGCTTTCTCTATGAGCAGGTGGGGTAAGGAGGACTCACAGGCTTTCTCTATGAGCGGGTGGGGGAAGCGGGACTCACAGGCTTTCTCTATGAGCAGGTGGGGGAAGCGGGACTCACAGGCTTTCTCTCTGAGTGGGTGGGGTAAGGAGGACTCACAGGCTTTCTCTCTGAGCGGGTGGGGGAAGCGGGACTCACAGGCTTTCTCTCTGAGCGGGTGGGGGAAGCGGGACTCACAGGCTTTCTTTCTGAGCGGGTGGGGGAAGCGGGACTCACAGGCTTTCTTTCTGAGCGGGTGGGGGAAGCGGGACTCACAGGCTTTCTCTATGAGCAGGTGGGGGAAGCGGGACTCACAGGCTTTCTTTATGAGCGGGTCGGGGAAGTGGGACTCACAGGCTTTCTCTATGAGCAGGTGGGGGAAGCGGGACTCACAGGCTCTCTCTCTGAGCGGGTGGGGTAAGGAGGACTCACAGGCTCTCTCTCTGAGCGGGTGGGGGAAGCGGGACTCACAGGCTTTCTTTCTGAGCGGGTGGGGGAAGCAGGACTCACAGGCTTTTTCTCTGAGCGGGTGGGGGAAGCAGGACTCACAGGCTTTCTCTATGAGCAGGTGGGGTAAGGAGGACTCACAGGCTTTCTCTATGAGCAGGTGGGGTAAGAAGGACTCACAGGCTTTCTCTATGAGCGGGTGGGGGAAGCGGGACTCGCAGGCTTTCTCTGTGTGCACCAGTTGCACAGTTTCTTTACATGAAAATATTGAATCAAAATATAGAAAGAGCTCGGCTTCTCGTCCGCTATTTAATGCTAACCACATATAGAGACCGGACAGAAAAGCTTTGTACCTTGCTGTGGATGGGACGTTGATTGTCTGCCACGACCACCGAGTTGTCCAAGAAGGACTCGCTCTGTATCCCACTAATGTCCTGAATAACCTGAAGAGAAGAGACCCCCATTATTACAACCATCAGTTTATCAGCGCTCCTCACGGTTAATGATTTTCTATGGGGAGATCATAACATATCAGTGGGTGTGGGGTCCGAGGAAAACCTAGAATATATGACTGCCAACTACTAAGATGTGTTTATGAGCTGGAATGTGTCAGGCGGTGACCAGTTTATTGCCTCACGCTCTGGTTTATTGGATCTCCTAGCTTTGATGAAGAAATAATCAGCTTTTATCTCAGGATCCTTGAAGTCTTAGGAAAGAATGTTCTCAAGTAAGGTTGTAGATCCTGAAACCACTTCTTAACAATCTTCAGAAGGTGAAGACCCTTTACTTTAGGAGGTGAAGACCCGGCCCGCATAGCTGCTGTAATAATGGAGTCTTTCTATTTTCTACATGAAAGACATGACTTCTTCTTCCTGGACCCCACAGATGGTCCACGGAGGAGGGATCAGGACAGTCATCTGGGGCATGGCTCTTCATAGTTCCATGCATCATCAATGCATGCTGCAACTATAACAATACTTCAACTGTTGTACAAGAACACATACAAGTCCAGCACCTCAGACACCTCACATGTCTAGTTTACCATTGGAGATACTAGCTGGTTCTAGAAGACACAAAGCTTCTGGTCCTCTAGGGCCAGCAGAGGTCTGTCGTAATAATCCTAGATGACATCTAGACATGACGTTGTCATCTAGAACAACCATAGCTATCATGGTTCTAGATGTTCAAAATCGACAACTGCTGGCTTTAGGTGACCACAACAGATATCTTTTAATTCTAGATGACCACAAGAGACCATAGCTGGTTCTAGATGACCATAACAGATATTTGCACGTCCTAAAGAACCATAACAAACACTGGCTGGTTCTATGTTAGAAAAACAGACATACACTCTTTGTCAAAAAACAATCCCACCCCCAGAAGAAGTTGTTGTTTTGCTCTAAAACTCGGCATATAGTTTCATCTCAGACAGATGTGTAAATGATGAGAGTTGTGGTGATTAGATGGACGGTCTTGTCACCGGAGGCCCTAAAACTGGTTCCCCCCTTGGTCTATAAGAGGCTCCCGGAGGCTCCCTGTGTGTAGTGACCTCTTCTTCCGCTTGTGTAAAGCTTGTTGACCACTAGACGCCTCTACGACACAGAGAAGAGATTTCACCCCGTTACCAGAGGGGAGCGCATTATTGGGGTGTGAGAAGCTGGATGGTCGTATTGATGAATTGTCCCCTACTGGGCTGTTCCGACCAGACTGGTAAGATGTGTTGGGACCAGTGGATGTGCAAGGGCACACAAGGCGACCGGGCTCAGGATGCCCCCTACAGACAACCAGTAGAGAGAAGCATGTGACCAGACTGTTAGGGGGTCTTGGGACCAGTGGATATGTGAGGGCACACAAGGTGACCGGGCTCAGGACACCCCCTACAGACCACCAGTAGAGAGGAGCGTCTGACCAGACTGTTAGGAGGTGTTGGGACCAGTGGATGGGGGCACACAAGGTGACCGCGCTCAGGACACCCCCTACAGACCACCAGTAGAGAGAAGCATGTGACCAGACTGTTAGGAGGTGTTGGGACCAGTGGATATGTGAGGGCACACAAGGTGACCGGGCTCAGGACGCCCCCTACAGACCATCAGTAGAGAGGACTGTCTGACCAGACTGTTAGGAGGTGTTGGGACCAGTGGATGGGGGCACACAAGGTGACCGCGCTCAGGACACCCCCTACAGACCACCAGTAGAGAGCAGCGTCTGACCAGACTGTTAGGAGGTGTTGGGACCAGTGGATGGGGGCACACAAGGTGAGCGGGCTCAGGACACCCCCTACAGACCACCAGTAGAGAGAAGCATGTGACCAGACTGTTAGGAGGTGTTGCAACCAGTGGAGGTGACCGGGCTCAGGATGCCCCTGAGAGACCACCAGTAGAGAGGAGCATCTGATCGTCCAAAAAGCACGAGCAGCTCCAACTGTTTTGTTGTCTGCATGGGACAATCTGGGACACCAACTTCAAAAGCCTATGAGATTGTACAATCTAGAGGCTCAGTTACAGAAAATGTGAAGCGATAAGTGGCAGGATCTTGTATCCAAGCTGCAGGCGATACAACAGAGTACTAGAGCCTCCATGCCCACATGTATTACATCTTGTAACCAAGCTGGAGGTGGTGCAACAAGGTACTAGAGCCTCCATGCCCCCCGTATCACATCTTGTATCCAAGCTAGAGGCGGTACAACAAGGTACTAGAGCCTCCATGCCCTCCATAGCACATCTTGTATTCAAGCTAGAGGCGGTACAACAGGGTACTAGAGCCTCCATGCCCCCCGTATCACATCTTGTATCCAAGCTAGAGGCGGTACAACAGGGTACTGGAGCATCCATGCCCCCCGTATCACTTCTTGTATTCAAGCTAGAGGTGGTTCAAGATTACCGCAACAGATACTACCTGTTTCCAGATAGCCATTACAGACATCTGCTGGTTGTGGATGTTTGAAATCCCGCAGTTATGTCTGTAGAAGTGTGCAGAATGTAAATGGCTATACCAAGCACCGTGACTTTATAGATGACCATAACCGACATCTACTGATTTGTGATGACTGTAGAACACACCTCCAGTATAGAGGATCATAGGAGGTGTATCATCAGGTGTACCTGCTCACTGTAACTGGCTGCCACTTAGGCCTATTTCCCACGGGCTACAAATCGCCTGTATGTGAAGCTCATGGTTTCCATTGGGTCCTTTCAGGCTACAAAACATCTCATGTGCCTGAACCCTTTGGAAATCATGAGCCTCACATACATGCGTTTTGTAGCGAGATTTTGTAGCCCGTGTGGATGCCGCCTAACAAACACTTTTTGAAGATGATCGTCACAAAGATTAGCTAGCTTCAGATGACCAAAACAGTCTACTGGTTCCAGTTGTCCATACCAGACACCTGCTGGTTCCAGTTGACCATGCCAAGCATCTGCTAGTCCCAAGTGACCCTATTAGACACCTCCTGGTCTGAGATAACCATACTAGATGGTCATTCTAGACATCAGCTGTTTCTAGGTAACCACAGTCAACATCTAATTTACTCTAACTGACCAGAATACCACCCGGTCTTCTATCCATTGCAGACAGCTGACCTTCTGGATGGTTTCCCTAGACACACTCTAGTACTAAACTACTTATCATTGTAGACAGGTACTACATATGTCAGTACTAGACATCTCTCTCTGCTGTATGACTGCACCAAATACCTGCTCTTCTATGTCTCATATGGTTATATGGAACCAGTAGATAACCATGCATGCACGGCCCTCTATGCTAATCTATTGGAGACGGCAACTCCCTTAGTAGAGAGCCTCAATCATGTGTGGCTACCTCATCTCTGCTGGACAGAATGACCATTACTGACCACTATGGAGGGGACCTATAGGTGAACAGCATATACATCTCTCATATAAATAGCGACTGCACAAAAGGTGGGTGGGAGAGGTCCCCAAAGTGGTGGAGGTCCAGAGTGGTCCCACCAACTGGTAGAGAACTCTGGTAATGCCAATTAATGACATTAGAACATGCAAGAACACGCTACCTTCAGCCATTGCAGCGCCTGCTCCCGGCTCTGCATCCCCAGTACAATCACATCTCCATTGGTCGGAGTGATCTTCAGCTTGTGCTCCTTCTTACGGACTTGCTTTTCTTTGTACGCCACCGAGCCGCCGAGTAAACTGATGTCCAACTGCGGACTGTGGTCCTTGGAGCTTTTATAACACTGAGGAGGAAACCATGAAATTAAAGCTTTGTTATTCGTCAATCAAACCAAGAGTCAGTAAGTAGGAAGAAGAAGGGAGCGATGGACCTTACCATCAGGCGGCTGTCCCGGATCACACACAGCTGCTTTGCCCATTGTCCCAGCCACTTCTTCCTCCAGAGGAAGGCACAGATGAGGGCGTCCTTCATCAGCTCGATGGATGCCTCCGTGGACGGCCATTGGTGTGGGTGGGCGGCACACTTCCCTCTGGTGTTTTCCTCCTCGTCATACGACTCGTAGGAGCTGCTGACGGCGTCTCCGTCCTCTGAAGGAAAGAATAGAATACAAGGGCTTGTTGACATCTACATCGGAGGTTCTGTTTGAAGCCTCCATCTCCGATTCTGTTAACCCCTTAGTGGCCAGCCTATGTGTTTTTATGGTGGTCACTAAGCGGTCTTAGGCTAGGCCACCATAAAAACATGGTGGTCTAATTTAATGCAGACGAGAGAGTTCTGTTTTTGGCAAGAGCCGGGACTCGTCCGTCTACTGACAGCCAGACTCCTGCTCTAACGGCCGGCAGCGGACAAACCTCTGTCTCCAACAGTTTAAACCTTTACTTGCAAAATCAATAGTGATTACAGCATGTGAGCAGGCGATAGGGCAAAGGGACTCCCCGTCATCCATCGGCACCCCTCAGTGCCATCGCAGGGTGCCATTGGGTCCCCATGGCAGCTGCAGCATGATTAATACCTCACATCGCTCCATTGGAATGCGCTGATGCCGCTACAATTAGTTTAAAGTGTTTTTATTGTATAAAAGTAGTAATGCCAAAAAAATACTATAGAAATTTGGCATCGCCGTGATCGTATTGACCGCAGAATAAAGGTAACAACCAATCAGAGAGCAGCTTTCATTTTATCTCAGCACTGTAAGAAATGAAAGCTGCGCTGTGATTGGCTACTAGGGGCAACAAGGACCGTCTTACTGAGCCGATCCGTCGCAGCCTTCTGTTGGAGGTCCAGACCAGGAGACCCTTCGGCTCTCAGATCAGCGCGGTGGGAACGGAGATCTGCGGCCTCTCCTACATTCACACAACTTGTATTCGTTTGTGACGTGGGAACGTCATTCATTTTATATCTCGGTTTCCCCGAGCGCGCGGCGTCCGCAGATAAGACGTCCTCCTATCAGGTCCACATGAGCAGCGAGAGGTTTCCTCCGTACGAGCGATGAGAGCCGACTGATAACGAGGCGATGGAACTTTCCACATCGTCCAAGAAAAATAAGCGGCAACATCGTGGACGGCGCTCTTCGTCTGGCACGCGGTCGCACGAATATGAATCCCAATCTTCTGAATGGGGTCATACACATGAGCAACTTTTTTTTTTCCCACATCACACCGCACGAAAAAAAATGGTGGCATTTCCTAACTTTGGGCGTGCCCTCGCATCGCATTACCCATTGTTTTCAATGGAGCCGGCACAGCGTGCTAGGTGAACACGAGTGCGATGCGATGCCAGGAAACACTCGGCGATTCTCTGCCGCGACTGTCGGCCACGCTGAAGTGATGCAAGACACTTTTGATACAAAAACGCCTCGCATTTAGGGGGAAATCGCACGTTGGCGAGCGCAATATCAGGTCAAAAACCCCTCCCGTCACTTCGGGGGCGTACTGATCCTCTGGTACAATTGTTTTCAATGCTCGCACATGCATGCCATGTTTTTCCTGCCTCGAGGCAAGGTGTTCCGAGGGAACGCCCAATGATAGGACTTGCTGCAATTTTTTTCCGGCACCGCGATGCGGGAGAAAAAAAAGTTCGCTCATGCATGGGACCCCATTTAAAGGATTTGGGGTTCATATTTCTGCGTCTCACAAGGCACAAATCTTGCACAATTTTCTCAGCCGTGTGAAAGCGGCCTAATAGGGATGATGGCCCCTTAGTGGCCCCTTCAGAGTAGTGATGTCCTCATATAGAAAAGATACCGCCTAGTACCCCTAGCAATACTCCCACAGTAAGTATACCCCTACGAGGGCACCTCTCATTAAATATCTGCTGTAGTGGCTCCAACAACTCCCTCTCCACAATAAACATGGTGCCTTCATTAATGCCGCCCAATGTCTCCACACACAGAAGCCTCTTTAATACCAGAGATACCCACCTCAATAACAATCCCCCCTTAGTGCCTCCAGTCATCCCCCCTTGACGCCTGCACACACAAATGACTTACCCCAGCATTGTCCCCCCTAGTAAATATTCCCCCTTAGTGCCCCCTACAATTAAGAAGACCCCCAGAGTACAGTGATCCCCCTTAGTGCCCTCACTCTCCAGTGCCCCTTAAATGCCTTCAATTTAAAATCAATCCCCCCGATCCTGGACAAACCAAGATGGCCACATGACTTCTCTTGACTACCCGATGCGCTCAGCATTGGTGGAGCATTGGTAGTCGTCTGACACTATGTGACACTCTGACCGGCCAGTGCTGATGACCTGAGCAACCAGCTGCGGGGGCACTCCAAACATCGCATCATTGTATTACACAAGTTACTTCCTAGGAAAACAATGTTGCACATGTGGCAGTCACATGGCGGCCTGGCCCCTCCCACTTCATACTGACCGCACGCTAAGAGGTTCTAAATATATATCTCAGATACGGGATCAGAACATAAACAGATGTGACGTATATACGAGGATGCGATCAGGAGGGATGAGGGGGTGACCGGGCCGAACTGCGACTCCCGTGACCTTTATGAAGGAAATTTTCCTCTTTCCGGTTCCTATGAAGCCGATTATCTGGAGCCGCAGCAGAACATGGGAAACGGAATGAGATACCGTCAGAATACAGGAATGTAAGACGTGTGCGGTCATCTGCACTACCTCTGGACATACTGTAGTGGGAGCCATTCTCAGACTAAGGCTCTGGTCACACTGCCGCTCTCCGTGTTTCCGGGAAAGCTCTTGGCGAATTCATCAAACGTCTCCATAGGCTCCTTCTGTATGCCGAGGCATTCCATACCAAAGGTCTACAGGCCATTATACAGCTGGTATAATAGTACACGAGGGCCGCTACGGTACCGCCATATACCTCGGGGGTCACCTTCTGTGTGACTCTAACAGAGAAAGAACTTGCTAATCCATCGAACTCTAGACATATAGAGGAGCAAGGAAACGCCACTGCTGGGGGAGAGTACTCCGTACACAGCGGCAAACAGCCTTACGGCAGCACAAGGGGTGCAGCTCCCAACCAGGGTCAGCCGAGGAAAAGAGAAACAGACCCACCCCACCCCAAGACTAGAGCACCAAGATAAAACAGGCGACAGAGATATGCTTATTAACCCACTAGACACCCAGGATATCATTGCTAATCCACTAGACACCAGGGATATAATTCCTAATCCACTGGACATCTAGGAAATAATTCCTAATCCCCTAGACACCAGGGATATAATTACAAATCCCCTAGACACCAGTGATATAATTACTAATCCACTAGACACCAGGGATATAATTCCTAATCCACTAGACACCAGGGATATTATTGCTAATCCACTAGACACCAGGGATATTATTGCTAATCCACTAGACACCAGTGATATAATTACTAATCCACTAGACACCAGGCATATGATTGCTAATCCACTATACACCAGTGATATGATTACTAATCCCCTAGACACCAGTGATATAATTACTAATCCACTAGACACCAGGGATATGATTGCTAATCCACTAGACACCAGGGATATGATTGCTAATCCACTAGACACCAGGGATATGATTGCTAATCCACTAGACACCAGTGATATGATTACTAATCCCCTAGACACCAGTGATATAATTACTAATCCACTAGACACCAGGGATATGATTGCTAATCCACTAGACACCAGGGATACAATTTCTAATCCACTAGACACCAGGGATATGATTGCTAATCCACTAGACACCAGGGATACAATTTCTAATCCACTAGACACCAGTGATATAATTACTAATCCACTAGACACCAGTGATATAATTACTAATCCACTAGACACCAGGGATATGATTGCTAATCCACTAGACACCAGGGATATAATTACTAATCCACTAGACACCAGTGATATGATTACTAATCCACTAGACACCAGGGATATAATTACTAATCTACTAGACACCAGGGATATGATTGCTGATCCACTAGACACCAGGGATATGATTGCTAATCCACTAGACACCAGGGATATGATTGCTAATCTACTAGACACCAGTGATATGATTACTAATCCCCTAGACACCAGTGATATAATTACTAATCCACTAGACACCAGGGATATGATTGCTAATCCACTAGACACCAGGGATATGATTGCTAATCCACTAGACACCAGGGATATGATTGCTAATCTACTAGACACCAGTGATATGATTACTAATCCCCTGGACACCAGGGATATGATTGCTAATCCACTAGACACCAGTGATATGATTACTAATCCACTAGACACCAGGGATATGATTGCTAATCCACTGGACACCAGGGATATAATTACTAATCCACTAGACACCAGGGATATAATTGCTAATCCACTAGACACCAGTGACATATTTACTAATCCACTAGACACCCAGGATATAATAACTAATCCGCTAGACACCAGTAATATAATTGCTAATCCACTAGACACCAGTGATATAATTGCTAATCCATTAGACACCTGGGGTATAATTGCTCATCCACTAGACACCAGTGATATGATTACTAATCCTCTAGACATCAGGGATAAAATCACTAATCCACTTGACACCTGGGGTATAATCGCTAATCCACTAGACACCAATGATCTTATTGCTAATCCACTAGACAGAAGCAATAGAATTACTAGTCCACTAGACACTAGTGATCTAATTGCTAATTAACTAGACAATAGCGATATATTTGCTAATCCACTAGACACCAGGGATATAATTACTAATCCACTAGACACCAGTGATCTAATTGCTAATTAACTAGATAGCAGCAGTATACTTGCTAATCCACTAGATACCAGTGCTATAATTGCCAATCCATTAGACACCCGGAATATAATTGCTAACCTACAAGACACCTGGGATTATAATCACTAATCCACTAGACACCTGGGGTATAATTGCTGATCCATTAAACATCAGTGATATAATTACTAATCCACTAGACACCAGGGATAAGCGTATTAATCCAATAGAGATCAGTGATATATTTACTAATCAACTAGACACCAGTGATATAATTACTAATCAACTAGACACCAGGGATATAATTACTAATCAACTAGACACCAGGGATATAATTGCTAATCCTCCAGACATTTGTGATATAATTTCTAATCCCCTAGACACCAGTGACATATTTACTAATCCAGTAGACACCCAGGATATAATAACTAATCCGCTAGACACCAGTAATACAATTGCTAATCCACTAGACACCAGTGATATAATTACTAATCCACTAGACATCCGGGATAAAATCAGTAATCCACTAGACACCAATGATCTTATAGCTAATCCACTAGACAGAAGCGATAGAATTACTAGTCCACTAGACACTAGTGATCTAATTGATAATTAACTAGACAGCAGCGATATACTTGCTAATCCACTTTATAACAGTGATATAATTTCCAATCCATTAGACACCCGGAATATAATTGCGAACCTACAAGACACCTGGAATATAATCACTAATCCACTAGACACCAGGGATATAATTGCTAATCCACTAGAGACCAGTGATTTAATTACTAATCCACTGGACACCAGGGATATGATTGCTAATCCACTAGACACCAGGGATATAATTGCTAATCCACTAGATACCAGTGATATAATTACTAATCCACTAGACACCAGGGATATAATTGCTAATCCACTAGACACCAGGGAAATGATTGCTAATCCACTAGACACCAGGGATATAATTGCTAATCCACTGGACACCAGGGATATAATTACTTATCCACTAGACATCAGGGATATAATTGCTAATCCACTAGACACCAGGGATATGATTGCTAATCCACTAGACACCAGGGTTACAATTGCTAATCCACTGGACACCAGGGATATAATTGCTAATCCACTGGACACCAGGGATATAATTACTTATCCACTAGACATCAGGGATATAATCACTAATCCACTAGACACCAGTGATATAATTACTAATTCACTAGACACCAGGGATATAATTACTAATCCACTAGACACCAGGGATATTGCTGCTAACCTACTAGATACAAGGGATATAATTAACCTACTAGAAAACAGGGATATTACTGCTAGCCTTTGAGACACCAGGGATATAAATATTAACCCACTAGTACCAAGAGTATTATTAACCTACTAGACACCTGCATTAATATTTGTAATTCACTATACACCAGGAGTAATATCAAGCAACTATACGCCATATTTTATGCACTAAGAATCAGGGATATTATAATTAATCTACCGGACAGCAGGAATAGTATTTTAACCAATTAGATACCAGGGAGGTTATTAAAAAAAATAGATGCCAACAATGTAATTATTGACTCGTGTGTTATCACTAATGTACTGGACAACAGGGTAGTGTTGCTAATTTACTTGACAGCAAGGATATTAATGACCAAGTGGACATCGTTACATCATCATCCGGCAAGGAAAGTCCCTTATTTAGGACATAAAACAACATTCCCATCACTGATGATTTACCGTAAATCTCTCAGCAACAATGGAACAAAAATATTCTGACAGAACAGGAAATTAACGTCTTAAAACCAAGTGATACGAGCGAGACACGGAATAAAGAGGGTGCGAACCGAGAAACTGCCATCATCACCCACAAGTCCTTACAAGGAAGAGTCTCCTGATACCAAACCCCTGTGCCCAGCAATACGGACATTGCCATCCTACGGATCTGGATGTGACTGGACTATAAGATGTTATATAACAGTAGAATTCTGAATGCAGCTCTGGATGTGACTGGAGCATAAGATGATATGTAATATTAGAATTGTGAATGCCGCCCTGTGCCTTGGTGAAAAGCCCGGACTGACCAGGATGAGCTGGACATGTTATAGCCTGCTGACATCCTCCACTGTTATCTGCTCCCATTATGAGGTCACGTGATGTTCATTTGTGCCCCCTGACTCTAAATGGTCACGTTTAACCATGGATTTCATTTATGAAACTATAGTATAAAGCATCCCAGAATATCGTACCCAAGACTGAGGCATCGTACGGCTCGGCCTCCTCGTAGTAGCCCTCCACAGTATCCACTTTAGGTGACGGCGTCTTTTCTGGGATCTGGGAAATAAAGAGGCAACATTGTTACATTGAAGGACTCCAAATAGAAACATTGTAACAAACATGATGTACAGATTAGAGCCATGCAGAGTCGGCCTCGCCACACTGGTGTGCTTCAGGCTTAACACGGACAGCGCACGGCCCTATTATAAGCCTATGGGGCTATACACACCAACAGTCTTCATTCACACGGACAGATGATCTGCAGGAAAAGCGCCAGGCAAGTCGTATTGTCCATTTCACGGATGGGAATGAGGGCGTTCCAATGCATGGTAGTGCGCAGAGTCCGGGTATATCGGATAGCACTTGGATGGCTGTCATGCATCATGGCTAGTGTGTACTTGGCCTTACTGAGGACCACTCTGCACCCCCTGAGGTCCCGGGCTGGAGGTTCCTACATTGTAGCTCTTTGTGAAAGTCATTCCCTATTACCGCGCTGCACCACCAAACAGCTGTCGGCATCCACTCCACAGATGTCAGTGGTCAGCTGTACCGCTCCACCCACTGTTATAATGATCAGCTGGGAATGATGCATCATGGGACACAATGTAAGAGCTGAGGAGGTGAGGTAAGGGTAATTAAGGGTTAAATAAGGGTTAGAGCCCATTCACATGGGCGTGTTTTCTGTCCATATTTTACTGACTGACTACAGACCAAAACTGCTTACGCTTGTGTGAGTGGGACCTAATGTAGAATAATGTAAAGGTACTGTAGGGTAAGGGAAAGGTAAGGGTGAGGTAAAGGTAAGGCAATAGTAAGATAAAGGTAAGGGTACAGGAAAGGTAAGATAAGAGTAAAGTCAGGGTCAAGGTAATGTAAATGTACAGTAGAAGGTAGGGCAAGGGTAAAGTAAAGGTAAAGTAAGGTAGTGATAGGGTAAGGAAAGGGCACAGTAAGGGTAAGAGAAGGATAAAGTAAAGGTAAGGCCGTCTGCACTCAGACATATTTGCATTGTGGAACCCGGAGTGAGCGCCCACCTCTGGATTCCCCAGCACTTACTGCCCATAAACATGCTGTTGAAAGTCGCGTTTTTTCTGTACACAAGCGGAAACTAATTGTGATTTTCCGCTCACAGAGGATAAATCGCAGCACGTTCTATTTTTGCACGGATTTTGCGCTGGCGGCTTCCATTGAAGTCAATGGAAGCCATCTAATCCGCAGCCCTTCCGCAATGACATTGCGGAACGGTCGCGGATCCCGCGTCATTGCCTAGAGGTAAAGATAAGGTGTGGGTACAATAAACACATGATAAAGGTAAGTTAGGGATATAGTAAAGGTGTAAGGTAAGGGTACAGTAAAGGGAAAGGTAAATGTAAGGTAAGGTAAGATAAAGTAGAAAATTTATTAAGCAATAGTATGGTAAAGGTAAGAGTAATGTAAAGCATAGTAATGTACAGTAAGGGTAAGGTAAAGTAAGGCATAGTAATGTAAGGGTAAGGCATAGCTAGGTACGGGTAAGGTATAGTAAGGTAAGGGTAAGGCATAGCTAGGTAAGGGTAAGGCATAGTAAGGTAAGGGAAAGGCATAGTAAGGTAAGGGTAAAGCATAGTAAGGTAAGGGTAAGGTAAAGGCAAGGTAAAGTAAGGCATAGTAAGGTAAGGGTAAGGCATAGTAAGGTAAGGGTAAAATAAAGTAACACATAGTAAGGTAAGGGTAAGGCATAGCTACATAAGGGTAAGGCTTAGTAAGGTAAGGGTAAGGCATAGCTAGGTAACAGTAAGGCATAGTAAGGTAAGGGAAAGGCATAGCTAGGTACGGGTAAGGTAAAGTAAGGCATAGTAAGGTAAGGGTAAGGCATAGCTAGGTACGGGTAAGGTATAGTAAGGTAAGGGTAAGGCATAGCTAGGTAAGGGTAAGGTAAAGTAAGGCATAGTAAGGTAAGGGTAAGGCCTAGCTAGGTAAGGGTAAGGCATAGTAAGGTAAGGGAAAGGCATAGTAAGGTAAGGGTAAAGCATAGTAAGGTAAGGGTAAGGTAAAGTAAGGCATAGTAAGGTAAGGGTAAAATAAAGTAAGGCATAGTAAGGTAAGGGTAAGGCATAGCTACATAAGGGTAAGGCTTAGTAAGGTAAGGGTAAGGCATAATAAGGTAAGAGCAAGGTAAAGTAAGGCATAGTAAGGTAAGGGTAAGGCATAGCTAGGTATGGGTAAAGTATAGTAAGATAAGGGTAAGGTAAAGTAAGCCATAGTAAGGTAAGGGTCTCCTTATAATCCAGATATTTCCCAGCAGTTCTTTAAGGCTGGAGGAGATGTTGGGGGTAAATGTCAGCGCGGGACGGGCCAGGCCGCCACATAAAGATCTTCTTGTTTGTGAGAGGAACTGTGTGGGCACCGTGGAGCAGCTCCAGTCTCTGGACATCATATTGTTGTCTGAAAATGGCGGGCGACCCTCCAGGATTAGACCTGCTCATGTTCTCCCCTAAAATGACAGAGTGCAGAGCGAGGGGGTACGTCCCCTGCCCAGGAGGCTGCCTAACTGACAGCAGGAGCTCCATGGGGCAATATTAATAGGGGGGATTCCAGCATTAAACACAGGCCCGGGGTCACCCGGGAATCCACATGTGGGAGAGGCGAACTCCCATCATTATTACTGACTTCCCATCAGGCACATCAGGAAACTCCACAACACCCCCCCCCCCTCCCCATCAACTCCATTTGCTCTGAGATGACAAGAGTCTCAAAGCAAAATCCTGACCTCAAAAGTCCCAAGTAAAGTGAACTTCTAAAGTTATGTCATCACTCAGTGCTCAGAGGAGCAGCCGGGACCCCACTGCCCCCTCCACCCACATACAGGGCACAGGGCATGAGAACAAGCAGATGCCAACCAGACCAGAGAGAATGGATTGACCACAGAAGCAGTAGATGCTTCACCACAACACAACATCCATCATCACCATCCCTTATGTCCAAGACTCACTGGTTACCCACAATATACTACTGTGGTATATGGAGACGCTCCAACACCATATCTGAACAATAGTAGTATTATAGTAGTTATATTCTTGTACATAGGGAGCAGTATTATAGTAGTTATATTCTTGTACATAGGGGGCAGTATTATAGTAGTTATATTCTTGTACATAGGAGCAGTATTATAGTAGTTATATTCTTGTATATAGGGGGCAGTATTATAGTAGTTATATTCTTGTACATAGGGGAGCAGTATTATAGTAGTTATATTCTTGTACATAGGGGGCAGTATTATAGTAGTTATATTCTTGTACATAGGGGGCAGTATTATAGTAGTTATATTCTTGTACATAGGGGGCAGTATTATAGTAGTTATATTCTTGTACATAGGGGGCAGTATTATAGTACTTATATTCTTGTACATAAGGGGCAGTATTATAGTAGTTATATTCTTGTACATAGGGGGCAGTATTATAGTAGTTATATTCTTGTACATAGGAGGCAGTATTACAGTAGTTATATTCTTGTACATAGGAGGCAGTATTATAGTAGTTATATTCTTGTACATAGGGGGCAGTATTATAGTAGTTATATTCTTGTACATAGGGGGCAGTATTATAGTAGTTATATTCTTGTACATAGGGGGCAGTATTATAGTAGTTATATTCTTGTACATAGGGGGCAGTATTATAGTAGTTATATTCTTGTACATAGGAGCAGTATTATAGTAGTTATATTCTTGTATATAGGGGGCAGTATTATAGTAGTTATATTCTTGTACATAGGGGAGCACTGTTATAGTAGTTATATTCTTGTACATAGGGGGCAGTATTATAGTAGTTATATTCTTGTACATAGGGGGCAGTATTATAGTAGTTATATACTTGTACATAGGGGGCATTATTATAGTAGTTATATTCTTGTACATAGGAGCAGTATTATATTAGTTATATTCTTGTACATAGGGGGCAGTATTATAGTAGTTATATTCTTGTACATAGGAGCAGTATTATAGTAGTTATATTCTTGTATATAGGGGGCAGTATTATAGTAGTTATATTTTTGGACATAGGGGGCAGTATTATAGTAGCTATATTCTTGTACATAGGAGGCAGTATTATAGTAGTTATATACTTGTACATAGGGGGCATTATTATAGTAGTTATATTCTTGTACATAGGAGCAGTATTATATTAGTTATATTCTTGTACATAGGAGCAGTATTATAGTAGTTATATTCTTGTACATAGGGCGCAGTATTATAGTAGTTATATTCTTGTACAAAGGGGGCAGTATTATAGTAGTTATATTCTTGTACATAGGGGCAGTATTATAGTAGTTATATTCTTGTACATAGGAGGCAGTATTATAGTAGTTATATTCTTGTACATAGGGGCAGTATTATAGTAGTTATATTCTTGTACATAGGGGGCAGTATTATAGTAGTTATATTCTTGTACATAGGAGCAGTATTATAGTAGTTATATTCTTGTACATAGGGGGCAGTATTATAGTAGTTATATTCTTGTACATAGGGGGCAGTATTATAGTAGTTATATTCTTGTACATAGGGAGCAGTATTATAGTTGTTATATTCTTGTACATAGGGGCAGTATTATAGTAGTTATATTCTTGTACATAGGGGGCAGTATTATAGTAGTTATATTCTTGTATATAGGGGGCAGTATTATAGTAGTTATATTCTTGTACATAGGGGGCAGTATTATAGTAGTTATATTCTTGTACATAGGGGGCAGTATTATAGTAGTTATATTCTTGTACATAGGGGCAGTATTATAGTAGTTATATTCTTGTACATAGGGGCAGTATTATAGTAGTTATATTCTTGTACACAGGAGCAGTATTATAGTAGTTATATTCTTGCACATAGGAGCAGTATTATAGTAGTTATATTCTTGTACATAGGGGGCAGTATTATAGTAGTTATATTCTTGTACATAGGGGGCAGTATTATAGTAGTTATATTCTTGTACATAGGAGGCAGTATTATAGTAGTTATATTCTTGTACATAGGGGGCAGTATTATAGTAGTTATATTCTTGTACATAGGAGGCAGTATTATAGTAGTTATATTCTTGTACATAGGGAGCAGTATTATAGTAGTAATATTCTTGTACATAGGGGGCAGTATTATAGTAGTTATATTCTTGTACATAGGGAGCAGTATTATAGTAGTTATATTCTTGTACATAGGAGGCAGTATTATAGTAGTTATATTCTTGTACATAGGGAGCAGTATTATAGTAGTTATATTCTTGTACATAGGAGCAGTATTATACTAGTTATATTCTTGTACATAGGGGGCAGTATTACAGTAGTTATATTCTTGTACATAGGGGCAGTATTATAGTAGTTATATTCTTGTACATAGGGGGTAGTATTTTAGTAGTTATATTCTTGTACATAAGGGGTAGTATTTTAGTAGTTATATTCTTGTACAGAGGAGGCAGTATTATAGTAGTTATATTCTTGTACATAGGGGGCAGTATTATAGTAGTAATATTCTTGTACATAGGGGGCAGTATTATAGTAGTTATATTCTTGTACATAGGGGGCAGTATTATAGTAGTTATATTCTTGTACATAGGGGGCAGTATTATAGTAGTTATCTTCTTGTAAATAGCGGGCAGTATTATAGTAGTTATATTCTTGTACATAGGGGCAGTATTTTAGTAGTTATATTCTTGTACATAGGGGGCAGTATTATAGTAGTTATATTCTTGTACATAGGGAGCAGTATTATAGTAGTTATATTCTTGTACACAGGAGGCAATATTATAGTAGTTATATTCTTGTACATAGGGGGCAGTATTATGGTAGTTATATTCTTGTACATAGGGGGCAGTATTATGGTAGTTATATTCTTGTACATAGGGGGCAGTATTATAGTAGTTATATTCTTGTACATAGGGGGCAGTATTATAGTAGTTCTATTCTTGTACATAGGGGCAGTATTTTAGTAGTTATATTCTTGTACATAGGGGCAGTATTTTAGTAGTTATATTCTTGTACATAGGAGGCAGTATTATAGTAGTTATATTCTTGTACATAGGGGGCAGTATTATAGTAGTTATATTCTTGTACATAGGGGGCAGTATTATAGTAGTTATATCCTTGTACATAGGGGGCAGTATTATAGTAGTTATATCCTTGTACATAGGGGGCAGTATTATAGTAGTTATATCCTTGTACATAGGGTGCAGTATTATAGTAGTTATATTCTTGTACATAGGGGGCAGTATTATAGTAGTTATATTCTTGTACATAGGGGGCAGTATTATAGTAGTTATATCCTTGTACATAGGGGGCAGTATTATAGTAGTTATATCCTTGTACATAGGGGGCAGTATTATAGTAGTTATATTCTTGTACATAGGGGGCAGTATTATAGTAGTTATATTCTTGTACATAGGGGCAGTATTATAGTAGTTATATTCTTGTACATAGGGGGCAGTATTTTAGTAGTTATATTCTTGTACATAGGAGGCAGTATTATAGTAGTTATATTCTTGTACATAGGGGGCAGTATTATAGTAGTTATATTCTTGTACATAGGAGGCAGTATTATAGTAGTTATATTCTTGTACATAGGGAGCAGTATTATAGTAGTTATATTCTTGTACATAGGAGGCATTATTATAGTAGTTATATTCTTGTACATAGGGGGCAGTATTATAGTAGTTATATTCTTGTACATAGGAGGCAGTATTTTAGTAGTTATATTCTTGTACATAGGAGGCAGTATTATAGTAGATATATTCTTGTACATAGGGGGCAGTATTATAGTAGTTATATTCTTGTACATAGGAGGCAGTATTATAGTAGTTATATTCATGTACATAGGGGGCAGTATTATAGTAGTTATATTCTTGTACATAGGGGGCAGCATTATAGTAGTTATATTCTTGTACATAGGGGGCAGTATTATAGTAGTTATATTCTTGTACATAGGAGAGCAGTATTATAGTAGTTATACTCTTGTACATAGTGGGCAGTATTATAGTAGTTATATTCTTGTACATAGGAGCAGTATTATAGTAGTTATATTCTTGTACATAGGGGGCAGTATTATAGTAGTTATATTCTTGTACATAGGAGCAGTATTATAGTAGTTATATTCCTGTACATAGGGGCAGTATTATAGTAGTTATATTCTTGTACATAGGAGGCAGTATTATAGTAGTTATATTCTTGTACATAGGGGGCAGCATTATAGTAGTTATATTCTTGTACATAGGGGGCAGTATTATAGTAGTTATATTCATGTACATAGGAGGCAGTATTATAGTATTTATATTCTTTTACATAGGGGGCAGTAGTAGAATACTTCTATTTAACGGATGAATGGACCTTGTTGAGTTATATTCCCTTCTGTTTGGGTACATTTAGTGTCAGAGCGCAGTTGTCCAAGTTTAGGCCCCTGTTTATTATCTGCGGGACTAGTGACATGTCATTAGTTGGGGGAGGGATGCTGTAAAGGAAAAATTCTTGTGTTTTCAGTTCTAGCAACAAAGGGCAAGATGTGATCTAATTTTATAAAGCCTTTATTTTCGTATGAGGCTGCTCCCCCTGGGAATGCGGGAACATGGCCGCCAAAAGAAGCAAATGTCAAGCATTTTCCCATAAAAACCTGCCGGAAGAGAAGACAATCTCAGGGAGGAAATACAACAACGTGGAACGCTTCCCAAGATTTCTGTGGCTTCACCAAAACAAGACGATTCGCGCATGAAGCCGCCGCTGGACTTGTTCTGCTGTCCCCTATATTTGCTTAGATACATATACCAGTATATTGCATGGTCAATAATCCGTGCATCCGCCCTTCCAGCTTCAGCAATGGCTAACAAGTGCATAAAACCCAACAGACAGCCGACAGCGCTGACCCGCGGGATGTACGTGTGGGGTCTCCTGCGCTGACCCGCGGGATGTACGTGTGGGGTCTCCTTTGCTGACCCGCGGGATGTACGTGTGGGGTCTCCTTTGCTGACCCGCGGGATGTACATGTGGGGTCTCCTTTGCTGACCCGCGGGATGTACGTGTGGGGTCTCCTGCGCTGACCCGCGGGATGTACGTGTGGGGTCTCCTGCGCTGACCCGCGGGGTGTACGTGTGGGGTCTCCTGCGCTGACCCGCGGGATGTACGTGTGGGGTCTCCTGCGCTGACCTGCAGGATGTATGTGTGGGGTCTCCTGCGCTGACCTGCAGAATGTACGTGTGGGGTCTCCTGCGCTGACCTGCGGGATGTACGTGTGGGGTCTCCTGCGCTGACCTGTGGGATGTACGTGTGGGGTCTCCTGCACTGACCCGCGGGATGTACGTGTGGGGTCTCCTGCGCTGACCCGCGGGATGTACGTGTGGGGTCTCCTGCATTGACCTGCGGGATGTACGTGTGGGGTCTCCTGCGCTGTCCTCTGGGATGTACGTGTGGGGTCTCCTGCGCTAAACTGCGGGGTGTACATGTGGGGTCTCCTGCGCTAAACTGCAGGGTGTACATGTGGGGTCTCCTGCGCTGACCTGCGGGATGTACGTGTGGGGTCTCCTGCGCTGACCTGCGGGGTGTACGTGTGGGGTCTCCTGCGCTGACCTGCGGGATGTACGTGTGGGGTCTCCTGCGCTGACCTGTGGGATGTACGTGTGGGGTCTCCTGCGCTGACCTGCAGGATATACGTGTGGGGTCTCCTGCGCTGACCTGCGGGGTGTACGTGTGGGGTCTACTGCGCTGACCTGCGTGGTGTACGTGTGGGGTCTCCTGCGCTGACCTGCAGGGTGTACGTGTGGGGTCTCCTGCGCTGACCTGCGGGGTGTACGTGTGAGGTCTCCTGCGCTGACCTGCGGGGTGTACGTGTGGGGTCTCCTGCGCTGACCTGCGGGGTGTACGTGTAGGGTCTCCTGCGCTGACCTGCGGGGTGTACGTGTGGGGTCTCCTGCGCTGACCTGCGGGGTGTACGTGTGGGGTCTCCTGCGCTAAACTGCGGGGTGTACGTGTGGGGTCTCCTGCGCTGACCTGCGGGGTGTACGTGTGAGGTCTCCTGCGCTGACCTGCAGGGTGTACGTGTGGGGTCTCCTGCGCTGACCTGCGGGGTGTACGTGTGGGGTCTCCTGCGCTGACCTGCAGGGTGTACGTGTGGGGTCTCCTGCGCTGACCAGCAGGATATACGTGTGGGGTCTCCTGCGCTGACCTGCGGGGTGTACGTGTGGGGTCTCCTGCGCTAAACTGCGGGGTGTACATGTGGGGTCTCCTGCGCTGACCTGCGGGATGTACGTGTGGGGTCTCCTGCGCTGACCTGCGGGGTGTACGTGTGGGGTCTCCTGTGCTGACCTGCGGGATGTACGTGTGGGGTCTCCTGCGCTGACCTGTGGGATGTACGTGTGGGGTCTCCTGCGCTGACCTACGGGATGTACGTGTGGGGTCTGCTGCGCTGACCTGCGGGATGTACGTGTGGGGTCTCCTGCGTTGACCCGCGGGATGTACGTGTGGGGTCTCCTGCGCTGACCTGCGGGGTGTACGTGTGGGGTCTCCTGCGCTGACCTGCGGGGTGTACGTGTGGGGTCTCCTGCGCTGACCTGCGGGGTGTACATGTGGGGTCTCCTGCGCTAAACTGCGGGGTGTACGTGTGGGGTCTCCTGCGCTGACCTGCGGGATGTACGTGTGGGGTCTCCTGCGCTGACCTGCAGGATATGCGTGTGGGGTCTTCTGCCCCGAATATGGAAGTGATTTCTGCCAGAGTCGCTTTTCTGTTCGCACGGACAATGCTATCCAATCGCGGTTGGTTGCGCCCGTTGCGCTGTCTGCTGTGGCTGTAATGTCTTCTATGATGTATTCCCGGTACACAGGCGACACTCAGGATGAAGGAATGTTAGGAGCTGCACAACTTTGGGAATGGAAAGTCCCATCCGTGTGGTCCGCACTGTAATGCCTGGTTGGATCTCCGATGATTCGCGTCGCTTCGCCATGAGCCCGCCGGCCGATGTTCACCCTCACTCACCCCCCCCCTTCTGGTATAGATGTGACGTTCCCGCGCCTCACCTGAGGTAGCGCCACCTCATCATGTTACATACCGCTATCCCAGGACTTCTGGCCACGACCGTATATCTTGGGTATTGGAGGCATTGGATTTTGAGGCCTGGCTTCGGCACACCATAGCCAGCGGACAAGAGGCGGCCATCTTTAGAGTCGTCCCCGGCTGCCTTATCGGTCCCAACCGCGGTTGACTACTCCAGGGTTAATATAAAATAATATTTTCTTTCCCTCGACTTTCTATCAAATTGAATCCAGGCGGCCGCTGGTCTCCGATAAGATTAGAGGAGGATTCGGCGCGGCGCTGGAATCTGCATAAATCTACAACAACAAAAAGAAGAGAAAAACCTGGAGCGGCGTCCGTCCGCTGATTGTCGCTGCTTCCCACGCTGCCGCGGGAGGAGCCGGCTCATTCCAGGCATGCTTTTAATTTCACAGTATTAAGTTGCAAATTCCCTCTTTTTCTGCAACATTACAGAGAACAATCGATGGCGTCCGCGCCGGGAAGAAGGAGAAGAAGACGCGATTCCACGAACCCGGCGTCCAAAGACGAGGAAACAACAAGTGTCCACAGAGAAGGGTCGGGGCTTATTCACACGGGAGTCCTTACGCCAATTTCACACGGGCGAGTGCGATTTTGCCGTGACTGCGAGGTGTTTTTGTGTCTAAAGCGTCTTGTATCGCTCCCTTCTCGCGGCTGCCTGCTGCGTCGGAGGATCGCAGAGTGTCTTCCATCGCTTTCAGTGGGGGAACCTCGCATCACACCGCCAGCACTTGGCATAAGGTGCGCTGCCACCGCCGGGCCCATTGAAATCATTGGCGAGGTGAGGTCACACCCAAAGATAGGACGTGCCGCATTTTTTTTCCTGCATCGCGGTGTGATGCGGGAAACAAAATCGCTCAGGTGTACGGCGCAAAAGAATGGGGTTTATATTTGTGCGATATTTGTCCGTCTTGCAACGTACAATTCTCGTGCAAAAATCCCGTCGGTGTGAAACCCGCCTTCGGCCTCTCTCACACATCCGTCAACAAAACGTTACGTCCGAAACGGCAGCATTTTACTGCGATTTCGCAAGGTGTTTTCAAACGCATTCTATACCGCTTGACAGAGTTTTTTAACGGAAGCCATCATTGTGATGAGGTGCGTCTAACAAGCGCTAAAATGCAGGAAATAGCGTAGACAGAGCTTGAAAATCGCGGTAGAAACACGACGTGCGAGCGCCAGCCTGCGAGGCTCTAGTGGAGGCGTTGTAACGTGATTAGCGCAGCATTTGAAACACCACAGTAATCGCTGTAAAAAGTGGGGCCGTGTGAGAGCGGCCTTACGGTAATTGAACCCACTGGAAACAATGGGTTAATACATTGCGCGAGTTCCGTAGACACAACACACGCGGTTTTCCCGGCCGTGTAAATGCTGCCTTAAAATGGTCTGTTTTTTTTCAGACCAAAATATGAATGACGCGAGTTGGTTTATGGGTTTCAGAGGAAGCGGTCGCGCCATTTCTGTGTACGGCGGTTGTCACCCAGCTTTCCCGCATTCTGTACAGCAAATCTCTCCCGTTCTTCGGAATGTATCGCTGCATAACTTGATGGATCTCTGGGAAAGCTGGGTCATGGCCTTTGTAGTGCATCTCTGAGTTGTCACCCAGCTTTCCCAGAAGCGTACGAAGTCCGGCACGGTATAAAGGTGCAGGTGAATGATAGGACGTGGCGGGTCTGTATCACCCTGAAGGGAGTAATTAGGAGGAGGGAACAGGAAATGCCCCCCATCCCGCGGCCGCGGCTTCCCCAGCCCTGCATTCTTCTATTAATTCCAGGACTCCAGTTTTCCCACGGACCGGCCCCTCGCCCTCTTCACTCCATCTGTCCTCATCGCTGCACCACTGGGGGGTTATGGAGTGGAAAGAGTGAAATGCAGAAACACAAAACTGTCTGCTACCGGCGCAATTGTTGCAGTAGAGGAAGCCGACGCGGGAACCAGAGGAGGACGCAGACGGCAGGCTTACAAAGATATATATATATATTATAACACGTAGACCTGGGGAATAGAAGCTTCCGGTAATAGATCAGCGGTATGAAGTTATTACAAAACTGTTGGATAACCTCACTTACTAAGGAAATGCGTGACTCCAACGGGCGCAGAATATTATAACAGTCTTTTATAAATCAGCAATACTCCTCATTTGTAAGACGTGGATGAATACGTGTTCCTCTGGCGTTGGCTCCAGCTTGTGTATTTGTAACTGGCAGGCCTGTGATGAAGTCACTATCGGTGTCACACAGCAGGGTTTTTCCTGAGGTCGGCCTCACTTACGCATCTCCAGCGTGTTTGGTAGCGTAGGTAAAGCGTCTTTGGATGTCTGCTGGTGGTACCTGATGCACAGAGCTGCGGGACGGTGTGGACTCTCTGTAGCAGTCTCTCCAGCTGTAGTCTCTTCAGCTTTGTTCTGTCAGCGACGTTGGTTCTGATGCATTATGGGGCCACGCTTCTCAGTTACAGGCTCACTCTTTTTGCATTCCTCTAGCCCTCTCTAGCAGGCACATAATCCGCAGGACACGTCTCACACGGTTCACTCAGCCGACTCCTCATCCTCTTGCAGCTCTCTCTTCCTGCAATGCAGTCTCTCAAGGTTGAGTCCCCCTGGGATCACTCTCCAATTTGTTGCCCTCTTAGTGTCCGGATCCTACCATTCCCGCCCAAACTCACCAGGCCGCTGCACCTCTCCATCATCCCGAGTCCTCCCGACATCTCATCTGATCTTGCAGCCAATGGGAAGTAGAATACAACACTCCATGGAGTAATACATAAACTGCAGTAATGTATGACGGCCAAAGAAGCATCCTGTGCGCCCCTCACACAATCTGCAGCACTGATGATGGTCGTCTCCTCAGGGATGGGGATTTGCAGATAGTTTTTCATGTTTTTTTATGGTTTTGTTTTTTGTTGTCTCTTTGTTTCAGTTCTAAACAATTATGACAGATCCGTCATCAGCGGTCAGAGAATTATCTGTGTACATTGCAGGTTTACTAATACTAGCTCATAATTACAGTGTAACGAAGTCTTAAAATGCGCCAATTTATCACAGCGAGGCCGTATCTGCAGGGCGCACAAAACTCTCAGGAAGGAAGAATTCTTTATTTTAAATGGGTCTATTTACACACAAGGGGCCTCCGAGAGCCTCTTATAGGCCAAGGGGGGAACCAGTTTTAGGGCCTCCGGTCACAAGACCGTTCATCTAATCACCACAACTCCCATCATTTACAGATCTGCCTGAGATGGAACAGCAGGACGGGGTCTGCAACAACATGACAACTTCCTCCAGGGGTGAGAGTGTTTCTGATAGAGTGTGTATATCATCAAAGTGTCCTTCTGAGCGGAGGGAACATCCTTGTTAAATAGCGAGTCACTGCCACTATGTCTTATCTTGTATATATAAGGATGTACTGCCTAAATAATACCGCCATACAGTGTCCAAATAACACCGCCATATAGAAACCAAGCAATGTCACCACGAACAACAGACATAATGCTCCCATATAGAGTTGAAATAATACTTCCAGACAGTTCACAAATAATACCGCCATATAGACCTCAGAAAAGGTCACCACACAATGACAAAATACCTCTCCATTGTTAACAAACAACGTAATACAGCAGCTGTATAATGCCGCCATACAGTGTAAGGATCCAGTGATCAAATAATACCGCCAAAGGATGTCTAAAACATTGTTACACAGTAGCCATATAATACTGCTACAAAGTATGAAAAACTCAATCATACAACTGTCAGATAATACCGTCCTGAGGCGGGCGGGCCGGGCAGCCTGTTCATACAGGGGGATACATTGTTCCCTCGCTTTATTTGGGCCACAGAGGGGGTGTTTTTACTAAGTAGGGCCACAGAGAGGTTCTTTTTCTTAGTGGGACCACAGTGGGGGCGCTATTACTTAGGGTCCATTCACATGGCATATTTTCTTTCTGTACTCAGTCTGTAGATTTACTGACTGAACACGGCAGGCCTGCGGACCCCCTGGATTACACCGAAGTATTCAGGCGTGCGCTTGTTATGTAGATGAATGTCGGGCTTAAAAAATGCAGATTGTCCTACTTCAGCCCATATTCACAGACCAAAATCCCCCCTTAAAGTCTACGGTGCACAAAGCCAGCAAACACGCATGAGCATTCATACTCACTGCAGGGTTTGGTTCTTTTGCACACTGTTTTCGGTGGGTTGTGACAAAACTGACGTCACTTGGAACTTTTTGCATTTTTTTGCGCAGATGAAAAATGGCCAATACCCGGATAAAAGCGGAACGCATCAAAATACACATATATGTGCAGTGAAAATGGTGGGGCCACAACGATGTACCAGTATATAGTGGGGCCACAACGATGTACCATTATATAGTGGGGCCACAACGATGTACCATTATATAGTGGGACTGCAGCAGCACATCGTTACTCAGTGGGACCACAGCGGGTACATTGTTACTCAGTGGGACCACAGCGATGCATTATTACTTAGTGGGGCCACAACAATGTACCATTATATAGTGGGACCACAGCGGGGACATTGTTACTCAGTGGGACCACAGTGGGTACATTGTTACTCAGTGGGACCACAGCGGGTACATTGTTACTCAGTGGGACCACAGCGATGCATTATTACTTAGTGGGGCCACAACAATGTACCATTATATAGTGGGACCGCAGCGGCACATTGTTATTCAGTGGGACCACAGCAGCACATTGTTACTATGGGGAGCACCAAGAAGTTAACTAGGGCTTGCAGTAGCGGGATGAGGAGAGTCTGTAGAGTGAGTCATGGCTGGAAGAAATCTCAGGGTGGTCTGGACCCAGAGAGAAGAAAATGGAGTACATTACATGATAACTGTAGATCCACAGGGAGGCGCTCTCACGCAGACGTTTTTTACAGCATTTTAGCTGTACCGAGCCTCCATTGATTTCGATGGGGCTTTCAGACGAGTGTTTTAGCTAATTGAACGCTGTCTGATCTATTTTAGTGCGTTGCATCTCTTCTTAACGCACCGCATTACCCACTGCAGTGATGGGTGCGTCCAAAACGCTGTTGAATGCGTTTGAAAATGCTAAAATACTGTAAAACGTCACGTTTAAAAATGCTGTGTTGTTACAAGCGTCTGTGTAAGACTGGCCTCAGGCTGTCAGACTGGTCCGAAACCGCCCTATAGAGAAGACATGTAGTTTATGGTTCTGATTGTATAGATTTATTTATTGAGCTTGGTTCAGTTGCTACTTTTATGTTATAATCTGAGTTCTGGTGCTGTATCTATGTACTGAGCTTGGTTCTGGTGCTGTATCTATGCACTGAGCCTGGTTCTGGTACTGTATCTATGTACTGAGCTTGGTTCAGGTGCTGTATCTATGTACTGAGCTTGGTTCTGGTGCTGTATCTATGTACTGAGCTTGGTTCTGGTGCTGTATTTATGTACGGAGCTTGGTTCTGGTGCTGTATTTATGTATGGAGCTTGGTTCTGGTGCTGTATTTATGTATGAAGCTTGGTTCTGGTGCTGTATTTATGTATGGAGCTTGGTTCTGGTGCTGTATTTGTGGTTTGAGCTTGGTTCTGGTGCTGTATTTATGTATGAAGCTTGGTTCTGGTGCTGTATTTATGGTTTGAGCTTGGTTCTGATGCTGTATTTATGTACTGAGGTAAATACTGTTGCTATATTCACATTAAATAGATAAACAAGTTAAGAATGGGAGGACACAATGTCGGTGGTCACACACAGTCAGTCTACACCAACCCGTGACGGCCAATGGCTGCAAAAGTTTGCCAGTAAATTCTGCCATATAGCATGCATGCGCTATATGTATTCAAAATCTCTGAAAAAGCGCAGCAGGACAGCCAATTGCTGCTATCCATACAGTACAGGTCGGGGGGGGGGGGAATACTGGGCTCACTGGAGTACGGACTGCGGACCACCGCACATGCTGCACATTCAGCCTATAAACTACAATACTCCCCGTCTTCACAGCGTGGAGGGGGGGGGGGGGGGCGGTGAATGATGACTTGTGAACTTCACACATTATTTCTAGTACGACATGTAACATGTGACAAGTCTTCAGACTCTTCTGACCACGTGTGACTGCGGGTGGGAGGCGGCCAACGATGGGCAAGAAGTGAGAAAAACACTAAAGTAGTACAAAAACATGAACAGGACGGAGCCACGCGGTCTGCAGCCCTATACAGCGAGAACTAACCAACACACACATTACACTGACAGGCCCCTTTACTAGATCCCCGGCCCTCTCACGATTGGTGCTTCCCTGTACGGTAAAAACAGAAAGACTCCAGCGGGCAAAAGAGCGCAAAACTTGTATCACTGAGCAGCGAGAAAACATCTCCTGGTCAGATGGATGCAGATTTATGTTGCTGATGGGAGGTCAGAATTTGGTGCAAGCAGAATGAATCGCTGACCCCTTCCTGTCAGCCGGTCAGAACATGTCAGCACCGCCATCTAATCTGCAGCAACCACAAGAAGCTTCCTGTCCGCAGGGGCCGATATTCATGCAGAATGATTTCCTCACCTTGTGGGATCTACATCATGGGAAATTGGTGCAAACTTAAAGACCAAAGGAGTCCAGCGCGACTAGATGAAGTCATTCAGTGTATCTTCAGTCATTACTTACGGTCTTGGAGGGCGGGAGGTCCGGCAGGCTTTTCTGTGGAGGCACAGAGTGCAGTGCAGTCACTCCATTTGTCAGTGCTTCTTTGGCTAAAAGATCCGACCCGTCAACTGTGGAAGGAGAGATTGATGGGAGTCAATGCCAGTTTGAGGGCCTCACCCACTGGCGCTGTATGATACCAGCACCTACCAGAATCAGGTCTCGCCGCGGTGTCCGTGTCAGGAGCCAAAACCTTGTTCATGTAGATATATTCCTCATCTCCACCTGGAATACAGATGACACGAGACCTCACAGCCTCCAGTGTCTAGACAAGAGGTTCTAGGTGGGCTCTAGTCCAGGGGTGAAGGGGGCTCTGAGGTGGGCTCTAGACCGGGGATGACAGGGGCTTTGAGGTGGGCTGTAGACAGGGGATGAAGGAGGCTCTAGGTGGGCTCTAGTCCAGGGGTGAAGAGGGCTCTGAGGTGTGATCTAGACTTGACATGATGGAGGCTCTGAGGTGGGCTCTAGACTGGGGATGACAGAGGCTTTGAGGTGGGCTATAGACAGGGGATGAAGGGGGCTCTGAGGTGGACTCTAGACCGGGGATGACAGAGGCTCTGAGGTGGGCTCTAGTCCAGGGGTGAAGGAGGCTCTGAGGTGTGATCTAGACTTGACATAATGGGGCTCTGAGGTGGGCTCTAGACTGGGGATGACGGAGGCTCTGAGGTGGGCTCTAGACTGGGAATGAAGGAGGCTCTGAGGTGGGCTCTAGTCCAGGGGGGAAGGAGGCTCTTAGGTGTGATCTAGACTTGACATGATGGGGCTCTGAGGTGGGCTCTAGACTGGGGATGATGTAGGCTCTGAGGTGGGCTCTAGACTGGGAATGAAGGAGGCTCTGAGGTGGGCTCTAGTCCAGGGGGGAAGGAGGCTCTTAGGTGTGATCTAGACTTGACATGATGGGGCTCTGAGGTGGGCTCTAGACTGGGGATGACAGAGGCTTTGAGGTGGGCTATAGAAAGGGGATGAAGGGGGCTCTGTGGTGGGCTCTAGACTGGGGATGACGGAGGCTCTGAGGTGGGCTATAAACAGGGGATGAAGGGGGCTCTGAGGTGGGCTCTAGACCGGGGATGACGGAGGCTCTGAGGTGGGCTCTAGTCCAGGGGCGAAGGAGGCTCTGAGGTGTGATCTAGACTTGACATGATGGAGGCTCTGAGGTGGGCTCTAGACTGGGGATGACAGAGGCTTTGAGGTGGGCTATAGACAGGGGATGAAGGGGGCTCTGAGGTGGACTCTAGACCGGGGATGACAGAGGCTCTGAGGTGGGCTCTAGTCCAAGGGTGAAGGAGGCTCTGAGGTGTGATCTAGACTTGACATAATGGGGCTCTGAGGTGGGCTCTAGACTGGGGATGACGGAGGCTCTGAGGTGGGCTCTAGACTGGGAATGAAGGAGGCTCTGAGGTGGGCTCTAGTCCAGGGGGGAAGGAGGCTCTTAGGTGTGATCTAGACTTGACATGATGGGGCTCTGAGGTGGGCTCTAGACTGGGGATGATGTTGGCTCTGAGGTGGGCTCTAGACTGGGGATGACAGAGGCTTTGAGGTGGGCTATAGAAAGGGGATGAAGGGGGCTCTGAGGTGGGCTCTAGACCGAGGATGACGGAGGCTCTGAGGTGGGCTCTAGTCCAGGGGTGAAAGAGGCTCTGAGGTGTGATCTAGACTTGACATGATGGGGCTCTGAGGTGGGCTCTAGACTGGGGATGACAGAGGCTCTGAAATGGGCTCTAGACTGGGGATGAAGGAGGCTCTGAGGTGGGCTCTAGACTGGGCATGAAGGAGGCTCTGAGGTGGGCTCTAGACTGGGGATGAAGGAATCTCTGAGGTGGGCTCTAGACTGGGGATGAAGGAGGCTTTGAGGTGGGCTCTAGACTGGGGATGAATGAGGCTCTGAGGTGGGCTCTAGGCCCGGGATGTCGGCGGTTTTGAGGTTGGCTCAATGTCAGGATGAAGTAGGCTCTGAGGTGGGCTCTAGATTGCAGATGAAGGAGGCTCTGAGGTGAGCTCTAGACTGGGCATGAAGGAGGCTCTGAGGTGGGCTCTAGACTGGGGATGAAGGAATCTCTGAGGTGGGCTCTAGACTGGGGATGAAGGAGGCTTTGAGGTGGGCTCTAGACTGGGGATGAATGAGGCTCTGAGGTGGGCTCTAGGCCCGGGATGTCGGCGGTTTTGAGGTTGGCTCAATGTCAGGATGAAGTAGGCTCTGAGGTGGGCTCTAGATTGCAGATGAAGGAGGCTCTGAGGTGAGCTCTAGACTGGGGATGATGGAGGCTCTGAGGTGTGCTCTAGGTTGTGGATGAAGGAGGCTCTGAGGGTGGCTCTAGGCCAGTCATGAAAGAGGCTCTGAGGTGAGCTCTAGACTGGGGATGACGGCGGCTCTGAGGCTGGCTCAAGATCAGGGATGAAGTAGGCTCTGAGGTGGGCTCTAGATTGCAGATGAAGGAGGCTCTGAGGTGAGCTCTAGGCTGGGGGCGATGGGGCTCTGAGGTGGGCTCTAGATTGCAGATGAAGGAGGCTCTGAGGTGAGCTCTAGACTGGGGATGAAGGAGGCTCTGAGGTGTGATCTAGACTTGACATGATGGGGCTCTGAGGTGGGCTCTAGACTGGGGATGACGGAGGCTTTGAGGTGTGATCTAGACTTGACATGATGGAGGCTCTGGGGTGGGCTCTAGACTGGGGATGAAGGAGTCTCTGAGGTGTGCTCTAGGTTGTGGATGAAGGAGGCTCTGAGGGTGGCTCTAGGCCGGTCATGAAAGAGGCTCTGAGGTGAGCTCTAGACTGGGGATGTCGGCGGCTCTGAGGCTGGTTCAAGATCAGGGATGAAGTAGGCTCTGAGGTGGGCTCTAGATTGCAGATGAAGGAGGCTCTGAGGTGAGCTCTAGGCGGGGGGCGATGGGGCTCTGAGGTGGGCTCTAGATCGGGGATGAAGGAGGGTCTCTGTTGTGCTTTTGGCCCAGGATGCTCTGAGGTGGGCTCTATACATATGATATGTATTAAGGGTTTGAATAGTCTAGTACAGTGTACACCTGCATTGTAAGGGTTCAGAAGTCAGTTCTAGATCTGTCATAAGTTCTAGGTAATCACTTACTGCTGTTGTTCTTGAGACACAACTGAAGGATTTCAGACAGCAGACATTTCTTCAGGATCGCCGCGCTGCTGAGGCTTTCTTTATCCAGGATGTGCAGGAAATCCTCCAGCTCCGTGAGCAGCCGCTCCAGAGCTACAAGACAATAATCAATATTTAACCCATATTTAGTATACGGCACTTGGTCCTCGGCTTTAATCCTGGCTGATAGTAAACATACGGCGCAGAATTAAAGCTCCTGCGCAGGTTTGGTTCCCAGCTGTAAGATACACCCGAGGACCCGGAGGAGAAGGCAGAAGTGGTCTTTAACCTTGTCCTTTACGAGCTACATAGTCCTCAGTGAGCGCGATGTAGAGTGCAGGAAGCAGCACTGCCGTTATCTGCATGGGACCTGGCCCTTAGGGGTAAGGGTGAGTTACGTGTATCTAAACCATGTGCTGTCTGCTGAGTTGCTGTATCTAATCCTATCATGTGTGATACACTCGCTGAGCTATGTAACTAATCTATTAGAATTAGGCAGTACTGGCCCTTTAACATATTGCTTGCTCTTCTGCAGACATTGAAGAGTTCACGCTCGGTTACTGGGACATAATCGCCGATCAGAAGACACTTTCTGTGGTCTGCAGGACGCGTCTCCGGCCGGCTGCAGCTCATAAACCTGGGCACGTCCTGCGCCGGCCGCACCTCTAGGACGCTCGACCACAGGGATCCTGGCAAGTGTCCTGCAAATGAACTGGTAGGAAAAAGCAAACTGCAGACGGTCCTGACTGTGGGGGGCGTCCGTGGGGGGGGGGGGGGGTCCACTCCGCTGATCTGCTGCCGGAATTTCTGCAACTGGATACCCATTCACCTGAATGAGGCTGAGCAACAGAATGGCGCAGCGTGTCCTATTCTTTTCCCGTTTTCGGATGAGAATAGCGGTCAATGTGTTCAGGATATCAGACGGCACACGGGCGGGATGTCCGAATTGTGGCCGATGTGAGTTACACCAGAGAATCTCAGGGGCAACTTTGAAATCGCCCGTGTTCATGTACCCCAAGTCCGGCTACCACGTTTTAGCCACGGATTTCCGTTGCATATCTGCACTGTGGCAAAACCGCTGCGTTTGCAGTGCAATGCAACACAAATGAGTTTTGCAAAAAAAGCTGTTCTCACAGGGTGGATTTTTTCCGCACAGCCGCAGTGCGGAAATGCAACTGCGGCACGGTTTTCAAAGATGCAGCATGTCCATTCTTCTGTCTTTTCCGCAGCACTTTTTTGTCCATAGACCTCTATGGACGCAGCAAAATCCGCACCAAAATACGCGGCAAAAAGTAAAAAATGCTGCGGAAAAAAAACGCTTGCAGATTTTTCTGCAAGGAAATCCGAAGGAAAATCTGCAAGCCAAAATTAACCTTTGAAGCGGTTTTGCCGCAGAAGCATTTCTTCTGCGAAAAATCTGCGGCAAATCTGCCCTGTGTGAACCCAGCCTAAAACTTGCAGCAGATCTGCAAGAAAATCCGCTGCATATCGGCACCACTGAGGTGTGGATTTGGCCACTACAGATGTGCAGCAATATTTGCAGAAGGGGCGCAGCAGATACGCCCGTGTGAAGGCGGCTTACGGAAGCGGACTTGCTGCAGATCTGCTGCAGATACAATCCATGCTGAACCACAACAGACAATGGACACGCCAGACCAACAGACAACGGACACGCCAGACCAACAGACAACGGACACGCCAGACCAACAGACAACGGACACGCCAGACCAACAGACAACGGACACGCCAGACCAGCAGACATTACCAGCTTTACTACATATTCTTCTCTTGGCAGCCAAACAGGCATTACTAAAGCACTGGTTAGAACGGACAATGCCAGTGTTAGGTTATGCTGGCTGGGATCTGTTGTTCTACTGGGTTCCAGGAGCACACCTGCACAGGTTGGGGTTAATTGAGCTGGCTCCATGTGGTATTCTCCAGCAGCCAATCCCCTTTAGCCTGCAGCACATATAACCTGCATCGCTCAGTAGTTGTTACTGGTCTTGTACTGTTTGGACATCTCTGTTTTGTGCCCCCTCAGAGCTGTGGTTTCCATGTAGGTCTGTTGTGTCTCTCTGCTTCCCAAAGACGGTTTGGACACCTGTAGTCCTTGTCTGTAGCACATACAGCTACCCTTTTCCTTCCCCTGGCAGGTGCGGCCTCCAAACGTCTTATGTCTCGCTCTGTGTGTCAGTTGGTGGATCCCTGATACAGTTCCCTATGTCAGCTTGGTGGCTGACTGTCTATCCCCCCTGTATGAGGACACATAGACTTGTTGTGAGTTTCATCTGGGTGAAGTCCGTGTTGTATGCACTACCTGTTGTAGTCTGGTGTGAGCAGTCCTGTTCAGGGCTCATTCTGTCTGTTTGTGGTGTGGACAGGTTCTATTTGTGGTGGCTGCAAGAAAGGTTGTGTTGCAGGTTGCTGTGTGACTTGTGTGCTGCTTTCTGTACTGTTGCAGCTTGCGGTGTGAACTGTGTCCCGTGCCTCTGGACTCTTGGTTAGTGTAGGGATTAGCGGTATAGCCAGGAGCCGTGACGTGGCCCGCTAGCTTCCATATTTTGATCAAAATGTTAACTAATACCTGGTATTTATGTACAGCTGATCACCTGCTACTAGTGGTTGCATTTTGGCTGCTGTATGCTGTTTTCTGGCTCTGTGTTCTGTCCCTGTCATGTGGCATGTGTATGTCTCCTGTTCTGGTGGCATGGTTCCTAGGAGTAGCTAGGGCCCAGATCTGAAGACCGCTGGGCTGCCCTTTATTGGGGCGATATCCTCGCTCGGGTAGGGTCATGTCATCCTCTCTGTAGCACAGAGCAAGTTGCTTGAAACCCTGTGTGTATCCTTTGGCCATGATCTTGTGAGCCCCCTGCTTAGTTGCCCACACGATCGTAACAGCCAGATGTAATGGGGGTAGAAGCACGGCTCATACATGTAATGGGGGTAGAAGCACGGCTCATACATGTAATGGGGGTAGAAGCACGGCTCATACATGTAGTGGGGGTAGAAGCACGGCTCATACATGTAATGGGGGTAGAAGCACGGCTCATACATGTAATGGGGGTAGAAGCACGGCTCATACATGTAATGGGGGTAGAAGCACGGCTCATACATGTAATGGGGGTAGAAGCACGGCTCATACATGTAATGGGGGTAGAAGCACGGCTCATACATGTAATGGGGGTAGAAGCACGGCTCATACATGTAATGGGGGTAGAAGCACGGCTCATACATGTAGTGGGGGTAGAAGCACGGCTCATACATGTAGTGGGGGTAGAAGCACGGCTCATACATGTAGTGGGGGTAGAAGCACGGCTCATACATGTAGTGGGGGTAGAAGCACGGCTCATACATGTAATGGGGGTAGAAGCACGGCTCATACATGTAATGGGGGTAGAAGCACGGCTCATACATGTAGTGGGGGTAGAAGCACGGCTCATACATGTAGTGGGGGTAGAAGCACGGCTCATACATGTAGTGGGGGTAGAAGCACGGCTCATACATGTAGTGGGGGTAGAAGCACGGCTCATACATGTAATGGGGGTAGAAGCACGGCTCATACATGTAATGGGGGTAGAAGCACGGCTCATACATGTAATGGGGGTAGAAGCACGGCTCATACATGTAATGGGGGTAGAAGCACGGCTCATACATGTAATGGGGGTAGAAGCACGGCTCATACATGTAGTGGGGGTAAAAGCACGGCTGATACATGTAGTGGGGATAGAAGCACGGCTCATACATGTAGTGGGGGTAAAAGCACGGCTGATACATGTAGTGGGGATAGAAGCACGGCTGATACATGTAGTGGGGATAGAAGCACGGCTGATACATGTAGTGGGGGTAGAAGCACGGCTCATACATGTAGTGGGGGTAGAAGCACGGCTCATAAATGTAGTTGGGGTAGAAGCATGGCTCATACATGTAGTGGGGGTAGAAGCACGGCTCATACATGTAGTGGGGATAGAAGCACGGCTCATACATGTAGTGGGGATAGAAGCACGGCTCATACAGGTAGTGGGGGTAGAAGCACGGCTCATACATGTAGTGGGGATAGAAGCACGGCTCATACATGTAGTGGGGATAGAAGCACGGCTCATACATGTAGTGGGGGTAGAAGCACGGCTCATACATGTAGTGGGGGTAGAAGCACGGCTCATCCATGTAGTGGGGGTAGAAGCACGGCTCACACATGTAGTGGGGATAGAAGCACGGCTCACACATGTAGTGGGGATAGAGACACGGCTCATACATGTAGTGGGGATAGAAGCACAGCTCATACATGTAGTGGGGATAGAAGCACAGCTCATACATGTAGTGGGGATAGAGACACGGCTCATACATGTAGTGGGGGTAGAAAGAATAGAAGTGGAGCGCAACAAGAAAAAAGGGACAAAACAGTATTTCAAAAAATGGAAACATTTTCTGCTATCGCATTTCTCAGACTCGGAGATTTCGGCTCTAGTCGCTCCCGTCAAATACACCAAATGGTACCTAATAGAGGAACTGAAGGGAACATCAGGAAGCCCAGCAGGGAGAGAGAAGCTAATGTGCCCAAAGAGGACTGACACGTCTGCAAGAAAAGCGCAAGGATCTGATAAACTATGTTATACTATAATCCCCAATCCCCCCCCCCCCCCCCCCCCCCCGCCACACACAATAGTTTTAGGGAAAGAAGAACTTTCTCCCTTTTCTTTATTTGGAAGTGATTAGCTCTCTGTATGTGCGATCCGCGGCGCTCCGTCTGGGTTTGTTCTTCTCTGTATGTGCGATCCGCGGCGCTCCGTCTGGGTTTGTTCTTCTCTGTATGTACGATCCGCGGCGCTCCGTCTGGGTTTGTTCTTCTCTGTATGTGCGATCCGCGGCGCTCCGTCTGGGTTTGTTCTTCTATGTATGTACGATCCGCGGCGCTCCGTCTGGGTTTGTTCTTCTCTGTATGTACGATCCGCGGCGCTCCGTCTGGGTTTGTTCTTCTCTGTATGTACGATCCGCGGCGCTCCGTCTGGGTTTGTTCTTCTCTGTATGTACGATCCGCGGCGCTCCGTCTGGGTTTGTTCTTCTCTGTATGTGCGATCCGCGGCGCTCCGTCTGGGTTTGTTCTTCTCTGTATGTACGATCCGCGGCGCTCCGTCTGGGTTTGTTCTTCTCTGTATGTACGATCCGCGGCGCTCCGTCTGGGTTTGTTCTTCTCTGTATGTACGATCCGCGGCGCTCCGTCTGGGTTTGTTCTTCTCTGTATGTGCGATCCGCGGCGCTCCGTCTGGGTTTGTTCTTCTCTGTATGTACGATCCGCGGCGCTCCGTCTGGGTTTGTTCTTCTCTGTATGTAGGATCCGCGGCGCTCCGTCTGGGTTTGTTCTTCTCTGTATGTGCGATCCGCGGCGCTCCGTCTGGGTTTGTTCTTCTCTGTATGTGCGATCCGCGGCGCTCCGTCTGGGTTTGTTCTTCTCTGTATGTGCGATCCGCGGCGCTCCGTCTGGGTTTGTTCTTCTCTGTATGTGCGATCCGCGACGCTCCGTCTGGGTTTGTTCTTCTCTGTATGTACGATCCGCGGCGCTCCGTCTGGGTTTGTTCTTCTCTGTATGTACGATCCGCGGCGCTCCGTCTGGGTTTGTTCTTCTCTGTATGTGCGATCCGCGGCGCTCCGTCTGGGTTTGTTCTTCTCTGTATGTGCGATCCGCGGCGCTCCGTCTGGGTTTGTTCTTCTCTGTATGTGCGATCCGCGGCGCTCCGTCTGGGTTTGTTCTTCTCTGTATGTGCGATCCGCGGCGCTCCGTCTGGGTTTGTTCTTCTCTGTATGTGCGATCCACGGCGCTCCGTCTGGGTTTGTTCTTCTCTGTATGTGCGATCCGCGGCGCTCCGTCTGGGTTTGTTCTTCTCTGTATGTACGATCCGCGGCGCTCCGTCTGGGTTTGTTCTTCTCTGTATGTACGATCCGCGGCGCTCCGTCTGGGTTTGTTCTTCTCTGTATGTGCGATCCGCGGCGCTCCGTCTGGGTTTGTTCTTCTCTGTATGTACGATCCGCGGCGCTCCGTCTGGGTTTGTTCTTCTCTGTATGTACGATCCGCGGCGCTCCGTCTGGGTTTGTTCTTCTCTGTATGTACGATCCGCGGCGCTCCGTCTGGGTTTGTTCTTCTCTGTATGTACGATCCGCGGCGCTCCGTCTGGGTTTGTTCCTCTCTGTATGTACGATCCGCGGCGCTCCGTCTGGGTTTGTTCTTCTCTGTATGTGCGATCCGCGGCGCTCCGTCTGGGTTTGTTCTTCTCTGTATGTACGATCCGCGGCGCTCCGTCTGGGTTTGTTCTTCTCTGTATGTGCGATCCGCGGCGCTCCGTCTGGGTTTGTTCTTCTCTGTACGTACGATCCGCGGCGCTCCGTCTGGGTTTGTTCTTCTCTGTATGTGCGATCCGCGGCGCTCCGTCTGGGTTTGTTCTTCTCTGTATGTGCGATCCGCGGCGCTCCGTCTGGGTTTGTTCTTCTCTGTATGTACGATCCGCGGCGCTCCGTCTGGGTTTGTTCTTCTCTGTATGTACGATCCGCGGCGCTCCGTCTGGGTTTGTTCTTCTCTGTATGCGCGATCCGCGGCGCTCCGTCTGGGTTTGTTCTTCTCTGTATGCACGATCCGCGGCGCTCCGTCTGGGTTTGTTCTTCTCTGTATGTACGATCCGCGGCGCTCCGTCTGGGTTTGTTCTTCTCTGTATGTACGATCCGCGGCGCTCCGTCTGGGTTTGTTCTTCTCTGTATGTGCGATCCGCGGCGCTCCGTCTGGGTTTGTTCTTCTCTGTATGTACGATCCGCGGCGCTCCGTCTGGGTTTGTTCTTCTCTGTATGTACGATCCGCGGCGCTCCGTCTGGGTTTGTTCTTCTCTGTACGTACGATCCGCGGCGCTCCGTCTGGGTTTGTTCTTCTCTGTACGTATGATCCGCGGCGCTCCGTCTGGGTTTGTTCTTCTCTGTACGTACGATCCGCGGCGCTCCGTCTGGGTTTGTTCTTCTCTGTATGTACGATCCGCGGGGCTCCATCTGGGTTTGTTCTTCTCTGTATGTGCGATCCGCGGCGCTCCGTCTGGGTTTGTTCTCTGTATGTACGATCCGCGGCGCTCCGTCTGGGTTTGTTCTTCTCTGTATGTACGATCTGCGGCGCTCCGTCTGGGTTTGTTCTTCTCTGTATGTACGATCCGCGGCGCTCCGTCTGGGTTTGTTCTTCTCTGTATGTACGATCCGCGGCGCTCCGTCTGGGTTTGTTCTTCTCTGTATGTACGATCCGCGGCGCTCCGTCTGGGTTTGTTCTTCTTTGTATGTGCGATCCGCGGCGCTCCGTCTGGGTTTGTTCTTCTCTGTATGTACAATCCGCGGCGCTCCGTCTGGGTTTGTTCTTCTCTGTATGTAATACAAACAGCTGATCCAGTATCCATCGGCCACACTTGGTCTGCGCTGCGTAATACACCAAGCCTGCGGCCGCCATCGTTGGACTTAGTTTTATTAAAAAATATGCAAAATCAACAAATAAAGAGAAGTTTGAAAAAAAGAAAACAAAAACAAGCAGCTGTTCGAACCAATGGATTCCTAAGGGGACGTTCAGGTGAAGGAATCCGACCGTTCCCATAGGAAACCATTGGTTCTAACAGCCGCGTGTTCTTTAAGCACATGACTTTGGCGCGCCCAGCCCCCGTGTGAATGAGCCCCAAGGGACATTTCACGCATCGCAGTCCAAATAAATGACACGTTTGGAATTGTCTGACTTTTTAAAATCCCTGTTACTTCTCTGCACCCCTGAGATGCGTCATCTTTAACCCTCCAGTAACGAGAGTCTGAACACGTTTACCCGCTGATGGCGCCACTTTTGAAGTCCTTGTATTATTTTAGATGCGATTTCTTTTTTTTCTTTTCCTGTGCGCAAATTCTTGAAAGAGTCAGACGTTTACTGAGGAATCCCTGTCGCCATCAGCATCTCATTATGGGGGAGATTATGTCCTTACGGTCCGTCGCCAATGACAGGTATTCGCACAAGGTGAGACATTCTGGAGGGAGGGAGGGAGCACAACCGTCCTGCGCAGAACACTGAACTCCAAGAGCTGAAGGGGTTAAGGACGCACCTCCCCTCAGGGGAAACGGTAATGCATGATAGGACTTGTGTCACATCTCCCCCACAACCATACAAGTCATGTATCACCTGTGGCCCAGGAAGGGGGTCTTAGTCACCGGGACCCAGGAAAACCCCCAAAGAAGGATTACAAGGCCAGGAATGAAAGACAAAGGTACAACTGTGAGACGGAGCTCAGGTAACGGCTCATCGCTGACGCCAGGTAAGAACGCAACACCTCAACGGCCGACAGGTGCGGAGACGACTCCTGGGTGTCACACACCACCGCCACCATGTACATCCCACCTAACAATATCCAACAGCATGTATATACAGGTCACACAGGACGTCACTGAGGACACGTAATGTATGTACACAGTGACTCCACCAGCAGAATAGTGAGTGCAGCTCTGGAGTATAATACATGGTGTAACTCAGGAGCAGTACAGGATAAGTAATGTATGTACACAGTGACTCCACCAGCAGAATAGTGAGTGCAGCTCTGGAGTATAATACAGGATGTAACTCAGGATCAGTATAGGATAAGTAATGTATGTACACAGTGACTCCACCAGCAGAATAGTGAGTGCAGCTCTGGGGTATAATACAGGATGTAACTCAGGATCAGTACAGGATAAGTAATGTATGTATACAGTGACTCCACCAGCAGAATAGTGAGTGCAGCTCTGGAGTATAATACAGGATGTAACTCAGGAGCAGTACAGGATAAGTAATGTATGTACACAGTGACTCCACCAGCAGAATAGTGAGTGCTGCTCTGGAGTAGAATACAGGATGTAACTCAGGATCAGTACAGGATAAGTAATGTATGTACACAGTGACTCCACCAGCAGAATAGTGAGTGCAGCTCTGGGGTATAATACAGGATGTAACTCAGGAGCAGTACAGGATAAGTAATGTATGTACACAGTGACTCCACCAGCAGAACAGTGAGTGCAGCTCTGGAGTATAATACAGGATGTAACTCAGGATCAGTACAGGATAAGTAATGTATGTACACAGTGACTACACCAGCAGAACAGTGAGTGCAGCTCTGGAGTATGATACAGGATGTAACTCAGGGTCAGTACAGGATAAGTAATGTATATATACAGCGTAGATGACTTCTATATGTGACCTGGTGGTCAGAGCAGGACCGCCCCTTTAAGAGTGTAGCAGCAGCTGCCTGTGGCTGGTTAGTGTCAGCCTTCTGGATCTGGTGCGGTGCGGCTGCTCCGTCCTCTCATCTGCTCCCCTGATGATCACTAGCTTTTGTTTTGGACACAGAATGAAACTTACATTTCTTGATCTCACATCAAACCAATCTCGTCTGCGCCGCGTCCATCTCGGCATTCTTTTCACCTTTTTGTAGTTTGCCTGTTATTTTCTCGGCCCTGATAATGTATTTCCGGCTGTTTTTAAATTAATCCTTTTTTTGCGGTTTTGTTGCCAGTTTTGCTTTGATTATGAAAACGTGACAAACGCCACAAAGTGAGCAGCGTGCGTCCGTGCGCCCCTAAGGAGGCTTCACACGTGGTCTGCTTACAAAGAGCGCCACGTTTTTGTGGGTTTTGCCGCAGAGGTGGTTTTTTACTGGTAAAAGAATGCTGCATCCAGATGTTTTCCGAAGGTCAATAGTAACTGCGACACATTCAGCAAGCGCGCCGGGTTTTTCACTTTGCTGCATTGTTGGGTCTCCGGCGTTTTTTGCAAGTGGCGGCAGGATCCGGGGACGGCCTATTTTAATGGCTTTTTTTCCATAGGCGTCTCTAATGGAATAAAATTTTTAAAAAAACGCGGGACTAAAAAAATATTAAAAAGAGAAAAATCGTATCACAATTGCGTGTGCATGGAAGCGCGATGCGAATTTTTTTTCCGGTTCCCATAGAAAGATTGGGCGATTCTTCAACAGAATCGCGCAAAAGTAGGACAGGCGGCGATTCTTCTCTCACATCAGTTCTTCTTGCGTCTCAGAACATGCAGGAATCATTTGAGAAATCGCCCGTGTAAACACAACCTTATGGCACATACGGACGGCCGTCATGAAAACAAAACGCATGTATAAAAAGTGTGCGACCAAAGCGTCAGACGCGATTTTTATTCGCACTTGTTGTGCCGTCACACAATCCTAAAATTCGCACATATAGTGCGGCCCCATTGAAAGCAGTGGGAGAGAATCGCAGTCCCGTCCTGTGGCTGTGAAAGCCACTGCAGGAGATTCCTTGGATGTGAAACCCCCGGATGCTGTCATATCCAGGGGCTTCAACCTGCTGTCATTGGGGCCGGCGGCGGCTGTGCCGGCCCCACTGAAAACATGGGGAGAAGATCACAGTCTGGCAGGGGATTCCTTTACCCCCATGGGGAGTCCCCTCATTACTGAACACTATGACAGCAGCGGCAGGGTGTTCAGTGATGAAGGGACTCCCTGCGGGCATGAAGGAATCCTCTGCTGCTGCTGTCACAGTGTTCAGTAATGAGGGGAATCCCCGTGGAGATGAAGGAATCGCCTGCCACAGCTGTCACAGTGTTCAGTAATGAGGGGAATCCCCGTGGAGATGAAAGAATCCTCTGCTGCTGCTGTTACAGTGTTCAGTAATGAGGGGAATCCCCGTGGAGATGGAGGAATCCCCTGCCACAGCTGTCACAGTGTTCAGTAATGAGGGGAATTCCTGTGGGGATGAAGGAATCCCCTGCCACAGTTGTCACAGCCACAGTAGGGGACTGTAATCCTCTTCCATTGCTTTCAATAGGGCCGCACTACAAATGTTAATTTTAGGATCCTCTGACCGCACAACAAGTGCGAACTGCAAAACGCTGTCCTATTTCTTGCAGGTGCGAATTTTATTTGCACGTAAAAAACGGACATGTGACGACTTTCATTGGAAAGCATTGGTTCTAATAGAGACAGTTTTTTTGCACACCTAGACATACGGGGGAAAAACGCTCATCTGACTGCGCCCTTGGGGCTTCTACCCGTTAGCGTCTTTTTTTAACGCTGCGATATCGCTGCTTTTTTTTTTATTTGGACATTCTAATGTTAAAATCGCATCACACAAAATTTGCAAGTTTGCGCTGTTGCGATTTTTGTGCGATGCGATTTTAACATTAGAAAGTCCCAATAAAAAAAAAAAAACATCGATATCGCAGCGTTAAAAAAAAGACGCTAACGGGTAGAAGCCCTTAGGCCGTATTTATACAGCCAAGCGCGATATCGGCTTCTGAGAACCTTGGACTGACACTGCGCTTATAAAAATGCCATTTTTCACTGCGAGCGCGATGCCATTTGATGAACTTGTGGTTTTCACGTGCGTTTTTTTAACTCACGTGAGAAAAACGCGTCTTATGTCAAAAGGAGAATTAAAAATCACATCGCGCTCACATGAAACTCGCACGAACGTAGGAGCGCAATGCGATTTTTAACTTGCCCAGAACAAATAGTGGGCGAATTTTCTGCAACCTCACAAAAAACTAGGACATGCCGCGCTTTTTCCGTCTCACAGCATCGTGCAGGAGGAAAAACGGACATAAAAATACATCCATTGAAAACAATGGGTTTTTCTTCGATACGAATTTTCTGCATCTCGCAACGCACAAAGCACGAACAGAGAAATCGCCTGTGTAAATACGCCCCGCCCCCTGCGCCTCCTTCACACATGAACATATCTGTGCGATGCGCTCTGCATTTTTCTGTATTTTTTGTTCGCACAGCCCTGCGTATTTGCGTTTGTGAAAACACCCCACCTAGAACGCTCCCACTGTGGTCAATGGACAATGAAGTGTAATCTGCGCTCATTTCATGCACGACACACACAGATACACGAGGATGCATTTTTTTTGCGTAAACGCTAATATGAACAAACGAATTGAAATCAATCGTATTATGCGCAAAAGTTTTGCGTCCATTATGCGCAGCGCAATGCGTTCATGTGAATAAGCCCTTACGTTGGGACCTTACCAAGCAGTCGGGCCCTGAACGATCGGGGTCATGCACACGTTCCCCAAACCCTGACGATATCTTAATGAGATCAAATGACTTGCACACGTCTGCAGCGCAGACCTCGGATTCTCACACAGAGAGGGACCGCACTCCCCGCCCTTTTCGCAAGAAGTCGCACTACCATGAAATGGACACGGCCAAACACTTATTTATAACAGAGGGTCACAAGAAGTTGACACATCTGGTTTGCAGAAGACTCTCCCACACATCTGCAGCAGTGAAGCACAGGAAGCAGCTGATTAGACTGCAAGCTCCTGTGCTCAGAGACCATCGCCCTGTATAAACAGTACTTCACAACTAAATGACACGCTTGTACATGTTCAGAGGGCTCGAAGAGCTCGCAGAGACGATCATGTTGGGGCACAACATTTTACTTGGACTGTCTAGACTGATACATTGTAACAAACCCTCAGAATGGGTATAATGCCTCTTATTGTGTTTCCTATCACTGATAGCAAGTAGAGATCCTGAAGAAGGTGAGAAATCAAACACAAAGACTATGAGGACGTCTTCATTATACAGTATAATTATTAAGCTTCATTTACATAACGCTGACACACCGCAACACTGCAAAGTATGAGTGAGCTGCAGGAAGGCAAGAAAATCATTAGCAGAAGGGAAACACTATAATTCTTCATACTCTTAAACAGACAAAGATTTCCAGAAAATGCAACTTATATAAACAGGATTACCAAACAAACCACGAGAGCGGATAATGCTTCTATAAACCTCATTCATTTACACCAGGCTCAAACACTGTGGACTCCCCTGGACTTAGGTGCAGATACAGTGCATGTATAATAATCCCGTCTCCTATGTACAAGAATATAACTACTATAATACTGCTCCTATGTACAAGAATATAACGACTATAATACTGCCTCCTATGTACAAGAATATAACGACTATAATACTGCCCCCTATGTACAAGAATATAACTACTATAATACTGCTCCCTATGTACAAGAATATAACTACTATAATACTGCCTCCTATGTACAAGAATATAACTACTATAATACTGCCTCCTATGTACAAGAATATAACTACTATAATACTGCCCCCTATGTACAAGAATATAACTACTATAATACTGCCCCCTATGTACAAGAATATAACTACTATAATACTGCTCCCTATGTACAAGAATATAACTACTATAATACTGCCCCCTATATACAAGAATATAACGACTATAATACTGCTCCTATGTACAAGAATATAACTACTATAATACTGCTCTTATGTACAAGAATATAACTACTATAATACTGCCCCCTATGTACAAGAATATAACTACTATAATACTGCCCCCTATGTACAAGAATATAACTACTATAATACTGCTCCTATGTACAAGAATATAACTACTATAATACTGCCCCCTATGTACAAGAATATAACTACTATAATACTGCTCCCTATGTACAAGAATATAACTACTATAATACTGCCCCCTATGTACAAGAATATAACTACTATAATACTGTCCCTATGTACAAGAATATAACTACTATAATACTGCCCCCTATGTACAAGACTATAACTACTATAATACTGCCTCCCTATGTACAAGAATATAGCTACTATAATACTGCCCCTATGTACAAGAATATAACTACTATAATACTGCTCCTATGTACAAGAATATAACTACTATAATACTGCCCCTATGTACAAGAATATAACTACTATAATAGTGCCCCCTATGTACAAGAATATAACTACTATAATACTGCCCCTATGTACAAGAATATAACTACTATAATACTGCCCCCTATGTACAAGAATATAACTACTATAATACTGCTCCTATGTACAAGAATATAACTACTATAATACTGCCCCTATGTACAAGAATATAACTACTATAATAGTGCCCCCTATGTACAAGGATATAACTACTATAATACTGCTCCTATGTACAAGAATATAACTACTATAATACTGCTCCTATGTATAAGAATATAACTACTATAATACTGACCCCTATGTACAAGAATACAACTACTATAATACTGCCCCCTATGTACAAGAATATGACTACTATAATACAGCCCCCTATGTACAAGAATATAACTACTATAATACTGCTCCTATGTACAAGAATATAACTACTATAATACTGCTCCTATGTACAAGAATATAACTACTATAATACTGCTCCTATGTACAAGAATATAACTACTATAATACTGCTCCTATGTACAAGAATATAACTACTATAATACTGCTCCTATGTACAAGAATATAACTACTATAATACTGCCCCCTATGTACAAGAATATAACTACTATAATACTGCCCCTATGTACAAGAATATAACTACTATAATAGTGCCCCCTATGTACAAGGATATAACTACTATAATACTGCTCCTATGTACAAGAATATAACTACTATAATACTGACCCCTATGTACAAGAATACAACTACTATAATACTGCCCCCTATGTACAAGAATATGACTACTATAATACAGCCCCCTATGTACAAGAATATAACTACTATAATACGGCTCCTATGTACAAGAATATAACTACTATAATACTGCCCCTATGTACAGGAATATAACTACTATAATAGTGCCTCCTATGTACAAGAATATAACTACTATAATACTGCCTCCTATGTACAGCAATATAACTACTATAATACTGCCCCCTATGTACAAGAATATAACTACTATAATACTGCCTCCTATGTACAGGAATATAACTACTATAATACTGCTCCTATGTACAAAAATATAACTACTATAATACTGCCTCCTATGTACAAGAATATAACTACTATAATACTGCCCCCTATGTACAAGAATATAACTACTATAATACTGCTCCTATGTACAAAAATATAACTACTATAATACTGCCTCCTATGTACAGCAATATAACTACTATAATACTGCCCCCTATGTACAAGAATATAACTACTATAATACTGCCTCCTATGTACAGGAATATAACTACTATAATACTGCTCCTATGTACAAGAATATAACTACTATAATACTGCCCCCTATGTACAAGAATATAACTACTATAATACTGCTCCCTATGTACAAGAATATAACTACTATAATACTGCCCCTATATACAAGAATATAACGACTATAATACTGCTCCTATGTACAAGAATATAACTACTATAATACTGCTCTTATGTACAAGAATATAACTACTATAATACTGCCCCCTATGTACAAGAATATAACTACTATAATACTGCCCCCTATGTACAAGAATATAACTACTATAATACTGCTCCTATGTACAAGAATATAACTACTATAATACTGCCCCCTATGTACAAGAATATAACTACTATAATACTGCTCCCTATGTACAAGAATATAACTACTATAATACTGCCCCCTATGTACAAGAATATAACTACTATAATACTGTCCCTATGTACAAGAATATAACTACTATAATACTGCCCCCTATGTACAAGACTATAACTACTATAATACTGCCTCCCTATGTACAAGAATATAGCTACTATAATACTGCCCCTATGTACAAGAATATAACTACTATAATACTGCTCCTATGTACAAGAATATAACTACTATAATACTGCCCCTATGTACAAGAATATAACTACTATAATAGTGCCCCCTATGTACAAGAATATAACTACTATAATACTGCCCCTATGTACAAGAATATAACTACTATAATACTGCCCCCTATGTACAAGAATATAACTACTATAATACTGCTCCTATGTACAAGAATATAACTACTATAATACTGCCCCTATGTACAAGAATATAACTACTATAATAGTGCCCCCTATGTACAAGGATATAACTACTATAATACTGCTCCTATGTACAAGAATATAACTACTATAATACTGCTCCTATGTATAAGAATATAACTACTATAATACTGACCCCTATGTACAAGAATACAACTACTATAATACTGCCCCCTATGTACAAGAATATGACTACTATAATACAGCCCCCTATGTACAAGAATATAACTACTATAATACTGCTCCTATGTACAAGAATATAACTACTATAATACTGCTCCTATGTACAAGAATATAACTACTATAATACTGCTCCTATGTACAAGAATATAACTACTATAATACTGCTCCTATGTACAAGAATATAACTACTATAATACTGCTCCTATGTACAAGAATATAACTACTATAATACTGCCCCCTATGTACAAGAATATAACTACTATAATACTGCCCCTATGTACAAGAATATAACTACTATAATAGTGCCCCCTATGTACAAGGATATAACTACTATAATACTGCTCCTATGTACAAGAATATAACTACTATAATACTGACCCCTATGTACAAGAATACAACTACTATAATACTGCCCCCTATGTACAAGAATATGACTACTATAATACAGCCCCCTATGTACAAGAATATAACTACTATAATACTGCTCCTATGTACAAGAATATAACTACTATAATACGGCTCCTATGTACAAGAATATAACTACTATAATACTGCCCCTATGTACAGGAATATAACTACTATAATAGTGCCTCCTATGTACAAGAATATAACTACTATAATACTGCCTCCTATGTACAGCAATATAACTACTATAATACTGCCCCCTATGTACAAGAATATAACTACTATAATACTGCCTCCTATGTACAGGAATATAACTACTATAATACTGCTCCTATGTACAAAAATATAACTACTATAATACTGCCTCCTATGTACAAGAATATAACTACTATAATACTGCCCCCTATGTACAAGAATATAACTACTATAATACTGCTCCTATGTACAAAAATATAACTACTATAATACTGCCTCCTATGTACAGCAATATAACTACTATAATACTGCCCCCTATGTACAAGAATATAACTACTATAATACTGCCTCCTATGTACAGGAATATAACTACTATAATACTGCTCCTATGTACAAGAATATAACTACTATAATACTGCCCCCTATGTACAAGAATATAACTACTATAATACTGCCTCCTATGTACAGGAATATAACTACTATAATACTGCTCCTATGTACAAAAATATAACTACTATAATACTGCCCCTATGTACAAGAATATAACTACTATAATACTGCCCTCTATGTACAAGACTATAACTACTATAATACTGCTCCCTATGTACAAGAATATAACTACTATAATACTGCCTCCTATGTACAAGAATATAACTACTATAATACTGCCTCCTATGTTCATGAATATAACTACTATAATACTGCTCCCTATGTACAAGAATATAACTACTATAATACTGCCTCCTATGTACAAGAATATAACTACTATAATATTGCCTCCTATGTACAAGAATATAACTACTATAATACTGCCCCCTATGTACAAGAATATAACTACTATATTACTGCCTCCTATGTTCAAGAATATAACTACTATAATACAGCCTCCTATGTACAGGAATATAACTACTATAATACTGCCCCCTATGTACAAGAATATAACTACTATAATACTGCCCCCTATGTACAAGAATATAACTACTATAATACTGTCCCTATGTACAAGAATATAACTACTATAATACTGCCCCCTATGTACAAGAATATAACTACTATAATACTGCTCCCTATGTACAAGAATATAACTACTATAATACTGCCCCCTATATACAAGAATATAACGACTATAATACTGCTCCTATGTACAAGAATATAACTACTATAATACTGCCCTCTATGTACAAGAATATAACTACTATAATACTGCCCCCTATGTACAAGAATATAACTACTATAATACTGCTCTTATGTACAAGAATATAACTACTATAATACTGCCCCTATGTACAAGAATATAACTACTATAATACTGCCCCCTATGTACAAGAATATAACTACTATAATACTGCTCCTATGTACAAGAATATAACTACTATAATACTGCCCCTATGTACAAGAATATAACCACTATAATACTGCTCCTATGTACAAGAATATAACTACTATAATACTGCCCCTATGTACAAGAATATAACTACTATAATACTGTCCCCTATGTACAAGAATATAACTACTATAATACTGTCCCTATGTACAAGAATATAACTACTATAATACTGCCCCCTATGTACAAGACTATAACTACTATAATACTGCCTCCCTATGTACAAGAATATAGCTACTATAATACTGCCCCTATGTACAAGAATATAACTACTATAATAGTGCCCCCTATGTACAAGAATATAACTACTATAATACTGCTCCCTATGTACAAGAATATAACTACTATAATACTGCCCCCTATATACAAGAATATAACGACTATAATACTGCTCCTATGTACAAGAATATAACTACTATAATACTGCCCTCTATGTACAAGAATATAACTACTATAATACTGCCCCCTATGTACAAGAATATAACTACTATAATACTGCTCTTATGTACAAGAATATAACTACTATAATACTGCCCCCTATGTACAAGAATATAACTACTATAATACTGCCCCCTATGTACAAGAATATAACTACTATAATACTGCTCCTATGTACAAGAATATAACTACTATAATACTGCCCCTATGTACAAGAATATAACCACTATAATACTGCTCCTATGTACAAGAATATAACTACTATAATACTGCCCCTATGTACAAGAATATAACTACTATAATACTGCCCCCTATGTACAAGAATATAACTACTATAATACTGTCCCTATGTACAAGAATATAACTACTATAATACTGCCCCCTATGTACAAGAATATAACTACTATAATACTGTCCCTATGTACAAGAATATAACTACTATAATACTGCCTCCCTATGTACAAGAATATAGCTACTATAATACTGCCCCTATGTACAAGAATATAACTACTATAATAGTGCCCCCTATGTACAAGGATATAACTACTATAATACTGCTCCTATGTACAAGAATATAACTACTATAATACTGCTCCTATGTACAAGAATATAACTACTATAATACTGCCCCTATGTACAAGAATATAACTACTATAATACTGCTCCTATGTACAAGAATATAACTACTATAATACTGCTCCTATGTATAAGAATATAACTACTATAATACTGCCCCCTATGTACAAGAATATAACTACTATAATACTGACCCCTATGTACAAGAATATAACTACTATAATACTGACCCCTATGTACAAGAATATGACTACTATAATACAGCCCCCTATGTACAAGAATATAACTACTATAATACTGCTCCTATGTACAAGAATATAACTACTATAATACTGCCCCCTATGTACAAGAATATAACTACTATAATACTGCTCCTATGTACAAGAATATAACTACTATAATACTGCTCCTATGTACAAGAATATAACTACTATAATACTGCCCCCTATGTACAAGAATATAACTACTATAATACTGCCCCTATGTACAAGAATATAACTACTATAATAGTGCCCCCTATGTACAAGGATATAACTACTATAATACTGCTCCTATGTACAAGAATATAACTACTATAATACTGACCCCTATGTACAAGAATACAACTACTATAATACTGCCCCCTATGTACAAGAATATGACTACTATAATACAGCCCCCTATGTACAAGAATATAACTACTATAATACTGCCCCATGTACAAGAATATAACTACTATAATACTGCTCCTATGTACAAGAATATAACTACTATAATACGGCTCCTATGTACAAGAATATAACTACTATAATAATGCCCCTATGTACAGGAATATAACTACTATAATAGTGCCTCCTATGTACAAGAATATAACTACTATAATACTGCCTCCTATGTACAGCAATATAACTACTATAATACTGCCCCCTATGTACAAGAATATAACTACTATAATACTGCCTCCTATGTACAGGAATATAACTACTATAATACTGCTCCTATGTACAAAAATATAACTACTATAATACTGCCCCCTATGTACAAGAATATAACTACTATAATACTGCCCTCTATGTACAAGACTATAACTACTATAATACTGCTCCCTATGTACAAGAATATAACTACTATAATACTGCCTCCTATGTACAAGAATATAACTACTATAATACTGCCTCCTATGTACAAGAATATAACTACTATAATACTGCCCCCTATGTACAAGAATATAACTGCTATAATACTGCCCCTATGTACAAGAATATAATTACTGTAATACTGCCCCTATGTACAAGAATATAATTACTGTAATACTGCCCCTATGTACAAGAATATAACTACTATAATACTGCCCCCTATGTACAAGAATATAACTACTATAATACTGCCCCCTATGTACAAGAATATAACTACTATAATACTGCCCCCTATGTACAAGAATATAACTACTATAATACTGCCTCCTATGTACAAGAATATAACTACTATAATATTGCCTCCTATGTTCAAGAATATAACTACTATAATACTGCTCCCTATGTACAAGAATATAACTACTATAATACTGCCTCCTATGTACAAGAATATAACTACTATAATATTGCCTCCTATGTTCAAGAATATAACTACTATAATACTGCCCCCTATGTACAAGAATATAACTACTATATTACTGCCTCCTATGTTCAAGAATATAACTACTATAATACAGCCTCCTATGTACAGGAATATAACTACTATAATACTGCCCCCTATGTACAAGAATATAACTACTATAATACTGCCCCCTATGTACAAGAATATAACTACTATAATACTGCCTCCTATGTACAAGAATATAACTACTATAATACTGCCTCCTATGTACAAGAATATAACTACTATAATACTACCCCGCATGTGCAAGAATATAACTACTATAATACTACCCCCCTATGTACAGGAATATAACTACTATAATACTGCTCCCTATGTACAAGAATATAACTACTATAATACTGCCCCTATGTACAAGAATATAACTACTATAATACTGCCTCCTATATACAAGAATATAACTACTATAATACTGCCCCCTATATACAAGAATATAACTACTATAATACTGCACCCTATGTACAAGAATATACCTGCTATAATACTGCCCCCTATGTACAAGAATATACCTGCTATAATACTGCCCCTTAGTACAAGAATATAACTACTATATAACTGGCCCCTAGCTACAAGAATATAACTACTATAATACTGCCCCTTATGTACAAGAATATAACTATTATAATACTGCCCCCTATGTACAAGAATATAACTTCTATAATACTGCCCCCTATGTACAAGAATATAACTACTATAATACTGCCCCCTATGTACAAGAATATAACTACTATAATGCTGCCCCCTATGTACAAGAATATAAGTACTATAATACTGCCCCCTATGTACAAGAATATAACTACTATAATGCTGCCCCCTATGTACAAGAATATAAGTACTATAATACTGCCCCCTATGTACTCTTTATTCTCGATCCATATGCTAGTTAGTCCACTTCTGTATATATCACCTTCTTATATAGTGTAATATATAGCAGCATTACTTCCCCCTGTCTCACTGTCTTTGTACAGTGTGGGTGTTGATGCTGCTTGGACCACCCAGACTGCTTGCACCGCCCTATACACCCACTGCATGACAAAGAGAGTGCAGATGCCAAACAGGTGCAGTGTATAAGTTGGGCTGATTAAATACAAGCTTATTGCCATCAAAATTTCCTGACCTGCAGATACAGAACAACTCTACAGCTCATACACACCAAATGAATGTAAATATAAGCTGATACAATTGTAATGTAACACTGTGACAACTCATTGTATAAATAGTAAATCCTCCCAGCTGCCCTGTTTGCACACACAGCGGGTTTATGCATTGGTTTTCAGAAAATCATATTTAAACAGCATGATTTCACCTCTCGCTTAGGGGCTCGGAGGCCGTGCGCCCACTCCTGTGGCCAGCACATGCACTTTACCACTTATTGCATGGCTGCATCTGTAGTTGTCATTGTTTCCGGCTGCAAGTGCATGCGAAGCACAGAAATTAGTGGCAGGGGAGAGAAGGGAGATGGACAGCGGCCATTACCACCAGCAGCAGCAGGGAATACAGAACTGCTGCAGAGCGAAGCTCAGGGGCGGAGAGCCTGGGAGACTTACAGCAGCAGCCGGAATGGGATCATCATACTGGCCTTCCAGGATCTGCAGGGGAGCCATCTCTGTAGCTAATCAGCTTTTCACTGTTCTCTGCACCACTACTTCCTGGTGGCGTCAAGGTATAATATTACCGACAGAATAACCTGTGACGGAACACTGTTCCAGTCACGGACACAACATAGAACACATGCAAGTCACCATGTTAAAAGGCAATTTCAAATCACAAAGCCATAGACGAATTTGGCAGTACAAACTAATAACGACTTTTGACACTTTCAACAGAGGCCTATATTCTTCAAGATGATTCATGCATGAATGGGAGGTATGAGACATCTATAGCAGAGATAACACTCTGGCCTGGTGACCCCCTAACACTAATTCAGAGAACATAAAACCTTCACATCTTTATCAGTGGACTAAGTATTTATGTATTTATTTCTCTACTCATCCTGTTGTGGTATTCTTGTAAGTGCAAATCATTCACAGCATGTCTGTGCCTTGTCATGTGTATGTGTGTATATATATATAGTCATGCCTCTTGGGATCTAAGTCATTATGCCTGAGGAGGAACCTTGAGTAGGTTTGAGATCTCCCTATAACATCATGCATTTTTGTTAGTCATTAAAAGCTATCATATTTACAAGATCCCTTGGTTCCTGCTGAGAACGATCACATTTTGCTCTATTGGCTCACAGCGTACCAAACTTTTTTCACTTTGAAGTATTTATCAGTACACCCCAGTTGTAAAACACGGGGTACTATCGCCGAGCATTTCAACCCAGCAGTGGCGATCACCCATACTCAGGCCGAAAGTAATGCAAGTGATTGGATGAAAACTTATCTCTCTGGTGTTGGCCTACGCTAAAGTCACTATCCGTGGGCACACATCAGGTTTTTTCTGAGGCCGCACCTCACTTACGTATCCCCAGCGTGTTTCGTGCCACAGTGTAGCAGTCTCTCTATATGTAGGTTCCGCAGCTTTGCTCTCAGCCATCATGCGGCCACACTTCTCTGTTGCAGGCTACTTTCTTTCTCGTGCCACTGGCCCTCTCTAGCAGGCACAAATCTCCAGGCCACGTATTACACGATTCCTCCCTTCTCTTGCAGCTCTCTCTCATGCTAAGGCTACATTCACACAAGCCAGTGCAAAATCGGGCCGAGAAACCCAGCCCGATATCACGCTTGTCAACGACTATTTTACCCACAGATGCAAGGCGGTTTTCATGCAAAAACGTCTTGCATCACTTCAGTGAAACTGCAATCCTCCGGCCCTTGTTTCCCGTCCGTCTGAGGATGGGCAAGTAATTCCCATTTATTTCAGTGGGAAACATAACATCGCCTGGCGTGCACCTCGCATGGCATACAATGCCTTACACTGGCCCATTGAAAGCAATGGGCGATGCGTTCTGAGTAGAGATGAGCGAACGTACTCGTTACGAGTACTTACGCACCCGAGTACCGCCATTTTCGAGTACATCAGTACTCGCGCGCAAAGATTTGGGGGGCGCCGTGGCGGCACGGGGGGTTGCAGCGGGGAGTGGGGGGGAGAGGGAGAGAGAGAGGGCTCCCCCCTGTTCCCCGCTGCTACCCCCCGCACCGCCACACCTCTCCCCGCCCCCCGGCGCCCCCCGAATCTTTGCGCGCGAGTACTGAAGTACTCGAAAATGGCGGTACTCGGGTGCGTAAGTACTCATAACGAGTACGTTCGCTCATCTCTAGTTCTGAGGGACATGAAAAAATAGGACATGAAGTGATTCTTTACCTTGCACATGGCTCGGGTGTATGACTCCATTCAAAAGAAAGGAGTCCATATCCGCGCTCGTGTGAATGTAGCCTGATACAGTCTCTCAGGGCTGAGCACCACTCAGATCACTCTCCAGTTTGCCACTTTCTCACAGAGTCCAGCTCCTACAGTTCCTGCATAAGTACACTGAGCCTGTGCACCTCTCCATCATCCCCAGTCCTCCCAACATCCCATTTGATCTCTGTAGCCAATCAGAAGTAATATAACGCACTCCATAAAGAAATGCACAAAATGCAGTGATGCACAACAGCCAGTAGAGGTCACCCTTATACCACCCAAGGAAACATCATCTGAGCCCCTTACAGGACACATCGTGTCGGAGCACCCCAAGCTACATAACTGCCATTAGCGCTCATATAATAGCGCTAATTGCTGGGCTGCACTTGTGCTTACAGGCATTAAAAGCGCCAATACACGAGATACCCAACACATATTAGAACCATTGAGACTTATCTGAACTGACAAGAGTTATAGTGCCCCCAGTAGTGGCCCCAATAGTAAGTGTCCCCCTTAGTAGCCCCAGTAGTAATAGTGACCTACTTATTGGTCCCAATAGTTATAGTAGCCCCCTTAATGGCCCCAGTATTTATAGTGAACCCATCAGGGGTCCCAGTAATAACAGTGTCCTCCTTAGTGGTTCCAGTATTAATAGCAACCTCCACAGCGCCCCAGTAGTAATGATTTCCCCATTAATGGCCCAAGCAGTAATAGTGTTCCAGTTAGTGACTCCAGTAGTAACAATGACCCCCCCATAGTGGCACCAGCAGTAATAGTGACCCCCCCATAGCAGCCCTAGTAGTAATAGTGTCCCTCTTAGTGGCCCCAATAGTAATAGTAACCCACTTAAGGGTCCCAGTACTTACAGTGACTCCCTTTATGGCCCCAGGCGTTATAGTGAAGCTGTTAGGGGCCCCAGTAGTAACAGACCTCTCAAATTTTGAGCAATGAAAATTTGGACAACTATATTTTTAGGACAGGCCACACCCTTTTATGCTAAGCCACACCCTCTGTATCCTGTAATACTGCCTGCAGTGACTCCCTCACAGTTATAGCGACCAAATCTGGGGACATGCATAAGTACTGCAGTGTAGTATTCTAGCAATCAAATGATGGCGTCTTCATGCCCACCCGAGGGACAAGAAAAAAGGGAATAAAAAAGAAATTAAAAAAAAAATTATCTTCTCTACAAACCGCCGTCACATATTGGGTGTCGCTGCGTTCATAAAGACCTGAACTATAAAAACATGTCTGTTACACCGAGCGGGAAGTGCTGCGACAAAAATACCAGAATGATCAAAAAGTTTGTAGTCTAAAATAGTTACAATGGAAGCTTCTCGTCCCAGCGCCATCCACAGCGCCAGTCATCATGTGCCCATTGGCTGCTGCGGTGGGCGTGGCTTGGCCAGCTGGACAGCGCGGTCTTAGCCTAACGCCGGTGACACACTGCTGTATTTTGGCCTCCACTTTGTGTCAATAATATAGAAGTTCGCGCCGGTCCGACCGCGGGTCCGCTGACCTGAACATCACAGGAATGTACGATGCTCGGAGTTTTGGGTCAGGAGACCCGCGGTCAGGCCAGGACGCACTTACGTTATATGGACACAAAATGGAGGCCAAAATACGGCAACGTCCTCATCGTCACACAAGCTTATGGTAAAACTACAACTCTCAGCATGCCATGAATGTCTGGAACTGTCAGGGCATACTGGAAGTTGTAGCTCTATCAAAATCTCAACAGAAGAAGGACCTATAGTTTAACAGGACTACAACTCCCAGCATGCTCTGACAGTGGCAGACTAATGGCATGCTGGGAGTTGCAGCAGCAGCATTTTACCCCCTAATCACCCCTCGTCCGCTGGCATTATCCCCCTGTGATGCTGGAGGTGGAGGAGCTCCTCTCTTACCGCCACTGCAGATGAAGGACCTGCAGTGGTCATGTGACTGGGATGTCATCGCAGCTCCTTCATCCACTGCACCTGGGTACCTGCACTGAGGAGGTGGGGAGGAGGGGCGTGCCTCCTGTGGCCCAGGACTGTGGGAGGCCATCCCAAAATCAGGACTAACCCGCAGAATTTGAGACAGTTGGGAGGCCTGGTAGTGATAATGACCCCCATAGTGACCCCAGTAGATACAGTGACCCTGTTAGTCTCCCCAGTAGTCATAGTGACCACCATAATGGCTCCAGTAGTAATAGTGAACCTGTTAATCATCCCAGTAGTAATGGTGTCCCCTTAGTGGTCCCAGTGTTAATAGCAACTTCCACAGTGGCCCCAGTAATAATAGTGTGACTGTTCATGGCCCCAGTAGTAACAGTGACCGTGACCCCCCATAGTCGTCCCAGTAGTAACAGTGACCCCCATAGTCGCCCCAGTAGTAATAGTGTGACTGTTCATGGCCCTAGTAGTAACAATGACTGTGACCCCCATAGTCGCCCCAGTAGTAGCAGTGACTGTGACCCCAATAGTCGCCCCAGTAGTAACAGTGACCGTGACCCCCATAGTCTCCCCAGCAGTAACAGTGACTCTGACCCCCTTAGTTGCCCCAGTAGTAACAGTGACTGTGACCCCCTTAGTTGCCCCAGTAGTAATAGTGACTGTGACCCCCATAGTCGCCCCAGTAGTAACAGTGACGCCCATAGTCGCCCCAGTAGTAACAATGACTGTGACCCCCTTAGTTGCCCCAGTAGTAACAGTGACTGTGACCCCCATAGTCGCCCCAGTAGTAATAGTGACTGTGACCCCCATAGTCGCCCCAGTAATAACAGTGACTGTGACCCCCATAGTTGCCCCAGTAGTAACAGTAACTGTGACCCCCATAGTCGCCCCAGTAGTAACAGTGACTGTTACCCCCATAGTCGCCCCAGTAGTAAAAGTGACTGTGGCCCCCATAGTCGCCCCAGTAGTAACAGTGACTGTGACCCCCATAGTCGCCCCAGCAGTAGTAACAGTGACTGTGACCCCCATAGTCGCCCCAGCAGTAACAGTGACTGTGAACCCCATAGTCGTCCCAGCAGTAACAGTGACTGTGACCCCCATAGTCGCCCCAGTAGTAACAGTGACCGTGACCCCCATAGTCGCCCCAGTAGTAACAGTGACTGTGACCCCCATAGTCGCCCCAGCAGTAACAGTGACTGTGAACCCCATAGTCGCCCCAGTGGTAACAGTGACTGTGACCCCCATAGTCGCCACAGCAGTAGTAACAGTGACTGTGACCCCCATAGTCGCCCCAGCAGTAACAGTGACTGTGAACCCCATAGTCATCCCAGCAGTAACAGTGACTGTGACCCCCATAGTCGCCCCAGTAGTAACAGTGACCGTGACCCCCATAGTCGCCCCAGCAGTAACAGTGACTGTGACCCCCATAGTCGCCCCAGTAGTAACAGTGACCGTGACCCCCATAGTCGCCCCAGTAGTAACAGTGACTGTGACCCCAATAGTCACCCCAGTAGTAACAGTGACTGTGACCCCAATAGTCGCCCCAGTAGTAACAGTGACCATGACCCCCATAGTCGCCCCAGTAGTAACAGTGACCGTGACCCCCATAGTCGCCCCAGTAGTAACAGTGACCGTGACCCCAATAGTCGCCCCAGTAGTAACAGTGACCGTGACCCCCATAGTCGCCCCAGTAGTAACAGTGACCGTGACCCCCATAGTCGCCCCAGTAGTAACAGTGACCGTGACCCCCATAGTCGCCCCAGTAGTAACAATGACTGTGACCCCCATAGTCTCCCCAGTAGTAATCGTGCCCCTGGCGTCTCCCCTGGCATCTGCACTGTGAGGTGCACTAAACGCAAAAAATAGAACAGACTCCGCTCATAAATCATGGCGCTTTCAAACGGATGTCTGCCAGGCTGATAACAATGCGAGCGTTATACCACAACTAGCGCAGCACTCAGAAAGCCGCGCTAATAGCGGTAAAAAGCGGCTGTGTGAGCAAGTGATATATGTGGGAACTCGTCTCCTGAAATACTCTGCACTGCGGGGTGATGCCTGCATGCATGAAAGGACACCAATAAGTGGGGGGTACAGTATCAGAAGCAGTGAGGCCCGAGGGGCGCCTCCCACTAGAGCGCGATCACACCGTCTCCGAAGGGCTTGCGCCTTGGATATACAGCTGATACAGCTGAGCAGAATTGATATAATCGGAATCGTGCGTCTCGCGTCTGATCCTCGCTATGAGGACGCTCGTTTTCCATTATGGAAATATTTCATTTGCTTCTAATTACATCAAAAATGTCCCTGGAAACGACTTCTCCATCTGTGGAAGAGCCATCGCCGCACATCAGATACCACTTATCACTGATAGCAGACACCCCCAAGACTTCTCACCCCGCTGAGCGAGTCTAACCCCATCCTGTGATACTGTCTGCTGAATGTATCTAATCCCATCATCCTGTGATACTGTCTGCTGAATGTATCTAATCCCATTCTGTGATACTGTCTACTGAATGTATCTAATCCCATCCTGTGTTACTGTCTGCTGAATGTATCTAATCCCATCCTGTGATACTGTCTGCTGAATGTATCTAATCCCATCCTGTGATACTGTCTGCTGAATGTATCTAATCCCATCCTGTGATACTGTCTGCTGAATGTATCTAACCCCATCCTGTGATACTGTCTGCTGAATGTATCTAATCCCATCATTCTGTGATACTGTCTGCTGAATGTATCTAACCCCATCCTGTGATACTGTCTGCTGAATGTATCTAATCCCATCATCCTGTGATACTGTCTGCTGAATGTATCCAATGCCATCATCCTGTGATACTGTCTGCTGAATGTATCTAATCCCATATTGTGATACTGTCTGCTGAATGTATTTAATCCCATCCCGTGATACTGTCTGCTGAATGTATCTAACCCCATCCTGTGATACTGTCTGCTGAATGTATCTAATCCCATCCTTGATACTGTCTGCTGAATGTATCTAACCCCATCCTGTGATACTGTCTGCTGAATGTATCTAACCCCATCCTGTGATACTGTCTGCTGAATGTATCTAATCCCATCCTGTGATACTGTCTGCTGAATGTATCTAATCCCATCCTGTGATACTGTCTGCTGAATGTATCTAACCCCATCCTGTGATACTGTCTGCTGAATGTATCTAACCCCATCCTGTGATACTGTCTGCTGAATGTATCTAATCCCATCATTCTGTGATACTGTCTGCTGAATGTATCTAACCCCATCCTGTGATACTGTCTGCTGAATGTATCTAATCCCATCATCCTGTGATACTGTCTGCTGAATGTATCCAATCCCATCATCCTGTGATACTGTCTGCTGAATGTATCTAATCCCATATTGTGATACTGTCTGCTGAATGTATTTAATCCCATCCCGTGATACTGTCTGCTGAATGTATCTAACCCCATCCTGTGATACTGTCTGCTGAATGTATCTAATCCCATCCTTGATACTGTCTGCTGAATGTATCTAACCCCATCCTGTGATACTGTCTGCTGAATGTATCTAACCCCATCCTGTGATACTGTCTGCTGAATGTATCTAATCCCATCCTGTGATACTGTCTGCTGAATGTATCTAATCCCATCCTGTGATACTGTCTGCTGAATGTATCTAATCCCATCCTGTGATACTGTCTGCTGAATGTATCTAACCCCATCCTGTGATACTGTCTGCTGAATGTATCTAACCCCATCCTGAGATACTGTCTGCTGAATGTATCTAATCCCATCATCCTGTGATACTGTCTGTTAAATGTATCTAATCCCATCATTCTGTGATACTGTCTGCTGAATGTATCTAATCCCATCCTGTGATACTGTCTGCTGAATGTATCTAATCCCATCCCGTGATACTGTCTGCTGAATGTATCTAATCCCATCCTGTGTTACTGTCTGCTGAATGTATCTAATCCCATCATCCTGTGATACTGTCTGCTGAATGTATCTAATCCCATCATCCTGTGATACTGTCTGCTAAATGTATCTAATCCAATCCTGTGATACTGTCTAATTGTCTCCCTTCAGCCTAACATACTATGTACAATAAAATAGCGCAGCGGAGGTGAATATCAGTAATTCTATTATATGGCAGACTGTGTGATGATGACAGTAACGACGCTGCAGCTGCTGCACCCCTCTTGATTAGGGTGCTGGAGGGGATACGCTGTGGCCTCCATCCATTCATAATTCTGCAGTTGGACTAATTAGACTGAGTTCTGTAAAAGTTTGATGAGTTGTGCGCAGAGATGGCGCCGCTCCGCAGTCCCTATTTATAGCGATGGCTCCGGGGCAGAATGAGAGTCCTGATTCCACAAGTTCAAAGAAAGTCTTATCATGAGCGACAGGAAGCGAAGGAGCGATGGAAACGCCGCCATCATCTCACTGCCGCTGTGAGACATGTACAGGACATAACAGTTATCTATCTAATACTGCTGACGACTGGCCTATATATCATGTCTGAGAGGTAGTCCCAGCCCCACCCCCTGGTGATGACATCACTGATCACAGCCCAGTCCCCATGACATCACTTATATAATGACATGTGATCAGACATGATACTACAGTGACATCATCTATTACTGCTGACAACCAACCTGCGTATTATGCCTGAGAGATAGTCACAGCCCCGCCCCCTGGTGATGACATCACTGATATGATGACCTGATTAGACATGAGATCCGCACACCTTATACTACAGTAACATCATCTAACATGTTGAAAGAAAAAACATCTTAATTGTCCGTAGAAACCAATGACAGCACGGCCTTCATTCCTTCTAGTGCTCGGGTAAAATGAAAGCTGCGCTCTGACTGGTTAACCCCTTAGGGTAACTTCCCAAGGACGAGTGCAATTTGGGGCCGTCAATCCCACCCCCATATCACACACCCCACCACGCAGTCCGCGGCGGAGGTTCGCAACTTTTTTTTCCACTTGTCTTTACTTTTTTTTTTAGGTCTCATAGGGGACTTGAACTTGCAATCATTTGATTGCTTATACCATATTCTGCAATATTTTAGTATTGCAGTATATGACATTCTGTAGACTACAGGGCCATCGTAATAGGCAGAAACGCATGGGAACCCTGGCAGCCTTCAGAAGACCCTGGGTTGCTATGCCAACTGAATGGCACCTCCCGATCTCATTGCGAGGGTAGAGGGGGCCCCCCCAACTCCGATCAGGGAAATTTAAATGCCACTGGGGGCATTAAAGGTTAATAGCCACTCTGGCAAAATGAAAGTTGTATTGTGATCTGACCACCTTATACTACAGTGACATCATCTATTACTGACAACCCACCAGTATGTCATGTCTGAGAGGTAGTCACAGTCCCGCCTCTGCTGATGACATCAGTGATCACAACCCCGCCCCCTACTGATGACATCACTCATATTAGATAATAACATTAGATGTTCTTTGAGTGATTGACTATTTCCTGAAGTGGCGAAGCTGTAATATCCTTATAATCATCGGGTTACAGTGAGCGACAGCAGTGGGTCTGTATCTCTATTGGCGCAGCGGACCGCGGTCACGTTATGCAGCGCAGACACACAGCGCCATTGTCCTGTATAATACTCACTTGTCATTTTCCAGCTTCGCCACATCTGCCATTAACTTTCATTACTGTATTTCAGAAGTCAGAGGAACCGGCCAACAAAAAGGCTTTTCATGTCCCCCTCTAATGGGGCAGAGACCGCGGACAATCGCTTATTTGTCCGCGAGAGGCAGACTGGAAACGATTCTGCTGCAAAACTTTTAACCCTTCCGTCCTAATGCAAGCACTGCTGCACCCCGGACCCCCAGGACAATAACGGAGGCTGTGTTATGGGGGTACGCTCTGCATGATGTCATACAGCAGACACCGATGACCAACGCAGCTGCCCCTGTACGGGCAGGAAGGTCGTCTGCGGATGAAAGGTCGTCTGCGGTCATGTTTATATATCTGACCCTCCCCAACGGCTCCAACATGGGGCAGATATAGGATTATGTCTAAAAAAAACCCATCGCTGTTGCCCATAGCAACCAATCACAATAAAGCGTTCATTGCGTATAGCGCTCTGGGAAAATGAAAGCTGCGCTGTGATTGGTTAACCCCTTAATGCCAGAGGATTTACAGATATGCCCTAAGGGTTCGGGTTTTGTATGGAGCGGGATCAAACAAGGAGGGGCTGGCTGTTTTCGACAGTGACACCCGCCCACAACAGCCGCGATCAGCATTAACGTATCCATTTGAAGAGTTTATATTAAGAGAAAAAACTGGATTTTATTTTTAAATTAAACTTCATTGAACTTTTTTTACACTATTTTTTAGTCCCTGAAGATGATTTGAAGCTGTGATTGTTCGATCACTAGGATAGTACACCGCATTACGTAGGCCGGGCTCACATGAGTGTGTAAGTATAGCGGTTTCCATGTGCGTTTTGCGCTCGAAATACGCTGTACCGCTCTCCCATGTTACCGTTCACACGAAGTGCGTGAAATACACATGCAAAACAAAATGGCAGCATGTTCTATCTTGGCGTGTATTACACATGCATACATGTTATAGGAGGAAACCCCCCGCCCCCCGTCATTTGCTTACATGCCGCAGTTGCTGTTTATTGTGGCATGTAAGAGGTTAAACTGCCAGGATCTGAGGTTTCATTGTTCTTGGCTGTTAGAGCAGGAGCCGGGCTGTCAGTAGTCAGCCGAGTCACCGCCTTAAAAAGATGTATGTGCAGGTTTAAAGCCCATTAGCGACTGCTATAAAAAAGCGTATTGGCCGTCAATAAGGGGTTAACACAGTTTTCTGTGCGGAATGCATCCACTCCTTTGAAGACGCAGAATCCAAACTGCACATCGGATGCGGCTTACTGACAAGCTGCAGATTTCAAGGGGCTGTCCAGCTGTAAACTATTGATGGACTATCCACACGATCAGCCATCATCAGCAGATCTGTCTGTCACCAAGAACCACCACTGATCAGCCACTTGCTGGGTCGGTGCACTTGTGCACTGAGTCACACCAGACAGCTCTGTTCCCGCTGCAGTGGCCATGCTTGGTATTGCATGCAAAGTTCCCATTCATGTCAGTGCCTGCAATACCAAGCCTGGCCACTGTAGTGAGAATGGAGCTGTCTGTGCACCAGCCTAGAGAACAACTAATGAATGCGTGTCCTGGATAGCGGACCCCCTGCAGTAAGGCCATCAATAGTTTACAGCTGGACAAACCCTTTAAATTCCACACTGCGTGTCAATTTCTGCAGAGACTTCTGGTGGGTTTTCTCTGCAGTGTGTGAACGAGATTCTGAATATCTCATTTATATTGCTGCTGCTGGCAGCAAATCCGCCACGTGTGAACATACCCTTAGGCTGAGGTCACACGGGTCGTGCGGAGAATTCCCAGGAAGCACAGCTTCAAAACCCGTGGCACTCAGCCACGGGTTTGGAAAGGCTTTGCCACATGCTTTTCTGTTGCGGATGGCTCTCCTATAGAGGAGAGCGCGGCCGGAGCAGAAAAAAAAGAATTAACATGCTGCGTCCCGGGAATCCGTGTCACAGCACCAGCTTTGCCGCAACGGATTTGCCACCCCGTTTGGACGAGATTTTTGACAAATCTCTTCCACATGGCTGGCTAGCCCCGGGATTAGCGGCCGCAGGGAAATTCTGCGGCAAATCCGCCCTATGTGAACCCAGCCTAATACTGCTCACAGCTGAGGTTTGTTACATTGTATCCAGTCTACACAATCCCCTGTTATGTAAACAGCCAGGACTCCAGACTGATACATTGTAACAAACTAGCAGCACAGGAGAGAGATTTGTACTGCTGCTGTGTTCACCTCACAGAGGATTGTCCAGACTGACACAATGTAACAACCTCTCCACTGAGATAGCATTTAGGCCTCATTCACATAGGTGTATTTCTTACACTGAATGCCCATTAATTTGCATTGGGGCGCTCAGACCTGGATTCATCATGTGTTTACGTACCAGCGTGAAAAAATGCGCAGCGTGTCGTATCTTGGTCCTTAATATGGACTGAAATAGCTCATGGAACACAACGGGGCTGCGGATGTATGCAGTGAATATGCTGGACTGGAAGCTGACCTCAGCCTCTGGATGTAAACAACAAGCTATGGCCATTTACTGACAGCAAGCAGAGATCTTAACTCCAACATACAAGGAGCCACATCAGAAAAATAAAAGCACCTATCCCTCCACCACCTGGTGCTATCACAGGGCCCCCACACTCCTGGGACAGAACGGCATTAACCCATTGCTATCCTGTAGTGGAGGCGACACCTGTGTTCACACCAGTCACTAGGATGGGTCAACCCTGAACTGGAAACCCCCCACGCAGACCCCATAAATGATTGGGGGCGACAAAAAAAATCATCCTTTTTGTCCCTGAGGTCACATGAAGAGCAATTTCACTTCAAAAGCTGTGATCGCTGACTTGCCAGGGCAGGAAGGGCACAGCCCAGAACAATGGGGCCCTCGCTGCGGGGAACGTTTCCACCCAAGGGGCCTCCAGAAATAATGTTTACTTTCATTACCATTGTAGCTGAAACACAATAACGGCGATTAAAGGGCCGGAGACCAGGAGAAAGGTGGACAACAGGAGCTTCAATGGGGGCGTACGAGGGGCCCCTGATATAACCCTCTGGACAATGTTATACATATACAATATCCTAAAAATATCTGGTCACCTGACCCGGGCCTGTTTCCAAAAACAGATCCATTGTAGGAGAAGGAATCCCGGGGCTGCGCCGAGCCTGCAGAGATTAGTGGAAGGTGGGGGGGCGACCCGCGCCGATGACCAGACACAGAAATGAAAACTCTTCTGGTGGACCACTAATAATGGCTTCCATTGCAGCGTTTATGGGGCTGTTACCCAGCTTTTCACACACCGACGTGCCAGAAGTGATGGGATGCGATGATGAAGTGGTGTTAACTCAGATGAGGTTCGGGAACGCCCACACCTGTATGAATTGTGAGGCGTTATCTTGTGAGTGAGGGTGAACACCAGGCAGCGGGCTCATCGTGAGGCGATGGGAATTAACGGATAGCGTACGCCAGACAGATGGGACATCCTATTTCCCGAAGTTGTATGGCATTTAACATTCCTCGATCCTCAGTGTCACGTGTGCCGGTAGTACGTCATAGAAGGCAATACTACCCACAACGGACAGCGTGACCGGCGCCCACGGGGGCTTAATGATCACGACCGTCAGCGTTTGGCTAGAACTGTCCGTCTGAGCATAAATCCCATTCACAGTCAGTAGGAGACCCCACACGTATATCCTGCAGGTCAGCGCAGGAGACCCCACACGTATATCCTGCAGGTCAGCGCAGGAGACCCCACACGTATATCCTGCAGGTCAGCGCAGGAGACCCCACACGTACATCCCGCAGGTCAGCGCAGGAGACCCCACACGTACATCCCGCAGGTCAGCGCAGGAGACCCCACACGTACATCCCGCAGGTCAGCGCAGGAGACCCCACACGTACATCCCGCAGGTCAGCGCAGGAGACCCCACACGTACATCCCGCAGGTCAGCGCAGGAGACCCCACACGTACATCCCGCAGGTCAGCGCAGGAGACCCCACACGTACATCCCGCAGGTCAGCGCAGGAGACCCCACACGTACATCCCGCAGGTCAGCGCAGGAGACCCCACACGTACATCCCGCAGGTCAGCGCAGGAGACCCCACACGTACATCCCGCAGGTCAGCGCAGGAGACCCCACACGTACATCCCGCAGGTCAGCGCAGGAGACCCCACACGTACATCCCGCAGGTCAGCGCAGGAGACCCCACACGTACATCCCGCAGGTCAGCGCAGGAGACCCCACACGTACATCCCGCAGGTCAGCGCAGGAGACCCCACACGTACATCCCGCAGGTCAGCGCAGGAGACCCCACACGTACATCCCGCAGGTCAGCGCAGGAGACCCCACACGTACATCCCGCAGGTCAGCGCAGGAGACCCCACACGTACATCCCGCAGGTCAGCGCAGGAGACCCCACACGTACATCCCGCAGGTCAGCGCAGGAGACCCCACACGTACATCCCGCAGGTCAGCGCAGGAGACCCCACACGTACATCCCGCAGGTCAGCGCAGGAGACCCCACACGTACATCCCGCAGGTCAGCGCAGGAGACCCCACACGTACATCCCGCAGGTCAGCGCAGGAGACCCCACACGTACATCCCGCAGGTCAGCGCAGGAGACCCCACACATACATCCCGCAGGTCAGCGCAGGAGACCCTACACGTACATCCCGCAGGTCAGCGCAGGAGACCCCACACGTACATCCCGCAGGTCAGTGCAGGAGACCCCACCCGTACATCATGCAGGTCAGCGCAGGAGACCCCACACGTATATCCTGCAGGTCAGTGCAGGAGACCCCACACGTACATCCCGCAGGTCAGCGCAGGAGAACCCACACGTACATCCTGCAGGTCAGCGCAGGACACCCCACACGTACATCCTGCAGATCAGCGCGGTGACCCCACACGTATATCTCTCAGGTCAGCGCAGGAGACCCCACACGTATATCCCTTAGGTCAGCGCAGGAGACCCCACACGTTTATCCCTCAGGTCAGCGCAGGAGACTCCACACGTACATCCTGCAGGTCAGCGCAGGAGACCCCACACGTACATCCCGCAGGTCAGCACAGGAGACCCCACACGTACATCCCACAGGTCAGCTCAGGAGACCCCACACGTACATCCCGCAGGTCAGCTCAGGAGACCCCACACGTACATCCCGCAGGTCAGTGCAGGAGACCCCACACGTACATCCTGCAGGTCAGCGCAGGAAACCCCACACGTACATCCTGCAGGTCAGCGCAGGACACCCCACACATACATCCTGCAGATCAGCGCAGGTGACCCCACACGTATATCTCTCAGGTCAGCGCAGGAGACCCCACACGTATATCCCTTAGGTCAGCGCAGGAGACCCCACACGTTTATCCCTCAGGTCAGCGCAGGAGACTCCACACGTACATCCTGCAGGTCAGCGCAGGAGACCCCACACGTACATCCCGCAGGTCAGCACAGGAGACCCCACACGTACATCCCACAGGTCAGCTCAGGAGACCCCACACGTACATCCCGCAGGTCAGCGCATTAGACCCCACACGTATATCCCGCAGGTCAGCTCAGGAGACCCCACACGTACATCCCGCAGGTCAGCGCAGGAGACCCCACACGTACATCCTGCAGGTCAGCGCAGGAAACCCCACACGTACATCCTGCGGTTCAGCGCAGGACACCCCACACATACATCCTGCAGATCAGCGCAGGTGACCCCACACGTATATCTCTCAGGTCAGCGCAGGAGACCCCACACGTATATCCCTTAGGTCAGCGCAGGAGACCCCACACGTTTATCCCTCAGGTCAGCGCAGGAGACTCCACACGTACATCCTGCAGGTCAGCGCAGGAGACCCCACACGTACATCCCGCAGGTCAGCACAGGAGACCCCACACGTACATCCCACAGGTCAGCTCAGGAGACCCCACACGTACATCCCGCAGGTCAGCGCATTAGACCCCACACTTATATCCCGCAGGTACAGGAGCAGAAGACCACCAGACAACCATATTAACACCACAACCACGGACACAGCATCTCACCTGGGCTTGTGAGGTGGCTAACTGGGCCCTAGAGGACTGGCAGCATGTGTCAGGTCCGATGAGTCACGGTACCAAATGTTTCGGGCTGATGGTGGGCTCATGTGTGGTGCATACCCCATTGACCAGTTGTCAACAAGGCCCTGTACAGGCAAGTGGGTGCTCCGTACGTGTGTGAGGTTCTCATGGCATGAGTTGGTGGTGGAGAGGTCTGTTCATACCAGAGATCCTGCACCTACAAATACCCCGGAGCTGTGGGGGCATCCAGATGTCTTCCATCCACTTGTAGAATTGATGTCCCATTGAATTCCTGCACTTTGCTGGGCTAGAGGGGGTCCTACATGATATTCGTTCCCATTCCGTGACTTTTGCCATGTCAGTGTAAGGGCTCTTTCACACGGGGAGCTACGTGCGCAAAAATCACGCACTTAAAAACCATGCGGCTATAAGAACAACTGGTTTCCTATGGGAATGTTCAGACTCCTTTATCTGAGCATTTCCATAGGAAACTATTGGTTCTAAGAGCCGCACGGTTTTTATCCACGTGATTTTTGCGCACGTAGCTCCCCGTGTGAAAGAGCACTAAGTCTCAGAGTGGTACAGCGTTAGATCCCCTCTGCCTACTGCAATGTCTAAGTGTCAGTCTCTAGTATTCTATTCATGAACCATGAAGTTCTGAATGAACAGAGAGCGCTGCAGAGCAAGGTATTGTGGGAGGTCATGGCGACTATAATAAGATGCATCCGCGGTCTATGGGGGGGCTTGTTCAGCCTTACTCAGACTGAAACCTTCCCGCAGGTAATCGGCCGCCGCGGTGTTTCCTCTTTTAGTTCTGCAGTTTGTAACGAAAGCCGCGGACTCGTGTTTTGAGGAAGCGCTTCCCCGTCAGTCTCCTCTGCGTGCAGGTAAAGGACACGACATCTCAGCTCTAGGTAGACACGTTGCATGCAGAACAGGGGGCCCAGTACGGTGCTGGGTTAGACACCATGGACAGAAGGGTCTGGTGTTTGAAGAGAACCTTCGACTGGCTGCACGCAACCAGGCCAGAATCCGACCCTGTGCCCGTCCGGTGACCCTGCGTACCTGTCAGTCATCTTCATTTTCTGGATGGTCCAAACGTCTCGCTGTTGGACATGCGCAGTATAGATTTTCCCACGCCATCGCTAGGTGATGATGCGGGTATTATGACGTTTACGCAATGTTGATTGCAGAAGGGCAGCAGGTCGGACGGTTTCCATTGACTTTAATGGAAGCTGCCCATGCAGACACTGTACATAAATAGAGCATGCTGTGATTTTTCCTCTGCAACTGGAAAATCATAATTGATTTTCGCTCATGTGCAGGAAAAAGCGCTTTTCCGTAGCATGCTATGAACAGTCTCCGCTGCGGAACCTGGAGGCGGATGCCTGCCCTGGATTCCGCAATGCAAATATGCCCATGTACATATAGCCGAAAGGAAATAAGTCATCACATTTTTACAATGTAATCTATGATAAACCTGTAAGGGCGCTGCTGATGAGATTTCCTTATCGCGCATTAGTTCTGTGCTCCTGCGCTGTATTACAATGAGTTGAAGACAGTCAGAGTCTTCCCTCCGCACCACTCCAGGCTGACCCTGTTCTGGATTGGCATGCCTACTGACTTCTCTTCTTCACTATTGTCCTGCGCAGGCACTGTAGCAAATCGTTGCTCTCTGACCTCAAGCCGCATGTGCAGTACGCGGCTAAAGTTACAGCTAGTAAAAGAGAGCTGCAGTGTGCGGAAAGGGTTATCTATGGCGCCTGCACAGGGTCAGTGAAGAAGAGAAGTCAGAAGGCAGGCCAATCCAGAACAGCAGCATGCCGATGCACCAGAGGGAAAATTGGACTCTTTTCAGCCCACTGGAAGACAGCGCTGGTAAAAGGTACCGGAGTGCGGAGCTCAGAACCAAAGAGTCTTAAGGAAATCTCATGAGCAGCGCTGTTAGAGGTTTAGCATGGATTGCATTGTGAAAATGTGATGACAAGTTCCCTTCAAACCGCAGAGGGATTATTCGGCCGCTGTGGTGACATCGCTGCTGCACCTGATAGTTTGTTGCAATGTATCAGTGCAGGAAAAATGGCTCAGTCTGGAGTTTGGAATGTTTATAGGATGTCCAGACTGGTTACACTACACTGGTGCGCTGGTGGGATAGCTGGGAGTTCCAGCAGTCAGACCCCCAGTGATCAGTGGACAGGCAATAAATGTCTTTAATGGGAAACTCCCTGTAAGGCTACATGCACAAAAGCGTGAATTTCGCATTAGTTTTGTGCGTTGCACAAATATGAACTACATTTTTTTGAGTAGAGTTACTTACATGATGCTGCGAGGTTAAAAATTGCTTCATGTCCTATTTTTTTGACGTTCCCTTGAAACGCATCACCCATTGTTCTCAATGCGACCTGTAAAGACCTGGAATGCACTGGCATACTGCGCCATGTAATGTTTCCCATTGAAATCAATGGGAAACACTTTGGATCCTCGGACGTTGGAACCGTCCTTGAAAAATGCCTCGCATCCTCATGTGAAAAGCACGTTGGCAAACGCAATATCGGACCGCATTTCTGCCTGAGATGTAACTACACCGCGTTTTGCAGCAAAATGACAACTTCTTCTGGGGGCTGGACTGTTTTTTGGGGTTTTTTTTACAAAGAGTGTACAAAACTAGAAAACACTTTAAAAACTGGAAAAATCTCTCCGGTTTTCTATTAAAGGAGCTTAACAAAAAAACAAAAAGTTCTGTAACACCCCAGATTTTATGTTTCAGTTCCTCTGCATTTCCAAGAACCCTGCTAGCTGTCAGAGAATGGAAAGGGCTTGTTACAATTGTATCTAGTTTAGACAATCTTCTAAGCCGATCCGCAGCACAAATGTTTGGATAGTTTGCTACATTGTATCAGTCCGAGCAGAATGTTGTGTAAATGTATCAGTCTGATGATGATACTTGATTTTATAGAAGATGGAAAACCCCTCTTGGTTTCAAGGAATCCCAAGGAAAGGGCGGCCCCCCATTCATGTGTTCGGGACCTTCTGCAGTTACATCAGTCTTAGAAGTTGCACATTTCCTGCAAAAACTTTTGCTTTCTCCCGTCCTCGTATGTGAGCGGCGCGGCGGCAGATTTGGGATTCGCCTCCGGTCTATAGATAGGTATTGCACTGTAATTATGACTTCCTGTTTATCTCTGAGCAGCTCATTTGGACGCTGCGTCCACAGATGTGATAAGCCACTGTATGGAGGGGAACGATCGCGCTTCCCTCCCCCAGGATCAGGAATGTCAGATTTGCTGGGAATTTGGTTTCAAAACACAAAAGTATTTACAGGAGTCGCAGGAAGAAAAAGAAGAAGAAGGGGAGGAAGTGACCGACATATCTGACCACAGCAGGAACAGTTCTGCAACTTTTTAATAGACTTTGTCCAGCAATCTCCCCCTCCCCATTTTCAAGATCTCTGCTTGCTGAAAATCCATTCTGCACTTAGAGCCCCTTCACATGGGCGTATTTGCAAGTGAAAGATTTACATGCAGAATTCACAGTGAATAGAACCCATTGATTTCAATCGGTTTGTTAAAAAAAATGCACCATGCTTTAGGCTGGGTTCACACAGGGCGGATTTGCCGCGGTTTTTCCGTTGCGGTTTTGCCGCAGAAGAACCGCTTCTGCAGCAAGACCGCTTCAAAGGTTAATTTGGGCTTGCGGATTTTTCTGCGGAAAAATCCGCAAGCATTTTTTTCCGCAGCGCTTTTTTACTTTTTGCCACGGATTTGGTGCGGATTTTGCTGCGTCCATAGAGGTCTATAGACAAAAAAGCGCTGCGGAAAAGACAGAAGAATGGACATGCTGCATCTTTTAAAACCGCGCCGCAGTTGCATTTCCGCACTGTGGCTGTGCAGAAAAAATCCGCCCTGTGAGAACAGCTTTTTGGCAAATCTCATTTGACGCAGTGGTTTTGCCACAGTGCAGATATGCAACGGCAATCCGCGGCAAAACCGCTGCAAATCCGCCCTGTGTGAACCCAGCCTACTCTTGTGCTCATTTGCACATGTAAGGTCCCCATAGCAGTCTATGGGGGGGATTGCAAATGCGCAAGCAATACACATGTAATGCATGAAAAACAGCGACACTTCACTGGACTTATTAGATAAATTAGCCATTTTAATCAGGGCATGGTTTCGTCCTGTGCGCAAAACAACATGCCTTACATGTGGGAAAAGTGCAGTAAAGAATGCAGATATGCAAACTAAAAAGACTCGCTCATGGTGAAAATGCGTTGCGTTGCAGCACGCGCAAAAGTGCATACAGCGGTTACGAGTACGCCCTAATAGTTTTCTTAGAGTCAATTGTTTGTTACAATGTATCAGTGTAGGCAATTCTAAGCACATCAGAAGCACAAATCTCACATCAGTCTTAAGCTTTAGACCGTATTCACACAGCCGAGAGCAAGATGTCCCTGCTGAACTGTAGACAGCTAAGAGCAGACGAGAGGGGGTGCCCAATGGTTATACACAGAAGAAATTTGGGGTGTCCCTGTTGGGCTGTAGGCAGCTAAGAGAAGACGAGAGGGGTTGCCCAATGGTTATAGACAGAGGAGATTCAGGGTATTCCTCTTGGGCTGTAGGCAGCTGAAAGTAGATGAGAGGGGTTGCCCAATGGTTATAGACAGAAAGAGGAGAATTGGGGTGTCCCTGTTGGATAGTAGGCAGCTGGGAGCAGAGGAGAGGGGGTGCCCAGTGGTTCTACATAGAAGAGATTCAGGGTGTCCCTGTTGGGCTGTAGGCAGCTAAGAGCAGATGAGACGGGGTGCCTAATGGTTATACATAGAGGAGATTTGGGGTGTCCCTGTTGGGCTGTAGGCAGCTGAGAGCAGATAAGACGGGGTGCCTAATGGTTATACACAGAGGATATTCAGGGTGTGCCTGTTGGGCTGTAGGCAGCTCAGAACAAACGAGAAGGGATGCCCAATTGTTATACACAGAGGATATTTGGGGTGTCCCTGTTGGGCTGTAGGCAGCTGAGAGCAGATGAGAGGGGGTTCCTAATGGTTATACATAGAGGAGATTTGGGCTGTCCCTTTTGGGCTGTAGGCCGCTCAGAGCAGACAAGAGGGGGTGCCCAATGGTTATACACAGAGGATATTTGGGGTGTCCTGTTGGGCTGTAGGCAGCTCAGAGCAGATGAGAGGGGGTGCCTAATGGTTATACATAGAGGAGATTTGGGGTGTCCTGTTGGGCTGTAGGCAGCTCAGAGCAGATGAGAGGGGGTGCCCAATGGTTATACACAGAGGATATTTGGGGTGTCCCTTTTGGGCTGTAGGCAGCTCAGAGCAGATGAGAGGGGGTGCCCAATGGTTATACACAGAGGATATTTGGGGTGTCCCTGTTGGGCTGTAGGCAGCTTAGAGCAGACAAGAGGGGGTGCCCAATGGTTATACAGAGAGAAAGCGGTTGCAGGATAATTATGGGAGGAAGTAAAGAAATAGCCTGTAAATGACAGAGCGCACAGAAGGAGAAAGGCTCATCAGTTCTGCCGCGCCATTTATATAGCTTTTCATGGATTCAGTTGCTTTATTTCCTCCACCTCTTCAGATTTACATGGAGCTTTGTAAGAGGATCATCATCAAGGGGGTCGCAACATGTAAATAAAGGTGGGAGATGTTAAAAAAAGAAAAAAGATACGGTGCAGGAGCGTTATAGGGGAACGAACTCAGATTACTTTATATTTCAATTCCTTATCATTTTCAATATCTCAGCTTGCTGTTAGTGAATGGAAATATTTCTAAAATAATAAGTTTAATAGATTGAAAACATGATCTGACTGGTTTGTTCCAATGTATTTCCTATGTGATAAATCCCTCTGCTGTCCTGGACTCCAGACTGGTATGTGACCCCTAAATTGTCCACCTGAAGAATATGTTGGTGCATTGTTTGTCACCAGGGATCACAGACCCTCGAAAGGGGGTTTCCCACTAAATATACTTATCCCCTATCCACAGGATAGGAGATAAATGTCTGAATCGCTGGGGGTCTGATTGTTGGGACTCCCATGACTGGTACACCCAAGTGCAGTAGGATGCATGACTACCGCTCTATTCACTTCAATGGGATGCAGCGAGATTGCTGAACACATCTATTTCCTCCTGTCTCATAAAAGTGAATGTGGCAGTGGTTGAGCCTGTGTACCATTACTCCATTTACATAGGGCATTTTGTTGTGCCGCCCTCAGGATCACTTGGGGTCCCATTGGTTCGACCTTCAGTAATCAGACATTTATCTTCCATCCTGTGGACAGGGGGATAAAATTATTTAGAGGGAGAACCCTTTAGTAGCTGTCAGCTGAATGCTCATTCGGCCAGCAGTTAACTCTTCAGACACCCCAAACACATGAATGTTCAGTTTGGCTGCACATTTATGCGTTTTCAATGGGCAGAGAAAGAAAGCTGCAAACATCTATTCCTCCACACTGCTTTGCTCTCCTCGAGACTCTTCTGTCCCCCTCCAGACTCTTCGGACCTCCTCCAGATTCTTCTGACCTCCTCCAGCCTCCTCTGTCCTCTCTAGACTCTAATGACCTCCTCCAGCCATCTCTGTTCCCCTCCAGACTCTTCTGACCTCCTCCAGCCTCCCCTGTCCACCTCTAAACTCTTCTGACCTCCTCCAGCCTCCCCTGTCCACCTCTAAACTCTTCTGTCCTTCTTCAGACTCTTCTGTTTCCTCCATCCCTCTGTTCTCCTCCACACCCCTCTGTTTCCTCCATCCCTCTGTTCTCCTCCAGACCCCTTTGTTTCCTCCATCCCTCTGTTCTCCTCCAGACCCCTCTGTTTCCTCCATCCCTCTGTTCTCCTCCAGACTCCTCTGTTTTCTCCATCCCCGTTCTCCTCCAGACCCCTGTTTCCTCTATCCCTCTGTTCTCCTCCAGACCCCTTTGTTTCCTCCATCCCTCTGTTCTCCTCCAGACCCCTCTGTTTCCCCCATCCGTCTGTTCTCCTTCAGACCCCTCTGTTTCCCCCATCCCTCTGTTCTCCTCCAGACCCCTTTGTTTCCTCCATCCCTCTGTTCTCCTCCAGACCCCTTTGTTTCCTCCATCCCTCTGTTTCCTCCATCCCTCTGTTCTCCTCCAGACTCCTCTGTTTCCTCTATCCCTCTGTTCTCCTCCAGACCCCTTTGTTTCCTCCATCCCTCTGTTCTCCTCCAGACACCTCTGTTTCCCTCAACCCTCTGTTCTCCTCCAGAACCCTCTGTTCCCCCAACCCTCTGTTCTCCTCCATCCCTCTGTTCTCCTCCAGACCCCTCTGTTCTCCTCCATCCCTCTGTTCTCCTCCAGACCCCTCTGTTTCCTCCATCCCTCTGTTCTCCTCCATCCCTCTGTTCTCCTCCAGACCCCTCTGTTTCCTCCATCCTTCTGTTTAGGTGAGCCCAACTTTTCCCTGATGTGTAACGGGGTCTTCAGTCCACTTTTTACAGTCCACCCATTACTCAAATTCCTTTTCTGTGCTGAAACAAAGTGAGGAACTATCCGATTGTACCCGAATGCTGCAGGTAAGGATGTTAGGGACGGCGATCTCACAGATGGAGATTATCTCACATCCCAGAACTGAATTCCTAAAAGCAGATGAACCACTGATTATACCAGATTCTGGGGTCGCTGCTTCCTGGACTCTGTCCTTACTGGACAGGTGTATTACAGGAGCTTTCTAGTTTGGACACCCCAATCATCACCACTTGGATCCCACTGCAAAGACCCCATCATTTAGTCGTCATCTGTAGGGGAACCTTATCCTCCTCATCAGTCCCATATATTCAAGGATCCATATAGCACCCTATATACTCATGTTACCATGCAGGACCCGGCGGCAGTGTATAGGGTCGCCTTCTGTGCTTCATGGTCATGCAGGACTGTAGGCATCAATGTTAAATGGAACCTGTCCCCTCCTATATGCACCATAAACTTATGGCGCTTGTAGGACAGGAGTCCGGGATGTAATTTCTATACTTACCGGCTCCCTGATCCCGCACTTTTACCCCAGGAGGTTGGTGCTCCGTCTATCACTATGACTCTTCTCACTCGGCCCATGTGTGTACTTACCTGTTTTCTATGGGACTGTATGTGCACGAACAGAATGAAAAGAGTCGCGCTGCCAGAAAAAGCGCCAACTTCCTGGGTTGACAGTGCAGGTAAGTATAAAAAGGACAGCCCCGGACTCCTCGGTACCTGTCCTATAAGAGCCAGAACTTAGTGTATGGTGCCTATAGGAGGTAGTAGGTACCCTTTAAAGTCCTGGAGAATCCCTTTGAACTGGATGGCTCTTTTCACCTGTAGGACCCCCTTTTCGCCTGATGTAATGGAGCAGACAGTTACCGTCAGCAATGAGAATCTCAACCTCTAGTTAGGCCAAGATTATTCAGTTAGTGAAGGGATGCAGCAGAATTGTAGTCAATGACTTCCTGGGGTTCAGTAGCCATAACTGCAGTACAGGGGGGCACAAACTATTCATAAGGTACACTTACAGCAAATGGAGACAGTCAGCAATGCAGATGAGGTAATAGGAGTGTCACAAACTAACAACCCAGAGAACACAAGAAGGACCAGAAGTTCCAGTTACGTTTTTGCATTTCTTCCTTTTGAGGTCGATAGGGAAAAATTACCAACTGGAAAAGCCGGTTGGGATAGAGCCGCCTACTGATGGGAACCCCGTGGCGGCTGCTGAACATCGGAAAGCCCCGTCCCATTTCAGAGGTGCATCTGAGGAATGTGGTGATCGCTATAATAAAACTGGAGGAATTGCACCAGTATTGACCCCCTGCCCCGCTGTGCGAGAATAATGAGGGCACAGAAAACCGCAGCGACTCCTCATTACAGCAGAAATCTCCACATGGGGGATAAACAGGTCAGAAGCTGCAGGACAGCAGCCCGCTGTAGAACTACAAATCCCAGCAGGGAGCTACATGCAAGCTGTAACACAAAGGGTACCTTTACTCATAGCGGTTATAAGCAGGACGGAGGAGAGCAATAAAATGTCATGAAAAACTAAAAATGTAAGCAATCAAGAGAATTCTCCCGTCTCGCTGAGTGACCACCAATATGGCCGCCATTAGAGCCCCCCACTGTTACTTATTAAACTTACTCTACAGCCACAACTCTTCATACACTGAATGACTAACGAAGAAGCGGGGGTGACGCTGGCAGGGCAACTGGGTGATATAGGGGGCACAGACCCATAAAACTGCTGGATCGGCACACGACAGCAACGCACATGACTTAAAGGGGTTTCCTGGACAATTAAAAAAACAAGGGCCGGGAATGCAATAAAATAGAAAACAAGCCTTACTCCCCTCCTTGTAGAGCCCCGGTCCAGCGCAGAAGCCCCAGTCTTTTCTACTCCGATCTCAGAAGAAGCTGCAGCCGTTCATTATGCATGTGACCACTCCTCAGCCAATCACAGGTGGAATAGAGTTATGAAGAACCAAAAGCTCAAGGATTTGGGGGCCATTTACACTTTGGTTTACCCCATGTCCCTGGCTTGGTCCGGGGGTTGCAAACCCTGAGACGGAGCTGCAGACTTTAATGGTCATTTCTATTTGTATCAGGCATTTGTGCTGGAGAGAATAACATGGTGGGCCTCATTAGGCTCCATGCAGACTGTGTTTGGGACCCTCTAGAGTCAACTACTCTAAAATGCCAGAAACAAACGGAAGGCCGTCGAATTGGAAACCAAAGTTTGCAGCTTTGGTCTTCGTTTTAGTAATTGCAGCCTATGATTTCATCCAGGGTTAAAGCTGAATGCCACTTTCAGCATTTGAAATGGAACCCCAAGACCAAAGACGGGGTCCCAGTATGAAGCCTTAGGGTTCTTTTACCCGAGAGGTTTGTCTGGTGCTTCAACGTCTGACAGTCATCCCTATAATTTCTCCTGCGCTTTCACACTGAAGCGATGATCCCTCTGTGAATGGAGTGTGCCAGGGATCTCTTCCATTCACAGTGAACAGGCAGTCGCTCAGAGATGAATGACTCCCTGTTTACATGATCGGAAAAACGAACAATAAACCAGTGAATTATCATTGGTCGTTCAGACATTTATTGTTCAGGTTCCCGTAATCTAAAAGATAATCATTCCGTGTAAAATGGCGCATATGAAGAAACTAATGAAAAGCTGCTCAAAGGAAGACGTTCTTGGTCTGCAGTTGAACAATGAAAGTCTATGGATCCATCCTGGGGTTTCCATTTTTAGGAATTCAGATAGAATCTTGGGACAGAAATGAGGACATAGGGAGAAATGAAGTGTGAATGATTCCTTATATACACAGACAAGATACATAGTAACATAGTATGTTAGGCTGAAAAAAGACAAATGTCCATCCAGTCTGTATCCACCCCCAGTTGTTGATCCAGAGGAACGCAAAAAGACCCCCAATGAGGCCATAATGGCAGTCAGAGTAATCTCTTGATCAACATTTGAAAAGTTCCTACCTGACTCCAAGTCCAGCTGTCGGAAGATCCCCCTATCAGCAACCATTCTGGTCACCTAATGTCTATATCCTGTAATATCATAGCGCTCTAAAAAAGACATTTAGGCCCCCTGTCCACCGGCGTTGGGGGAGCAGGAGCCGGCATACAGTTCTCCGCAGACAGCTGACCGTGGAGAATCAGGGCAATTCGCAGCATGCTGTAAATTGCCGTCTACGAGCGGAGAATCGCAATGATTAGCCGTCTTTTTTCCGGAGTAAATAATCCCAGTTTTGGTGCCTCTCTGGGTATTCCAGTCCCGTCATTCCATCTATTAGTTTGGTTGCCCTTCTTTGAACCTCCTCCAGCACTGTGACATCTTTCCTGAGCATCGGTGACCAGAACTGTACGCAGTATTCCATGTGAGGCCTGACTAGTGCCTTATATAATGGAAGGATAATGTTCTCGTCCTTCGCCCCTATACTTCTTTTACTGCACCCCAAGACTCTATTAGCTTTTGCAGCAGCTGACTGGCATTGGTTGCTCCAGTTTAGTCTATAATCCACTGGTACCCCCAGGCCTTTTTCCATATCACTTTTCCCTAGCAGTACCCCATTTAGTGTATATTGGTGACATCCATTTCTCCTGCCCATGTGCAGAACCTTACATTTATCGAGAAGTTAAGTCACTAAACATCAGGTAATACCATATAGAAGCAGAGAGGAATCCTCAGCACTCAGAGGTCGTGTCCCCTCGGGACTCATCAGATCTTCCCTTTTCCTCAATGAGTTTCCTGATATTCCTGCTTAACACGCTAGATCCAGCGCAGCCAGGACATGAACAGGTTAATGCTCTGTGCCCCTTGTATTACATGTCCGCCCTTTGATGTTTGCAATAATAACAGTAACAAACACATGCTTGAGCCCTCATACACACTTATATCTGCATAAAAATGCACAACTGTTGTTTGTACTAACCGAATACAATGCAAGGTTCTTAGTGCATAAACTATGTGAACCCACCTGCCACATCCAGGAAACCTTGATGGATGGGTACCTAGCTCTATTTGGACTAAAAAGCCTCCACATGGGTGGGAAAGCTGTGTATCGGGCTATATACTATCACTGAACCACCTGGGAAGGATGGGAATATGTGCACCATCACACTTAATGCATTTGGTTTTTTTGTTGCATGTGCCTTTCTGTAGGAGCGGCTGCTCACACTTGTCCTGCACTCCACTTTCCCAACAGGTGGTTCAGTGATAGTATATAGCCGGGTATCCAGCTTTCCCAATCACGTGGAGGCTTTTTAGCCCAAAGACAGGTGTCTATAGAGCTAGGAACCCATCCATTAAGCTTTGCCTGGATGTGTCGGATGGGCCTACATAGTTTGATTATAGCCTCTGTGTAACCAGAGCTCTACACTAGCTGCAACTGTATACTACTACAACCCTGGGGACAATGTACAACTATGCCCTATATATGTAAATTTCCCAATTATATGATCACACTGGATACAATGTAATGTGTACAATATACCATATATGCAAATGTCCAACTTGTCACAACAGAATCAGTGTAATTGTAACACTGGAAGCAATGTAACCACAATAGATAGAAACATGCACACACTTCTGAATACTGTGATAAAGCTGGATACAATGTAACAACACAATGCAATGCGAACAACAGATCATAGATGCAAAATATCCAAGTTATCACAACACTGGATACAATGTAACCAGAATGTAATGTGGCAATAATGAATCACATATGAAAATATTCATCTTATCACAACACTGGATACAATGTAACCACAATGGATCCGAGATGTAAACATGTATGAACTCCTCACTGATATAATGACACTGCATACAAAGTAACAACATGATATAATGGAACAATTGTAAATGCCATTTCTGAGATTCGTGGATTTGGCACAAGTACTAAATATTGGCATCGACCCACAAAAATCCTGTACTGAAATATTGGACAGAGAGCAGAGTTATACCAAGGATGAGACAGATGCTCCAGCGGTATGATTAAGTAATAATGTATATAAATACATCTCTATATATACCGCCATATAATTATGAAGTACACATCTAGGGCACCAGTCACTGCTCCGGACTGGGCCAGTTTTTAAGCAATGTGCCCCAGTGTATCATCTCACAGTATACAGCTCAGCAGAGATAGATGTGGTGTGAGATGAACTGAGACCATAGATATATATCTATTGGCAATATACAGGTACCACCTAAGGGTCTTCAGGAAATCGGCTGTGACATCAGATGCGGAGCATGGGGGTGAATGTCTCAGGCTGGCACTACAGGGGGTACATAATGTTTAGAGGACCTCTCAGGAATACAAGGCACATATCAGCATCGGCTGAAGGTGTGTGTAGTACATGTACAGTATACACTCGTCCTTTGCATAATCTACATCCCTATATACTTCATTTTTTTAGTCATACCCTGTATAATGATATATTGTACTGTCATATATATATATATACTGTATCCTGCACAGCATTATGTAGTCCAGTTATTATACTAATTTTCTGTAGACTGTAAAACCTACTCAGCAGATATCACCTTATCCTCTGTATAGTATGCTGTCCTATATACTCAGCAGATACAGTATACAGTCATCCTCTGTATAGTGATAACGTCCTATACACTCAGCAGATATACCCTTATCCTCTATACAGTATACTGTCCTATATACTGAAAAGCTGCAGTAAATACTCATCTTCTGCATAGTATACTGCCCTATATTCTGACCAGATACAGAACAAACTCATCCACTGTATAGAGTGCTGTCCTATATACTCAGTAGGTACAGTATGTACTCGTCCTCTCTGTAGTGTACTGCCCTATATACTCAGTAGGTACAGTATATACTCATCCTCTCTGTAGTGTACTGCCCTATATACTCAGTAGGTACAGTATGTACTCATCCTCTCTGTAGTGTACTGCCCTATATACTCAGTAGGTACAGTATATACTCGTCCTCTCTGTAGTGTACTGCCCTATATACTCAGTAGGTACAGTATATACTCGTCCTCTCTGTAGTGTACTGCCCTATATACTCAGTAGGTACAGTATATACTCATCCTCTCTGTAGTGTACTGCCCTATATACTCAGTAGGTACAGTATATACTCATCCTCTCTGTAGTGTACTGCCCTATATACTCAGTAGGTACAGTATATACTCGTCCTCTCTGTAGTGTACTGCCCTATATACTCAGTAGGTACAGTATGTACTCATCCTCTCTGTAGTGTACTGCCCTATATACTCAGTAGGTACAGTATATACTCGTCCTCTCTGTAGTGTACTGCCCTATATACTCAGTAGGTACAGTATATACTCATCCTCTCTGTAGTGTACTGCCCTATATACTCAGTAGGTACAGTATATACTCGTCCTCTCTGTAGTGTACTGCCCTATATACTCAGTAGGTACAGTATATACTCGTCCTCTCTGTAGTGTACTGCCCTATATACTCAGTAGGTACAGTATATACTCGTCCTCTCTGTAGTGTACTGCCCTATATACTCAGTAGGTACAGTATATACTCATCCTCTCTGTAATGTACTGTCCTATATACTCAACAGTTGTTCTACAGCATACACATGCTCTGTATCTTTCCCACTGATAGGGCTATATGTGACAGCACTGCTCGTCTTCACACATACATGCTTCCTCCCAGACAAGTTCCATCTGTACATGCTGGACCCTGCAGCCCCCTATATCCCCGTATAGAGGGGGCTGTGACGCCTCTTACCTTTATACTTCTCCATGAGTGCGGCGCCCCGATCTCTGCTGAAAACTCCCGGCTTAGATGAGCGATCCCCGGACTGCGAGCTGAGAGCTGCCGGCCCCTCCCTGTGAGGTCAGTCAGCTCAGCCTGGGAACCAGCACAGCCCTCCCACCGACCCCCAGAGACCCCCAACACGACCGGGACTGCAGGACAGAGGTGATCAGAGAGTAAGACGCCCCCACACACAAAGATCACCTCCCAAACATACAACCATCCCTGCAAAGTCACCAATAAAGGTCTATCTATATAGGGGGCAGCATTATAGTCGTTATATTCTTGTACATTGGAGGCGGTATTATAGTAGTTATATTCTTGTACATAGGAGGCAGTATTATAGTAGTTATATTCTTGTACATAGGAGGCAGTATTATAGTAGTTATATTCTTGTACATAGGAGGCAGTATTATAGTAGTTATATTCTTGTACATAGGAGGCAGTATTATAGTAGTTATATTCTTGTACATAGGGGGCAGTATTATAGTAGTTATATTCTTGTACATAGGAGGCAGTATTATAGTAGTTATATTCTTGTACATAGGGGGCAGTATTATAGTAGTTATATTCTTGTACATAGGAGGCAGTATTATAGTAGTTATATTCTTGTACATAGGGGGCAGTATTATAGTAGTTATATTCTTGTACATAGGGGGCAGTATTATAGTAGTTATATTCTTGTACATAGGAGGCAGTATTATAGTAGTTATATTCTTGTACATAGGAGGCAGTATTATAGTAGTTATATTCTTGTACATAGGGGGCAGTATTATAGTAGTTGTATTCTTGTACATAGGGGCAGTATTATAGTAGTTATATCCTTGTACATAGGGGGCAGTATTATAGTAGTTATATTCTTGTACATAGAGGCAGTATTATAGTAGTTATATTCTTGTACATAGGGGCAGTATTATAGTAGTTATATTCTTGTACATAGGAGGCAGTATTATAGTAGTTATATTCTTGTACATAGAGGGCAGTATTATAGTAGTTATATTCTTGTACATAGGGGGCAGTATTATAGTAGTTGTATTCTTGTACATAGGGGCAGTATTATAGTAGTTATATCCTTGTACATAGGGGGCAGTATTATAGTAGTTATATTCTTGTACATAGAGGCAGTATTATAGTAGTTATATTCTTGTACATAGAGGCAGTATTATAGTAGTTATATTCTTGTACATAGGGGGCAGCATTATAGTAGTTATATTCTTGTACATAGAGGCAGCATTATAGTAGTTATATTCTTGTACATAGGGGCAGTATTATAGTAGTTATATTCTTGTACATAGAGGACAGTATTATAGTAGTTATATTCTTGTACATAGGGGGCAGTATTATAGTAGTTATATTCTTGTACATAGGAGCAGTATTATAGTAGTTATATTCTTGTACATAGAGGCAGTATTATAGTAGTTATATTCTTGTACATAGGGGCAGTATTATAGTAGTTATATTCTTGTACATAGAGGACAGTATTATAGTAGTTATATTCTTGTACATAGGGGGCAGTATTATAGTAGTTATATTCTTGTACATAGGGGGCAGTATTATAGTAGTTATATTCCTGTACATAGGGGGCAGTATTATAGTAGTTATATTCTTGTACATAGGGGGCAGTATTATAGTAGTTATATTCTTGTACATAGGGGGCAGTATTATAGTAGTTATATTCTTGTACATAGGGGGCAGTATTATAGTAGTTATATTCTTTTACATAGGAGCAGTTTTATAGTAGTTATATTCTTGCACATAGGGGGCAGTATTATAGTAGTTATATTCTTGTACATAGGGGGCAGTATTATAGTAGTTATATTCTTGTACATAGGGGGCAGCATTATAGTAGTTCTATTCTTGTACATAGGGGTCAGTATTATAGTAGTTGTATTCTTGTACATAGGGGGCACTATTATAGTAGTTGTATTCTTGTACATAGGGGGCAGTATTATAGTAGTTGTATTCTTGTAAATAGGGGGCAGCATTATAGTAGTTCTATTCTTGTACATAGGGAGCAGTATTATAGTAGTTGTATTCTTGTACATAAGGGGCAGTATTATAGTAGTTGTATTCTTGTACATAGGGGGCAGTATTATAGTAGGTATATTCTTGTACATAGGAGGCAGTATTATAGTAGTTATATTCTTGTACATAGGGGGCAGTATTATAGTAGTTATATTCTTGTACATAGGGGGCAGTATTATAGTAGTTATATTCTTGTACATAGGGGGCAGTATTATAGTAGTTATATTCTTGTACATAAGGGACAGTATTATAGTTGTTATATTCTTGTACATAGAGGACAGTATTATATTAGTTATATTCTTGTACATAGGGGGCAGTATTATAGTAGTTATATTCTTGTACATAGGGGGCAGTATTATAGTAGTTATATTCTTGTACATAGGGGGCAGTATTATAGTAGTTATATTCTTGTACATAGGGGGCAGTATTATACTAGTTATATTCTTGTACATAGGGGGCAGTATTATAGTAGTTATATTCTTGTACATAGGGGGCAGTATTATAGTAGTTATATTCTTGTACATAGGAGCAGTATTATAGTAGTTATATTCTTGTACATAGGGGGCAGTATTATAGTAGTTATATTCTTGTACATAGGGGGCAGTATTATAGTAGTTATATTCTTGTACATAGGGGGCAGCATTATAGTAGTTCTATTCTTGTACATAGGGGGCAGTATTATAGTAGTTGTATTCTTGTACATAGGGGGCAGTATTATAGTAGTTGTATTCTTGTACATAGGGGGCAGTATTATAGTAGTTATATTCTTGTACATTGGAGGCGGTATTATAGTAGGTATATTCTTGTACATAGGAGGCAGTATTATAGTAGTTATATTCTTGTACATAGGGGGCAGTATTATAGTAGTTATATTCTTGTACATAGGGGGCAGTATTATAGTAGTTATATTCTTGTACATAGGGGGCAGCATTATAGTAGTTCTATTCTTGTACATAGGGAGCAGTATTATAGTAGTTGTATTCTTTTACATAGGGGGCAGAATTATAGTAGTTGTATTCTTGTATATAGGGGGCAGCATTATAGTAGTTCTATTCTTGTACTTTGGAGGCGGTATTATAGTAGGTATATTCTTGTACATAGGAGGCAGTATTATAGTAGTTATATTCTTGTACATAGGGGCAGTATTATAGTAGTTATATTCTTGTACATAGGGGGCAGTATTATAGTAGTTATATTCTTGTACATAGGGGGCAGTATTATAGTAGTTATATTCTTGGACATAGGGGGCAGTATTATATTAGTTATATTCTTGTACATAGGGGGCAGTATTATAGTAGTTATATTCTTGTACATAGGGGGCAGTATTATAGTAGTTATATTCTTGTACATAGGGGGCAGTATTATAGTAGTTATATTCTTGTACATAGGGGGCAGTATTATACTAGTTATATTCTTGTACATAGGGGGCAGTATTATAGTAGTTATATTCTTGTACATAGGGGGCAGTATTATAGTAGTTATATTCTTGTACATAGGAGCAGTATTATAGTAGTTATATTCTTGTACATAGGGGGCAGTATTATAGTAGTTATATTCTTGTACATAGGGGGCAGTATTATAGTAGTTATATTCTTGTACATAGGGGGCAGCATTATAGTAGTTCTATTCTTGTACATAGGGGGCAGTATTATAGTAGTTGTATTCTTGTACATAGGGGGCAGTATTATAGTAGTTGTATTCTTGTACATAGGGGGCAGTATTATAGTAGTTATATTCTTGTACATTGGAGGCGGTATTATAGTAGGTATATTCTTGTACATAGGAGGCAGTATTATAGTAGTTATATTCTTGTACATAGGGGGCAGTATTATAGTAGTTATATTCTTGTACATAGGGGGCAGTATTATAGTAGTTATATTCTTGTACATAGGGGGCAGCATTATAGTAGTTCTATTCTTGTACATAGGGAGCAGTATTATAGTAGTTGTATTCTTTTACATAGGGGGCAGAATTATAGTAGTTGTATTCTTGTATATAGGGGGCAGCATTATAGTAGTTCTATTCTTGTACTTTGGAGGCGGTATTATAGTAGGTATATTCTTGTACATAGGAGGCAGTATTATAGTAGTTATATTCTTGTACATAGGGGCAGTATTATAGTAGTTATATTCTTGTACATAGGGGGCAGTATTATAGTAGTTATATTCTTGTACATAGGGGGCAGTATTATAGTAGTTATATTCTTGGACATAGGGGGCAGTATTATAGTAGTTATATTCTTGTACATAGGGGGCAGTATTATAGTAGTTATATTCTTGTACATAGGGGGCAGTATTATAGTAGTTATATTCTTGTACATAGGAGCAGTATTATAGTAGTTATATTCTTGTACATAGGGGGCAGTATTATAGTAGTTATATTCTTGTACATAGGGGGCAGCATTATAGTAGTTCTATTCTTGTACATAGGGGGCAGTATTATAGTAGTTCTATTCTTGTACATAGGGAGCAGTATTATAGTAGTTGTATTCTTGTACATAGGGGGCAGTATTATAGTAGTTATATTCTTGTACATAGGAGCAGTATTATAGTAGTTATATTCTTGTACATAGGGGGCAGTATTATAGTAGTTATATTCTTGTACATAGGAGCAGTATTATAGTAGTTATATTCTTGTACATAGGGGGCAGTATTATAGTAGTTATATTCTTGTACATAGGGGGCAGCATTATAGTAGTTCTATTCTTGTACATAGGGGGCAGTATTATAGTAGTTCTATTCTTGTACGTAGGGAGCAGTATTATAGTAGTTGTATTCTTGTACATAGGGGGCAGTATTATAGTAGTTATATTCTTGTACACAGTAGCAGTATTATAGTAGTTATATTCTTGTACATAGAGGGCAGTATTATAGTAGTTATATTCTTGTACATAGGAGCAGTATTATAGTAGTTATATTCTTGTACATAGGGAGCAGTATTATAGTAGTTATATTCTTGTACATAGGGGGCAGTATTATAGTAGTTATATTCTTGTACGTAGGAGGCAGTATTATAGTAGTTATATTCTTGTACATAGGGGGCAGTATTATAGTAGTTATATTCTTGTACATAGGGGGCAGTATTATAGTAGTTATATTCTTGTACATAGGGGGCAGTATTATAGTAGTTATATTCTTGTACATAGGGGGCAGTATTATAGTAGTTATATTCTTGTACATAGGGGGCAGTATTATAGTAGTTATATTCTTGTACACAGTAGCAGTATTATAGTAGTTATATTCTTGTACATAGAGGGCAGTATTATAGTAGTTATATTCTTGAACATAGGGGGCAGTATTATAGTAGTTGTATTCTTGTGCATAGGGGCCAGTATTATAGTAGTTATATTCTTGTACATAGTGGGCAGTATTATAGTAGTTATATTCTTGTACATAGGGGAAAGTATTATTGTAGTTATATTCTTCTACGTAGTGGGTAGTACTATAGTAGTTATATTCTTGTACATAGGAGCAGTATTATAGTAGTTATATTCTTATACATAGGGGCAGTATTATAGTAGTTATATTCTTGTACATAGGGGGCAGTATTATAGTAGTTATATCCTTGTACATAGGGGAAAGTATTATAGTAGATATATTCTTGTACATAGGAGGCAGTATTATTGTAGTTATATTCTTGTACATAGGGGGCAGTATTATAGTAGTTATATTCTTGTACATAGGGGCAGTATTATAGTAGTTATATTCTTGTACATAGGGGCAGTATTATTGTAGTTATATTCTTTTACATAGTGGGCAGTATTATAGTTATTATATTCTTGTACATAGGGGCAGTATTATAGTAGTTATATTCTTCTACATAGGAGGCAGTATTATAGTAGTTATATTCTTGTACATAGGAGGCAGTATTATAGTAGTTATATTCTTGTACATAGGGGGCAGTATTATAGTAGTTATATTCTTGTACATAGGGGGCAGTATTATAGTAGTTATATTCTTATACATAGGAGGTAGTATTATAGTAGTTATATTCTTGTACATAGAGGACAGTATTATAGTAGTTATATTCTTGTACATAGGAACAGTATTATAGTAGTTATATTCTTGTACATAGGGGGCAGTATTATAGTAGTTATATTCTTGTACATAGGGGGCAGTATTATAGTAGTTATATTCTTGTACATAGGGGGCAGCATTATAGTAGTTCTATTCTTGTACATAGGGGGCAGTATTATAGTAGTTGTATTCTTGTACATAGGGGGCAGTATTATAGTAGTTGTATTCTTGTACATAGGGGGCAGTATTATAGTAGTTATATTCTTGTACATTGGAGGCGGTATTATAGTAGGTATATTCTTGTACATAGGAGGCAGTATTATAGTAGTTATATTCTTGTACATAGGGGGCAGTATTATAGTAGTTATATTCTTGTACATAGGGGGCAGTATTATAGTAGTTATATTCTTGTACATAGGGGGCAGTATTATAGTAGTTATATTCTTGTACATAGGGGGCAGTATTATAGTAGTTATATTCTTGTACATAGGGGGCAGTATTATAGTAGTTATATTCTTGTACATAGGGGGCAGTATTATAGTAGTTATATTCTTGTACACAGTAGCAGTATTATAGTAGTTATATTCTTGTACATAGAGGGCAGTATTATAGTAGTTATATTCTTGAACATAGGGGGCAGTATTATAGTAGTTGTATTCTTGTGCATAGGGGCCAGTATTATAGTAGTTATATTCTTGTACATAGTGGGCAGTATTATAGTAGTTATATTCTTGTACATAGGGGAAAGTATTATTGTAGTTATATTCTTCTACGTAGTGGGTAGTACTATAGTAGTTATATTCTTGTACATAGGAGCAGTATTATAGTAGTTATATTCTTATACATAGGGGCAGTATTATAGTAGTTATATTCTTGTACATAGGGGGCAGTATTATAGTAGTTATATCCTTGTACATAGGGGAAAGTATTATAGTAGATATATTCTTGTACATAGGAGGCAGTATTATTGTAGTTATATTCTTGTACATAGGGGGCAGTATTATAGTAGTTATATTCTTGTACATAGGGGCAGTATTATAGTAGTTATATTCTTGTACATAGGGGCAGTATTATTGTAGTTATATTCTTTTACATAGTGGGCAGTATTATAGTTATTATATTCTTGTACATAGGGGCAGTATTATAGTAGTTATATTCTTCTACATAGGAGGCAGTATTATAGTAGTTATATTCTTGTACATAGGAGGCAGTATTATAGTAGTTATATTCTTGTACATAGGGGGCAGTATTATAGTAGTTATATTCTTGTACATAGGGGGCAGTATTATAGTAGTTATATTCTTATACATAGGAGGTAGTATTATAGTAGTTATATTCTTGTACATAGAGGACAGTATTATAGTAGTTATATTCTTGTACATAGGAACAGTATTATAGTAGTTATATTCTTGTACATAGGGGGCAGTATTATAGTAGTTATATTCTTGTACATAGGGGGCAGTATTATAGTAGTTATATTCTTGTACATAGGGGGCAGCATTATAGTAGTTCTATTCTTGTACATAGGGGGCAGTATTATAGTAGTTGTATTCTTGTACATAGGGGGCAGTATTATAGTAGTTGTATTCTTGTACATAGGGGGCAGTATTATAGTAGTTATATTCTTGTACATTGGAGGCGGTATTATAGTAGGTATATTCTTGTACATAGGAGGCAGTATTATAGTAGTTATATTCTTGTACATAGGGGGCAGTATTATAGTAGTTATATTCTTGTACATAGGGGGCAGTATTATAGTAGTTATATTCTTGTACATAGGGGGCAGCATTATAGTAGTTCTATTCTTGTACATAGGGAGCAGTATTATAGTAGTTGTATTCTTTTACATAGGGGGCAGAATTATAGTAGTTGTATTCTTGTATATAGGGGGCAGCATTATAGTAGTTCTATTCTTGTACTTTGGAGGCGGTATTATAGTAGGTATATTCTTGTACATAGGAGGCAGTATTATAGTAGTTATATTCTTGTACATAGGGGCAGTATTATAGTAGTTATATTCTTGTACATAGGGGGCAGTATTATAGTAGTTATATTCTTGTACATAGGGGGCAGTATTATAGTAGTTATATTCTTGGACATAGGGGGCAGTATTATAGTAGTTATATTCTTGTACATAGGGGGCAGTATTATAGAAGTTATATTCTTGTACATAGGGGGCAGTATTATAGTAGTTATATTCTTGTACATAGGAGCAGTATTATAGTAGTTATATTCTTGTACATAGGGGGCAGTATTATAGTAGTTATATTCTTGTACATAGGGGGCAGCATTATAGTAGTTCTATTCTTGTACATAGGGGGCAGTATTATAGTAGTTCTATTCTTGTACATAGGGAGCAGTATTATAGTAGTTGTATTCTTGTACATAGGGGGCAGTATTATAGTAGTTATATTCTTGTACATAGGAGCAGTATTATAGTAGTTATATTCTTGTACATAGGGGGCAGTATTATAGTAGTTATATTCTTGTACATAGGAGCAGTATTATAGTAGTTATATTCTTGTACATAGGGGGCAGTATTATAGTAGTTATATTCTTGTACATAGGGGGCAGCATTATAGTAGTTCTATTCTTGTACATAGGGGGCAGTATTATAGTAGTTCTATTCTTGTACATAGGGAGCAGTATTATAGTAGTTGTATTCTTGTACATAGGGGGCAGTATTATAGTAGTTATATTCTTGTACACAGTAGCAGTATTATAGTAGTTATATTCTTGTACATAGAGGGCAGTATTATAGTAGTTATATTCTTGTACATAGGAGCAGTATTATAGTAGTTATATTCTTGTACATAGGGAGCAGTATTATAGTAGTTATATTCTTGTACATAGGGGGCAGTATTATAGTAGTTATATTCTTGTACGTAGGAGGCAGTATTATAGTAGTTATATTCTTGTACATAGGGGGCAGTATTATAGTAGTTATATTCTTGTACATAGGGGGCAGTATTATAGTAGTTATATTCTTGTACATAGGGGGCAGTATTATAGTAGTTATATTCTTGTACATAGGGGGCAGTATTATAGTAGTTATATTCTTGTACATAGGGGGCAGTATTATAGTAGTTATATTCTTGTACATAGGGGGCAGTATTATAGTAGTTATATTCTTGTACATAGGGGGCAGTATTATAGTAGTTATATTCTTGTACATAGAGGGCAGTATTATAGTAGTTATATTCTTGAACATAGGGGGCAGTATTATAGTAGTTGTATTCTTGTGCATAGGGGCCAGTATTATAGTAGTTATATTCTTGTACATAGTGGGCAGTATTATAGTAGTTATATTCTTGTACATAGGGGAAAGTATTATTGTAGTTATATTCTTCTACGTAGTGGGTAGTACTATAGTAGTTATATTCTTGTACATAGGAGCAGTATTATAGTAGTTATATTCTTATACATAGGGGCAGTATTATAGTAGTTATATTCTTGTACATAGGGGGCAGTATTATAGTAGTTATATCCTTGTACATAGGGGAAAGTATTATAGTAGATATATTCTTGTACATAGGAGGCAGTATTATTGTAGTTATATTCTTGTACATAGGGGGCAGTATTATAGTAGTTATATTCTTGTACATAGGGGCAGTATTATAGTAGTTATATTCTTGTACATAGGGGCAGTATTATTGTAGTTATATTCTTTTACATAGTGGGCAGTATTATAGTTATTATATTCTTGTACATAGGGGCAGTATTATAGTAGTTATATTCTTCTACATAGGAGGCAGTATTATAGTAGTTATATTCTTGTACATAGGAGGCAGTATTATAGTAGTTATATTCTTGTACATAGGGGGCAGTATTATAGTAGTTATATTCTTGTACATAGGGGGCAGTATTATAGTAGTTATATTCTTATACATAGGAGGTAGTATTATAGTAGTTATATTCTTGTACATAGAGGACAGTATTATAGTAGTTATATTCTTGTACATAGGAACAGTATTATAGTAGTTATATTGTTGTACATAGGGGGCAGTATTATAGTAGTTATATTCTTGTACATAGGGGCAGTAGTATAGTAGTTATATTCTTGTACATAGGGGGGCAGTATTATAGTAGTTATATACTTGTACATAGGGGCAGTATTATAGTAGTTTTATTCATGTACATAGGACTATTATTATAGTAGTTATATTCTTGTACATAGGGGGCAGTATTATAGTAGTTACATTCTTGTACATAGGGGGCATTATTACAGCAGTTACATTCTTGTACATAGGAAGCAGTATTATAGTAGTTATATTATTGTACATAGGAGGCAGTATTATAGTAGTTATATTCTTGTACATAGTGGGAAGTATTATAGTAGTTATATTCTTGTACATAGGGGAAAGTACTATAGTAGTTATATTCTTGTACAAAGGAGCAGTATTATAGTAGTTATATTCTTGTACATAGGGGCAGTATTATAGTAGTTATATTCTTGTACATATGAGCAGTATTATAGTAGTTATATTCTTGTGCCTAGGAGGCAGTATTATACTAGTAATATTCTTATACATAGGAGGTAGTATTATAGTAGTTATATTCTTGTACATAGAGGACAGTATTATAGTAGTTATATTCTTGTACATAGGAGCAGTATTATAGTAGTTATATTCTTGTACATAGGGGGCAGTATTATAGTAGTAATATTCTTGTACATAGGGGGCAGTATTATAGTAGTAATATTCTTGTACATAGGGGAAATATTATAGTAGTTATATTCTTGTACATAGGGGAAAGTATTACAGTAATTATATTCTTGTACATATGAGCAGTATTATAGTATTTATATTCTTGTACCTAGGAGGCAGTATTATAGTAGTTATATTCTTGTACATTGGAGGCAATATTATTGTAGTTATATTCTTGTACATAGGGGGCAGTATTATAGTAGTTATATTCTTGTACATAGGGGGCAGTATTATAGTAGTTATATTCTTGTACATAGGGGGCAGTATTATAGTAGTTATATTCTTTTACATAGTGGGCAGTATTATAGTTATTATATTCTTTTACATAGTGGGCAGTATTATAGTTATTATATTCTTGTACATAGGGGCAGTATTATAGTAGTTATATTCTTGTACATAGGGGGCAGTATTATAGTAGTTATATTCTTGTACATAGGGAGCAGTATTATAGTAGTTATATTCTTGTACATAGGGAGCAGTATTATAGTAGTTATATTCTTTTACATAGTGGGCAGTATTATAGTTATTATATTCTTTTACATAGTGGGCAGTATTATAGTAGTTATATTCTTGTACATAGGAGCAGTATTATAGTAGTTATATTCTTGTACATAGGGAGCAGTATTATAGTAGTTATATTCTTTTACATAGTGGGCAGTATTATAGTTATTATATTCTTTTACATAGTGGGCAGTATTATAGTAGTTATATTCTTGTACATAGAGGGTAGTATTATAGTAGTTATATTCTTGTACATAGGAGCAGTATTATAGCAGTTATATTCTTGTACATAGGGGGCAGTATTATAGTTGTTATATTCTTGTACATAGGGGCAGTATTATAGTAGTTATATTCTTGTACATAGGAGGCAGTATTATAGTAGTTATATTCTTGTATATAGGGGCAGTATTATAGTAGTTATGTTCTTGTACATAGGGGGCAGTATTATAGTAGTTATATTCTTGTACATAGGGGGCAGTATTATAGTAGTTATATTCTTGTACATAGGAGCAGTATAATTGTAGCTATATTCTTGTACATATGGGCAGTATTATAGTAGTTATATTCTTGTGCATGGGGCAGTATTATAGTAGTTATATTCTTGTACATAGGGGGCAGTATTATAGTAGTTATATTCTTGTACATAGGAGGCAGTATTATAGTAGTTATATTCTTGTATATAGGGGCAGTATTATAGTAGTTATGTTCTTGTACATAGGGGGCAGTATTATAGTAGTTATATTCTTGTACATAGGGGGCAGTATTATAGTAGTTATATTCTTGTACATAGGAGCAGTATAATTGTAGCTATATTCTTGTACATATGGGCAGTATTATGGTAGTTATATTCTTGTACATGGGGCAGTATTATAGTAGTTCTATTCTTGTACATAGGGGGCAGTATTATAGTAGTTATATTCTTGTACATAGGGGGCAGTATTATAGTAGTTATATTCTTATACATAGGAGGCAGTATTATAATAGTTATATTCTTGTACATAGGAGGCAGTATTATGGTAGTTATATTCTTGTACATAGGGGGGCAGTATTTTAGTAGTTATATTCTTGTACATAGGGAGACGTATTATAGTAGTTATATTCTTGTACATAGGGGGCAATATTTTAGTAGTTATATTCTTGTACATAGGGAGACGTATTATAGTAGTTATATTCTTGTACATAGGGGGCAATATTTTAGTAGTTATATTCTTGTACATAGGAGGCAGTATTATAGTAGTTGTATTCTTCTGCATAGGGGCCAGTATTATAGTAGTTATATTCTTGTACATAGTGGGCAGTATTATAGTAGTTATATTCTTGTACATAGGGGAAAGTATTATTGTAGTTATATTCTTCTACGTAGTGGGTAGTACTATAGTAGTTATATTCTTGTACATAGGAGCAGTATTATAGTAGTTATATTCTTATACATAGGGGCAGTATTATAGTAGTTATATTCTTGTACATAGGGGGCAGTATTATAGTAGTTATATCCTTGTACATAGGGGAAAGTATTATAGTAGATATATTCTTGTACATAGGAGGCAGTATTATTGTAGTTATATTCTTGTACATAGGGGGCAGTATTATAGTAGTTATATTCTTGTACATAGGGGCAGTATTATAGTAGTTATATTCTTGTACATAGGGGCAGTATTATTGTAGTTATATTCTTTTACATAGTGGGCAGTATTATAGTTATTATATTCTTGTACATAGGGGCAGTATTATAGTAGTTATATTCTTCTACATAGGAGGCAGTATTATAGTAGTTATATTCTTGTACATAGGGGGCAGTATTATAGTAGTTATATTCTTGTACATAGGGGGCAGTATTATAGTAGTTATATTCTTGTACATAGGGGGCAGTATTATAGTAGTTATATTCTTATACATAGGAGGTAGTATTATAGTAGTTATATTCTTGTACATAGAGGACAGTATTATAGTAGTTATATTCTTGTACATAGGAACAGTATTATAGTAGTTATATTCTTGTACATAGGGGGCAGTATTATAGTAGTTATATTCTTGTACATAGGGGGCAGTATTATAGTAGTTATATTCTTGTACATAGGGGGCAGCATTATAGTAGTTCTATTCTTGTACATAGGGGGCAGTATTATAGTAGTTGTATTCTTGTACATAGGGGGCAGTATTATAGTAGTTGTATTCTTGTACATAGGGGGCAGTATTATAGTAGTTATATTCTTGTACATTGGAGGCGGTATTATAGTAGGTATATTCTTGTACATAGGGGGCAGTATTATAGTAGTTATATTCTTGTACACAGTAGCAGTATTATAGTAGTTATATTCTTGTACATAGGAGGCAGTATTATAGTAGTTATATTCTTGTACATAGGGGGCAGTATTATAGTAGTTATATTCTTGTACATAGGGGGCAGTATTATAGTAGTTATATTCTTGTACATAGGGGGCAGTATTATAGTAGTTATATTCTTGTACATAGGGGGCAGTATTATAGTAGTTATATTCTTGTACATAGGGGGCAGTATTATAGTAGTTATATTCTTGTACATAGGGGGCAGTATTATAGTAGTTATATTCTTGTACACAGTAGCAGTATTATAGTAGTTATATTCTTGTACATAGAGGGCAGTATTATAGTAGTTATATTCTTGAACATAGGGGGCAGTATTATAGTAGTTGTATTCTTGTGCATAGGGGCCAGTATTATAGTAGTTATATTCTTGTACATAGTGGGCAGTATTATAGTAGTTATATTCTTGTACATAGGGGAAAGTATTATTGTAGTTATATTCTTCTACGTAGTGGGTAGTACTATAGTAGTTATATTCTTGTACATAGGAGCAGTATTATAGTAGTTATATTCTTATACATAGGGGCAGTATTATAGTAGTTATATTCTTGTACATAGGGGGCAGTATTATAGTAGTTATATCCTTGTACATAGGGGAAAGTATTATAGTAGATATATTCTTGTACATAGGAGGCAGTATTATTGTAGTTATATTCTTGTACATAGGGGGCAGTATTATAGTAGTTATATTCTTGTACATAGGGGCAGTATTATAGTAGTTATATTCTTGTACATAGGGGCAGTATTATTGTAGTTATATTCTTTTACATAGTGGGCAGTATTATAGTTATTATATTCTTGTACATAGGGGCAGTATTATAGTAGTTATATTCTTCTACATAGGAGGCAGTATTATAGTAGTTATATTCTTGTACATAGGAGGCAGTATTATAGTAGTTATATTCTTGTACATAGGGGGCAGTATTATAGTAGTTATATTCTTGTACATAGGGGGCAGTATTATAGTAGTTATATTCTTATACATAGGAGGTAGTATTATAGTAGTTATATTCTTGTACATAGAGGACAGTATTATAGTAGTTATATTCTTGTACATAGGAACAGTATTATACTAGTTATATTCTTGTACATAGGGGGCAGTATTATAGTAGTTATATTCTTGTACATAGGGGGCAGTATTATAGTAGTTATATTCTTGTACATAGGGGGCAGCATTATAGTAGTTCTATTCTTGTACATAGGGGGCAGTATTATAGTAGTTGTATTCTTGTACATAGGGGGCAGTATTATAGTAGTTGTATTCTTGTACATAGGGGGCAGTATTATAGTAGTTATATTCTTGTACATTGGAGGCGGTATTATAGTAGGTATATTCTTGTACATAGGAGGCAGTATTATAGTAGTTATATTCTTGTACATAGGGGGCAGTATTATAGTAGTTATATTCTTGTACATAGGGGGCAGTATTATAGTAGTTATATTCTTGTACATAGGGGGCAGCATTATAGTAGTTCTATTCTTGTACATAGGGAGCAGTATTATAGTAGTTGTATTCTTTTACATAGGGGGCAGAATTATAGTAGTTGTATTCTTGTATATAGGGGGCAGCATTATAGTAGTTCTATTCTTGTACTTTGGAGGCGGTATTATAGTAGGTATATTCTTGTACATAGGAGGCAGTATTATAGTAGTTATATTCTTGTACATAGGGGCAGTATTATAGTAGTTATATTCTTGTACATAGGGGGCAGTATTATAGTAGTTATATTCTTGTACATAGGGGGCAGTATTATAGTAGTTATATTCTTGGACATAGGGGGCAGTATTATAGTAGTTATATTCTTGTACATAGGGGGCAGTATTATAGTAGTTATATTCTTGTACATAGGGGGCAGTATTATAGTAGTTATATTCTTGTACATAGGAGCAGTATTATAGTAGTTATATTCTTGTACATAGGGGGCAGTATTATAGTAGTTATATTCTTGTACATAGGGGGCAGCATTATAGTAGTTCTATTCTTGTACATAGGGGGCAGTATTATAGTAGTTCTATTCTTGTACATAGGGAGCAGTATTATAGTAGTTGTATTCTTGTACATAGGGGGCAGTATTATAGTAGTTATATTCTTGTACATAGGAGCAGTATTATAGTAGTTATATTCTTGTACATAGGGGGCAGTATTATAGTAGTTATATTCTTGTACATAGGGGGCAGCATTATAGTAGTTCTATTCTTGTACATAGGGGGCAGTATTATAGTAGTTCTATTCTTGTACATAGGGAGCAGTATTATAGTAGTTGTATTCTTGTACATAGGGGGCAGTATTATAGTAGTTATATTCTTGTACACAGTAGCAGTATTATAGTAGTTATATTCTTGTACATAGAGGGCAGTATTATAGTAGTTATATTCTTGTACATAGGAGCAGTATTATAGTAGTTATATTCTTGTACATAGGGAGCAGTATTATAGTAGTTATATTCTTGTACATAGGGGGCAGTATTATAGTAGTTATATTCTTGTACGTAGGAGGCAGTATTATAGTAGTTATATTCTTGTACATAGGGGGCAGTATTATAGTAGTTATATTCTTGTACATAGGGGGCAGTATTATAGTAGTTATATTCTTGTACATAGGGGGCAGTATTATAGTACTTATATTCTTGTACATAGGGGGCAGTATTATAGTAGTTATATTCTTGTACATAGGGGGCAGTATTATAGTAGTTATATTCTTGTACATAGGGGGCAGTATTATAGTAGTTATATTCTTGTACACAGTAGCAGTATTATAGTAGTTATATTCTTGTACATAGAGGGCAGTATTATAGTAGTTATATTCTTGAACATAGGGGGCAGTATTATAGTAGTTGTATTCTTGTGCATAGGGGCCAGTATTATAGTAGTTATATTCTTGTACATAGTGGGCAGTATTATAGTAGTTATATTCTTGTACATAGGGGAAAGTATTATTGTAGTTATATTCTTCTACGTAGTGGGTAGTACTATAGTAGTTATATTCTTGTACATAGGAGCAGTATTATAGTAGTTATATTCTTATACATAGGGGCAGTATTATAGTAGTTATATTCTTGTACATAGGGGGCAGTATTATAGTAGTTATATCCTTGTACATAGGGGAAAGTATTATAGTAGATATATTCTTGTACATAGGAGGCAGTATTATTGTAGTTATATTCTTGTACATAGGGGGCAGTATTATAGTAGTTATATTCTTGTATATAGGGGGCAGTATTATAGTAGTTATATTCTTGTACATAGAAGGCAGTATTATAGTAGTTATATTCTTGTACATAGGGGCAGTATTATAGTAGTTATATTCTTGTACATAGGAGCAGTATTATAGTAGTTATATTCTTGTACATAGGGGGCAGTATTATAATTGTTATATTCTTGTACATAGGGGGCAGTATTATAGTAGTTATATTCTTGTACATAGGAGGCAGTATTATAGTAGTTATATTCTTGTACATAGGAGCAGTATTATAGTAGTTATATTCTTGTACATAGGGGGCAGTATTATAGTAGTTATATTCTTGTACATAGGAGGCAGTATTATAGTAGTTATATTCTTGTACATAGGGGCCAGTATTATAGTAGTTATATTCTTGTACATAGGGGCAGTATTATAGTAGTTATATTCTTGTACATAGGGGGCAGTATTATGGTAGTTATATTCTTGTACATAAGGGGCAGTATTATAGTAGTTATATTCTTGTACATAGGGGGCAGTATTATAGTAGTTATATTCTTGTACATAGGGGGCAGTATTATAGTAGTTATATTCTTGTACATAGGGGGCAGTATTATAGTAGTTATATTCTTGTACATAGGAGGCAGTATTATAGTAGTTATATTCTTGTACATAGGGGGCAGTATTATAATAGTTATATTCTTGTATATAGGGGCAGTATTATAGTAGTTATAGTATTGTGCATAGAAGCAGTATTTTATTATTTTTTTGATCTATTATTTATCTAATATATATATATACACATTTACACACACACACAGTCATATATATTAAGTATATATATATATTTGTTAGGTATGACAAATACGGTTGCTGTACAGTACAATAGAGCATTTTCTACTGCCAAATGCTGACAGGATGGTTTGCGACGTTCTTCTTCTTTAAGACCCATTTAAATTCTTCTGATTATTACAGCGATTAATGTGATAATGTAGATGGCGCAGGAGGAGGAGGAGGATTCTGGTCCACAACATTCCTTTGAAGTGTCCTTATGAATGTGTATGAGGAGCGGTATGCAAAATTTTGAGAAAGATCAAAATACAGAGGAAGCTTCACCTGATATGAGTCTTGCATACAGAATCTGCGACATCGCAACGTAGGACATCTGCAGATTTCCAAGGTGACTTACTTCAGGAAAAAGGTATATGAGTGCACAGATGAAGGTTATAATAGCCCCCCCCCCTGTGATTGATATGATTACATGTAGTCAGATATGAGTCACACACCTTATACTACAGTGACATCTATTACTACTGACAACCAGCCTATTTATCACATAAGGTTGTCACAGCCCCGCCTCCTGGTGATGACATCACTGATATTCCCCTGAGATCCCTTATTCTGTGTTGGTGGTCCCTGTTTTCTCACGGACCGGTTGGAGTCCTTTTTCTCTTTCCTCTTGCTGTCACGGTCCTGACTCCGTCACATTCTTGCCTTGTTGCTCACAGTCTGATCCTCCTTTCGTCATCTCACACTGGTGAATAGTGGAATTGTACGCGCTCCCACGTCCCGGACGCCATAGAAGACTTCATTCATAAGCGTCAAGCATTTCCCTCCGACCGAATTTGCTCCCATTGTTGGAGAACTTCATGCAGCTGGTCACAGGCTGCAGCCTAATGATGGCTGATTATTTACAGGATCACACAGCTGCGCCGCCAGGAGGCCACTATGGGGACTGCGGTTTATATGTCTGTGATACGGACTAAACACCTCTCTAAGGTTTTACCTAGCTTCATGAGAACCGAACAAAAAGTTGTACAACTTTCTAATAAACTTTGCTTCCTCTCCTCCACAGTTCAGCTGCCCAGAATGGTGTTGAACGCTCATTGACATTCATTTCAATGAGAGTCTGCAGTACCATTCTGTGCCACTGAACTGCATGCGGTGCTGTGCTGCCTCCAAATGCAGAAGCTCGGCCAAACTGATACATGTAGAGGGTGATTGATTAAAGATCACCACTGACATGGTGGTCTTAGCTACATTTAACCGTGCTATTGGACAAGGCACAGGCCACCAGATCGTAGATGGGGCACCAGGCAGATGTAGGCTGGGGATGAGCCCCCCTTCCTTAGGTCAATCCAGCCAGATGATTTTCTTGCTCTGTGTGGAAGGATTTTGTGGAGTTACATGAATCATCTTCCTCCTGACTGTCTCCTCCACTCTGATGGTCAGAGGCGCCACAGTTATCTCATCAGTATCTCCCAAGAAAATCTCTTAGTTCTGTTACTGTTTTTATGCTATGAGCTTGGTTCTGGTGCTGTATTTATTCACTGGGCGGTTCTGCTCTGGTAATGCTGCTATCTTGTTGCTTTCTGTACAAGTAGAATAGAGACTGACTGCCTACAAGTGCAATATACATCATTTTCCGCTTACAATGGGCAAAAGGCAGCCCAAACAAATTATGGACAGGCTGCATTTATGTACCGAACGTGGTTCTGGTGCTGTACTTATTTACTGTGTTTGGTTCTGGTGCTGTACTTATTTACTGTGTTTGGTTCTGGTGCTGTACTTATTTACTATGCTCGGTTCTGGTGCTGTACTTATTTTCTGAGTTTGGTTCTCGTGCTGTATGTATGTTATGAGCTGAGTTCTGCTGCTGTATTTATGTTATGAGCTTAGTTCAGGTACCGTATTTATTCACTGCGCAGTTGTGGTGTGAATATACTGCTACCTTGCTGTTTTTTGCGCAAGCAGAGTGCAGGCTGGCCGCCGATTAGTGCAGTATATGTAATTTTTCTCTTATGATGTGGGGAAGTTACACACAAGGTGCCATCTAACTTAAGGCCTGCACGGCTCACTGATCTTTGATTGATGACCCAACCTGCATATTCCTTCTCTGCAGACACCGAGACAAATATTCCAGCGTCCGGCTCTGACGTAAAGACTAGCGGAGGTGATGGAACCTGCTGTGATTCTGCTATGGGGAAACCAACATGGCTGCTATTCTCACAGCGTTTAACATTCAGCTTTCCCGGACTCCAGAATGGAAAATCGGCTTTATTATATAGTGATATGCAAACAGGGGGAGTAGAAGTAGATGGAGCCGTCGTTCAGAAGTCTGGGAAAGCCGTGCTACAATATTGGTTCTCATCCAGCTTTTCTGCATTCAGGAGAATTTTTGCATTTTAAAAAAAAAATCAACCTAACAGAGCAGAACAGCGAGGGGGGGGGGGGGGCGATGTCCTGAAATCCACTTACACCATCAGGGAGCATCGTCAAAGCCCCATTGTGTACATGTGACCCGTGGAGAAACAAGCGCGCTGCAGGGGATGTACCGCTGCTACCTCATGTGACATTGTATATTGCCCCTCCTGTTTTACCATCTTGTTTGGGAGTCTTCTTGCTGATGTTTCCTTCACATCTTCCTTGAAGTTTGCACTATTAGTTACATGCAGTACCACTCTTCACCACTGTACTCAGCCACTATTTACTATACACCCTAATGCAAGAGCGCCCCCATCTCTAAACTACCTAAAACCTGAACAGACCCCTGGAAGCAGCATCAGAAAAATGACGCACTCGTAATTATAATTGGGACAGTGTGTAAGATGTGCTGATAGAGGTCATAGCTTTGGTATATGGAGGTGCGATACCGAGAGCGATGTGTTGAAGGGGAACCTTCTGGGCAAGGGGGTCATGCATCCATAACAACCATGCCGGGGTCTGGGGTATAGGAGCTAATAATGGGTGGAGGAGCTAAAATAGCTTCATGATCAGTGGACGTCAGGTTGGGAGTACAGGTGTATATGTGAGGGCACTTGGCTCACCTGGGGTCAAGTGGCCCCCAAAAGATGGCCCGGCCTTGGTGGACATATGTTGGAGTGGTGGCAGGTTATAAAGAAGGTCGTTGTGCAGGATTAGAAATACATGGCGGTGTTCTCCCAAAAACAGTGCCACACCAGCCCACAGGTTGTGCGTGGTATTACACTTCAGCTGCAGTCAATTCCTTAGAGTTGAGCTGCAGTACCAGACACAACCCATGCACAGTTGTGGCGCTGTTTCTGGAAGAAATTCGCCAAGGGAGTTCACTCAATGGAAAATGGTGCAACAGTGATTATGATGCCCGGTCACTACAGGCAGTATGGGGCCAGCCGAGCCCAGATGCAGGACGCCTCACACAACTGGATTTAAATGCGTATTGTGCGATCGCCGTTCGCACGGACTTTCCGCGGTAAAACGCAGGCATTTAAAGGGCACGCATGTTCAATTATTCCTTCACAGTCGTGGATATGGATTGTGTATTCGCAGCAATCTCTATTGTATTTATTGGAGATGCGGGAACTAAAAAGGCGCAACTCTGGCATTCCATATGGTTTTTCGATGCCGTTTGCCACGTGGGATTAATAATGGGATATTTTACTAAATTGGAGTTTTACGGAGGCGGCGATCTCAGTTTTTCCTTTTTGAGGTGATGACTGGACGAGCGGCGGATCGGCTTCTTGTACTTTCTCTCTAGTCTAACCGTTAATACATTTTTTTCTCAGCTTATTTTTTAGTTCCCACGGAGGACTTGAACCTGCGCTCACCTGATCGCTTATACAGTACAAGTGAAGCCTTGGGCTGCGGATGCCTCAGCTTGCGAGCGTTTTTTTTTAACTTGCGAGCAGGCTCTCTCCTGAATTTTTGCTCTGATTTAAGAGCACAAACTTGGGTTATGAGCCTGCTTTTGTATTGCAGCATTGCTTCCAATGGGGCCACCGCTGCTGCGGGCGGCCCCAATAAATGCAATGGGCTGCTAGCAATCCCTGCAGTGATTTTTAGGGGAAGGGCTTAAAATATAAGCCCTTCCCTGAAAATCATCCCTAGCTTTGGTAAAAAAATAAAAAATATATACTCCTCTGTCTGCCGGGGCTCAGGCGCGTCCAGCCGTGTCTTCTCCCTGCATGCTCTGAAGCTTTTCAGCAGGTGGGAATTTAAATTTCCGTCTGCTGAAAGGGCTGCGTCTGATTGGCTGAGTGCTCAGCCAATCACAGGCAGCGCACTGCCATTCATTGAATACAATGCCCATTTGGCAGGGGTTGCATTCAATGGGACAGCAGCATCCCCATTGAAATCAAAGGATTAATGGCTTTTCCATTTATTTCAATGGTGAAAATTGATTTGACTTCTGAGTGTTTTGGGTTTGGAGCGCCGTCACGGGACGAATGAAACTCCTAACCCAAGGCACCGCTGTATAATGCAATACTGTACTATTGCATTATACTGTGTTTTGGCCAGCATTCTATTAAAGGAGTTGTCCCGCGCCGAAACGGGTTTTTTTTTTTTTCAACCCCCCCCCCCCGTTCGGCGCGAGACAACCCCGATGCAGGGACCTAAAGAAAGCTTACCGGAGCGCTTACCTTAATCCCCGCGCTCCGGTGACTTCTATACTTACCGGTGAAGATGGCCGCCGGGATCCTCTTCCTCCGTGGACCGCAGCTCTTCTGTGCGGTCCATTGCCAATTCCAGCCTCCTGATTGGCTGGAATCGGCACGTGACGGGGCGGAGCTACACGGAGCCGGCATCCTGCACTAGAGGCTCCATAGAAGAAAGCAGAAGACCCGGACTGCGCAAGCGCGGCTAATTTGGCCATCGGAGGCCGAAAATTAGTCGGCACCATGGAGACGAGGACGCCAGCAACGGAGCAGGTAAGTATAAAACTTTTGATAACTTCTGTATGGCTCATAATTAATGCACAATGTACATTACAAAGTGCATTAATATGGCCATACAGAAGTGTATAGACCCACTTGCTGCCGCGGGACAACCCCTTTAAGTCAAGCTACAGGCCCCAGGCTGCCATGACACCTGGACAGCTCCACCATGATCTCAGCAAAGGTGGGGGGGGGGGGAGTCATTTGGGACCTCCAAACTCAAATTGGAGCATTTAAATGCCGCTGTCAGAATTGACAATGGTGTTTAAATGGTTAATAGCCACGATTGGAGTTCTCTCCAATCATGGCTGTTGCAAGCGTGTGTCAGCTGTCAAAAATGGCTGGCAGCCGCCGTGGTTGTAGCGGATATGGCTCCCAAGTGCAGTCCATGCTGACGTGCGCAATACATGTATGGTGCATGACAGGAGGGGGTTAAAAAAGTGGCACTCTGACAAATGTTTTTCCTTCAGCTGCACGCATACGGCGTTATTCTCACACGAGTCTTGTGCCTTGCGAGACGCACAAAACGTGCACGGAAATACAACCTGTTACATCAGCAGCTTCCCTCGCATCATGTCTGCGGTTTTGGCGATCTCGCCCGTTATTTGTTATGGAACCACAAAAAAATTGCACGTCCCCGATACGATTCCCACGGAGCGCGATGCAATCTTTTGTTTTTTTCTCTTCGCGCGTGTGAAGATGGCGGGCACGGGGAGGCAGGTTTCTTGCAAAATGAATCGCACTCGCATAGAAAATTTCATGGTTTTGTTCTCACTTTCGGATTCTCACCCTTTAATTCTGCGGCCGAGAAAAGACGTGAAGCTGCGCTCTATATAGTATCAACTACGTGCGGGGAAGGAGGGGCAGCGCCCATCTCCCTATGGCCCAGAGTTTGAAAAGTCCAAGAACGAAGAAAATAAAAGTGTTCATGTGCCACAATGTTCCGTAGTGGCGAGCGGAGTTGCTCATATGGCCATCTGAAACCGCCCTAATATCGCTGTCTTCTCTCTGGATGCAGCCGTAGGGCTTATTCGCACGGACGTATGCCGTTTTGATGTCCTTCGCATGGATCTTCTATCGATATGAACGGGAGATGTGCGCAGGAGTCACGCTGCATCTAAGCGTGGACTTTAGAGGAACAGGGCGCCTGGTGAGCTTATGACAATGCTTCCCGGACACCCCCCCCCCCCCCCCCGTTCCCTGAGCTTGGAGCCCCAAAACATTGTTTATAGAACTCAGAAGTCATGATTCCCTTCAAGCTCTCGAGTAAATAATGCGCATGATATGGAGCGCAAATACGCCCATGTGAATGAGACCTTCAAGGAGTTGTGCCTGGATTCAGAGGTATCCCCTGAGCACAGGACAGGGGACAACTTTCAGATCAGTGAGGGTCCAACGGTCATGAGAATGGGGTTCCTCCAGCTCCCCATATGAGTGGAGTGGCGCTCAAGGATCCGCCGCTGCTGCATTCACTTCCGTGGGATCACCAGAAATAGCCAAGTTCGAGAGCTCGGTAATATCCGGAGGCCCATAGGACAGAACAGTAGTGCACACGCTCGACCGCCACTCCACTGCTGCAGGGACCTTCAGGAAGCCCTGTTCCCAAGATCCGTGGTGGGCCCCGCCGTCATCGGTCCTGTAGATCCCAGGAACAGGGGATAGCTCTCAGTCCTGGCACAGCCCCGGCATGGAATGTGTCCGTGATTTCTGAAGGAGGGTGCGGAATTAGTGGGCAGCAGGTGCGGCTCCCGACCTCTGACGGTTCATGTTGTAGTTGGGGGCTGCACATACATAGGAAGTGCATGGAGTACAAGACACTCACATAGCAACAATGTAACACATTATTATTGTTTCCATCACATGCTTCTTAAAGGGGAACACACCGCGGACACATCAAAGACGAATGAGGGCTGCCGATCCTTCATCCGCTGAGAAAAGTCTCCTGAAAACAAAGATTATTGGAAACATCTTTACTTGTGGGTTTGTTTTGGCTGCAGATGAGCAGAAGTTCTAATCTCCAGCCTGGATCTGGGATGGTCGGGATGGACGGGGATATTATTACAACCTGCACGGGGGATTTCATCCAACATAATGGAGGAGGTCACCCGGCGGGACGGACCGGAGAGAAACTGAAAACAAGCAGAACTGGAAGAAGCCAAACCTGCAAAATCACAAAGAGGCTGCGGCCAAACTGGGCCAGACAAGCTGAGAGCATAGAACACATGTAGTAGAGCTGAGCACAAGTCATTATATCACTTAGTCATACCAGAACATACCCAGGTTATACCAGCTGTACAGATATAATAATATACAGGAGATACCCAGGTTATACCAGCATGCTCCATACCACTATATACAGGAGATGTAGAACTTATACCAGCTGTACATATATAATTATATACAGGAGATACCCAGGGTATACCAGCATGCTCGATATCACTATATACAGGAGATGTATTACTTATACCAGCTGTACATGTATAATTATATACAGGAGATACCCAGGTTATACCAGCATGCTCCATACCACTATATACAGGAGATGTAGAACTTATACCAGCTGTACATATATAACTATATACAGGAGATGCCCAGGTTATACCACCATGCTCCATATCACTATATACAGGAGATCTATAAATTATACCTGCCGTTCATATATAATTGTACACAGCAGATACCCAGGTTATAATATCATGCTCCAAACCAATATGCAGGGAGATGTATAACTTATACCAGCAGTACATATATAATAATATACAGGAGATACCCAGGTTATATCAGCATGCTCCATATAACTATATACAGGAGATGTATAACTTATACCAGCTGTACATATATAATTATATACAGGAGAAACCCAGGTTATACCAGCATGGTCCATATCACTATATACAGGATATATAACTTATACCATCGGTACATATATAATAATATACAGGAGATACCCAGGTTATACCAGCATGCTCCATATCACTATATACAGGGAGATGTATAACTTATACCAGCTGTACATATATAATTATATACAGGAGATACCCAGGTTATACCACCATGCTCCATATCACTATATACAGGATGTATAACTTATAGCAGCTGTACATATATAATTATATACAGGAGAAACCCAGGTTATACCAGCATGCTCCATATCACTATATACAGGAGATGTATAACTTATACCAGCTGTACATATATAATTATATACATGAGATACCCAGGTTATACCAGCATGCTCCATATCACTATATACCGGAGATACCCAGGTTATACCAGCATGCTCCATATCACTATATACGGGAGATCCCCAGGTTATACCAGCATGCTCCATATCACTATATACAGGAGATCTATAACTTATACCAGCTATACATATATAATTATATACAGGAGATCCCCAGATTATATAATCATAGTCCATATCATTGTATACAAGAGATGTATAAGTTTTAGCAGCTATACATATATAATTATATACAGGAGATACCCCGGTTATACCAGCATGCTCCATATCACTATATACAGGAGATACCCCGGTTATACCAGCATGCTCTATATCACTCTTTACAGGGAGATGTATAACTTATACCTGCTGTACATATATAATTATATGCCAGAGATACCCAGATTATACCAGCAAGGTCTATGTCACTCTATACAGGAGAACTATAACTTATATCTGCTGTACATACATAATTATATACAGGAGATACCCAGATTACATCATAGTCTATCAAAATACTAGTGACCATCTGTGAGTTGCATGCTTTGCCCCTGATCACATGACAGTGATGTCATCAAAGGTCCTAAAACATACAGCGCCTGACAGCACCCGTGTGCTTACAGGACCTGTGATGATGTCATTGTCATGCAACGAGTCACCTGGGCTCTGTGTCTGTGAGTGAGTGAATTACATGCCCCGCCTCTGCTCACATGATGGTGACATTATCACAGTTCCTTCATCCCTGTGCATATTATGGG